>CM053790.1:538678311-539073311 GCA_028749045.1 Cupressus sempervirens
ATAGTGTTCACAAGTTCAGCTTTACTTTTCTCCACTAATGTATTTGCATTCTATTTTTTTGAACCATGGTATATCCCATAGCCTTAGTAATGTTTTTAAGATGATATATTGGGAGAACTACAAGCTTAGTAGAGAAAAAATATTCAAAGAGTCCTTGCCTATCAAGATGCTCAATAATGCCATGCCATTAGAAGGCAATGGAAACATGTGAGATGAGATGGAGGAAATGGATTGGGAAGATAGCCTTTGTAATCAGTGAATTGGAAGCCTCAAATTCTTGGTCATCACAACCCAACAATTCTAGGTATAATTCATGATGTTCTTATACAATATAATGTTCAAATGATTAGAATTCTATAACTACAATACACTCATAAATGGGACCATTACGAAATTATGTATTCTACTTTATTTGGTTGTAAGCTATTTTTGGTCTAATATTTTATGTTTGTTTTTCAAAGATCCTCTTAGAAGATCAATATGTCTACTATTATACTATTGGTAACTACCTCTAAATTTGGTTGAAAATATATTTGCATCTATGCAACTCCAAAGGGGAAAATCAACCAAAGGTTTGAATGATGACAATAACTAAAAGCCAAAAGAAAAGACTTGGTGTTGCTTATGTATTTTTTATTATTTTAGAAGATAAAATTCTCTTGCAAGTATAAATCCCATTTGAAATCAAATCCCTCACTACTTATTTGACTGAAATTTTGGTGAAATTTTGTTGAATCTAGGTGCTATTAATGATGATCATTGTTGTAAGTTGCCAAATATTCCTCAAATGACACTGAAGTCATGCACAAATGATGTAGATTGCTGCTAGAATGCTAAAAAATCTTACCTAAATTGGCTTCCTTTCTTATGTTTATCATATACCTTGAGGTATAATTCCTTTGAGTTTTTATTTTTTAAATTTGTACATAAAATTCCTATGTATTTTACATAAGTCATTATTGATTTTTGTACAAATTGTTCAACCATTCATTATCTAGTGTAATATTTCAAAATATATAGCAATTTGGTTTCAAATATGATAACACATGATAGCTTTTTAGGAAACATCTTTGTGACCTTTCTTATTTTAAAAATTCGCATACCCTATTTAATACATCTCATTTTTGCTTAGGCGGAGATGGTGTTGGAAAATTTTGTGGGGTTTGAATTTACTCTTGCTAATTGTATTTGTTGGAATCATTTTCAATCCTTAAATATTAAATCATCCAAATTTGTATAATTTTGTGCAATCATTGTAGTGCATAGGCATTATGTCAACTACTTTGCATGCCCTTTCTATGTTGCCACTCTTTGTATACATGTTTGATGGATGTCTAGATCTTGGTCAAATTAAGAATTTATTTTAGACTAGTGAGAATGAAAGACATTGATCTTCTTACCTTTAAATTTTTTGAATGAATCAAGCAATTCAAAAATAGCCTTTTGACTAAAATTTCTAACAAACAATTAGTTGGATATCAATGTTGCATTTGAACTTAACCCCAAATGAAATCACCCATACTCTATCTCCTTCCTTGATCATTTAAAATACCATGTAGCTTGAAGTGTTCCCAACTATGCACATAGTTGTTAACTCAATATCAAACATTAAGATCACTAGGGGTGGCATTCAATAGATTTGTGTAAACATGATTCTCTTTACCAAACTTCAACCATGCTGAAGTTAATGTGGCAAGAATACTCAATGTCACAAAAGCATCACATCCTTCTATTTTAACTCTCGAGAAATAGTGCATAGGCAAGTAGAATGCTCACCATTCAAAATGACTAACAAGTAATTTCTTGGCCACTTTAAAATTATAAAAGCAGTAGGGTGAGACTATTCTAATTGTATTTGCCCTGATGTAAAAATTCGTCAGCTAATAAAAATAACTTTGAAGGTAGGTTAAAGAAGACACACTGATAAATATATGATTTTAGGTTTGTTTTAATTTGAAAACATTATCAAGAATATTTTTTTAAAAATTACAATAGTATATTGTTTGATGTAGATTATATTGAAAATATAGAGAAATATACAAAGATATATGTATTTATATTAACTAAATGAATACTAATAAATAATGAAACTTTTTATGACATGAAATTAATGGCCTGCAAGTTAATAAAAGTACAATAATATATCTTGTTTTGGCATGAAGCCTTCACACACACACACACACACACACACACACACACACACACACACACACACACAGAGAGAGAGAGAGAGAGAGAGAGAGAAAGAGAGAGAGAGAGAGAGAGAGAGAGAGAGTAGATCATAAAGAGGAAAAAATGCAATACAATGTTAGAATGAGCTTAAATAAAATAAAATCTTCTCTAAAGAGTGTCTCCAAATAGGTGAGATCCAAAGAATGAAAACCTTCAAAATTATGAAAATAAAAAAAGGGATTAGTACCTTATCTTTGATTCCATAAAAGAAATATTCAAATAAACACTATGAAAGAAAATAATTCAAGATATTTTTGTAAAGAAATATTAGCATAAATCCACAAACTTGAAAATGGCTCCAAAGATCAACACAAAGACACAAGAGATTTTTGAAGGGGGGAAAACAAGAAAAACCCCATGTGAATTATATGAATCAGGAAAATCCCTAAAGAATTAAAAAAAGAGAGAAAGTGAGAGATGAAGCCATAAGCTCATTACAAGCACTACATAACATGTATTGTATTGTAGATAATAAGAGAGGAGAACCACTTATGTAGAGATGAGAAAAGGAGTTATTTAGTGAATATCAAGTGAATGAATACCACATTCATAAGTGTGTGGGCACCAAGTTTCATAATCCTCTTAAAGAGGAATAAACTATTTTCCTTAATAAAGGAATTGTGACATGTGCTCACACATGGATAAGAGGATAAACAGGTGGCATGTCCTCACAATTGTACTAAATGACATAAAATACATAAGGGGTACCTTGGTTTATCCCAATTAAAAAATAAATGCAATCAAGGAAAGGTTACTACTTCTAACAAATAGAATTTGGCAATGAAAGTATATCTCAACTAAAATTACTAATATGAGAATGAGGATGAGATTGAATATGAATGATGAAATGATGATCTATCATTGTACTGTGATAATTTTATGATATTGTGAATTTTGTTGAAATCATATATTTTGACAAAATATAATGATTTCAACCTAAGAGGTTCCATTTAAAGAATTTTAATTAAATAATATTTGATGAAACCTTCTTAGATCAAATCAAATTGGATAGAACCTATTTAGTCTTAAAGCACACTTGTAATAGAGCCTCACCTATCAAAATATTGATAAAAACTAACATTTATTTTACCTTTTAGAGGAAATTCATTTAGAAGTTATGTTTTGTAGGGATGCAACCATATCATAAGCTTTCCAAAAAGTACACAATTTTAAAAATATTTAACTTGATATTCTGTAAATAAAACTTGAATGTGGGTTTTTGTACCCAACATTATGATCTTTAAATCATATGTGAAAAATTTAGATTTTAAAAATTGGACTTTATTCTTTCTATAAAAAGTATTCATTATTATTTATCAAAATAGGTTATGTCATTATGACATAAATATCACTTTAAAAAATATATTATTTACTATAATTTTTTTTAAATCAAAATTCTTGTTAAAATTCATTCACTACGTACATACGCACACACACACACACACACACACACACACACACACACACACACACACATATATGTACATATACATGTGTATATATATATATGTACATATACATGTATATATATATATATATATATGTACATATACATGTATATATATGTATATATATATATATATATTAATATATATATATATACACATGTATATGTACATATATATATATATGTACATATACATGTATATGTGTATATGTATGTGTATGTGTATATGTATATGTGTATGTGTATGTATATATTTTTGTGTGTGTGTGTGTGTGTGTGTGTGTGTGTGTGTGTATCTAGACACATACATACCTACATACTAATATACACAAATTTTTATCACTCTGAATATCTTTGAATTCTTAATGGTTAAATCTATAAGAAGTAGAAAGTGAAGATATGATAGAAATTGTTGATTTCACTATCCTTAATTGATCAAAAAATGAGATGATGTATTTGTTGAGAACAATTGATCAATTGTATATTATCTTTCATGTTACACAAAAATGTCATACATTCACCAGTTAGTGTTTTCCAAGCTCACTTGAGCAATGAAGATAGTTCCCTATGTCTATTGAGCATTCCTATGTGTGCCATGTTCAGAAGTTAGTGTCTACCAAGTTGGAAGGTGACAAGTGTTAATCAAGATCACTCATTTACTAAAGAGAATTTACAGAAGATAGTATCTACCAAGCTCACTCAAGAGAAAAAGTAGGTTTGCATGAAAACTAGTGTTAATCAAGCTCACTTAGTTAATGAAGGAAAAAAAAATTGGTTAGTGTCTACCAAGCAGGGTCAGCTAACGAAGGATTTTCTTGTTTTGGCTTATTGAGTTAAATGAATTTTTTTGATGGTTTTAACTAAATGAGGAGATGAATATCAACTATTCTAAGTTATATTCAAGCTGACTTGACAATGTATAAGATATAAATATAAGTTCAAGTTGAGGATTGCAAGTATAGAAGTGAATAAAAGATTTGAAGATGCCAAGAGGAAGCAAATTTTAAGGATAAGAAAAATATCCTTGTGGAGCTAAAAAGATACATTCAATTAGGAAGGATCAAGTATTAAAGCCAAAATTGAGATCTATAATCAACAATCTAGTTGCTTCAAAAATTAGGTCATCTCATTATTACTTTCTAACCATTGTAGTAGTGATCTAAATCTCTTAATAGAGTTGTCTTAACAACTAGTTATAAATCCTCTAACAAGGTGGCATTTCTAGATTGAAGTGCCTAAAGATCTCTAACAAGGCCACTCCTAATAGGGTGATTAAATATTCTAACAAAGTCACACCTAACAGTGTGTTTTACAACCTTTAACAAGGTTGGCTTGTAACTGGGCTCACTTCAAAAGAGTGAAAATAGTAACTAGTTGTGATTGGTATTTTTTCCCAAATTGGGTTTCCACATTAAATCTTGGTGTCACTTGTGTTCATGCTATTTCTTTTATGTGTATGAAATTAAGTTAAATTTAAGGTTAATCACATTAAGATTAGTATATTTAGTTATTACCAAGTTATAGTTGATTCTCAATGCTTGCCAAGTTATAGTATTTGTGTTAATCAAGTACCTATTTTTTTGTTGAGTAATAGTAGAATACAATTTAATCATATTTTATGTTTTGATTTGTATTGACATCTAAGGGATCTGGGATTTATTTTTTAGTAATTAATTAACCCCTCCCCTCTCAATTACTCCTCTTAGATTTTCAACAATTGGTATCAGAGCTTTTGGTTCTTGTAGAGAAGGTTTCAAGGACCTAAGCTAAAGATTAGGATGTCTTATAGAAGAGAGATTTCGAAGTTGAACAAAGGACGCTTTCCAACATGGCAAGAATTTATGAGGTTACACTTGGAAACTATCAATGATTCAAGTTTGAAATATCTTGATAATCCATACAAGGCTCCTACTAGAACATTGAAAGTTGAATAGATTTTTGAAAAGAAAAATCATAACATCATGATGATTGATATTGCTTCTTCTCTTAATTATGCTAAATTTGATGATGTCAAAGATTGCAATACTACTCATGATATGTGGACCAAACTAAAGGATATCTATGGAGGTGATGACAATGTAAGGAGAGCCAAAGAAAAAAGTCTTAGAGGCTAGTTTGATCAAATGAAGATGAGAGAGGATGAAAAAATTACAAAATATGTTGAATGAATTAAAGCAAGTGCAAGTGCAATCAAAGAATCTGGTGAAGATATTGATGACAAAACAGTCGTAAGAAAGGTACTCAAAACCCTTCTTCATATCTATGTAATTAGAGTGTCTGCTATTCAAGAGATGAGATGTGATCCAAATAAAAAGATAAATTTGGATGCTCTAGTGTGAAGATTGAAAACTTTTGAGTTTGATAACTATGATAACTATGTCCCTAGTTATAATAGCAATGATAATGATGAAATGATCTATATAGCTGTAAAAGATGAATCAGATGATGAGTAAGATAAAATGACACCTATTTCTCATGTTGGTAAGAGTGATACATGGATTATTGATAGTGGTTTTTGTCATCATACAACTGGTGATAAATCAAAATTTGAACATATGGAACACTACGATCGTGGAAGTGTTAGATTTGGAAACAATGGCATAAAAGGAAAAGATTGTATTTTACTAATGAATGAACTCATATGTGACAATGCCTAATAGGTGGAAGGACTAAAGCATAATCTACTGAGTGTGGCACAATTGAATAACCTTGGATTCAAGGTATAATTCATGAATGGGAAGGCCAAGCTACTAGATGGAAAGAGAAATCTAGTTGGGTCTAGTAATCAAACTAAAGGTAATCTACGCCACCTAGATCTCATGAAAGTTCATGTTTTATTGCTCAAGTAGAAGAAAGTTGGTTATGGCATAAAAGGTTGTGTCATGTGAACTTTGAAAATTTGGTAAAGATAAGAAGAAAAAAGGAGTAAGAGGTCTTCATAGTTTGAGGAAACTTGATATGGTTCTATGCAAAAAAATTCAAATTGGGAAGATGGGAAAGACTAGTTTCAAAAGAAAGAACGATCATTCAGAAGAAGTCTTGGAATTGGTTCATATAGACCTCTTTGGACCTATTGGAATAGAGAGTTACAATGGAGATAAATATTTTATTTTATTTTTTCATGGCTATTCAAAAATGATGACTATAATGTATCTAAAAAAAAAATTGAAGCTTTTCAAAAATTTAAGTTGTATCTGGCAAGAGTAGAGAAAGAAACTAGAAAGAAGTTGAAGTGTTTCAGATTAGATAGAGGTGGTGAATTCATCTCTAATGAATTTAATGAATTATGCATTGAGAGAGGAATCAAAATACAAGTATCAACCCCTGGTACACCTCAAAAAAATGGTATAATAGAAAGAAGAAACAGATCTATCATGGATTGTGCAAGAACCCTAATGATAGAAAAGAATGTTCCAATCAAATACTAGAAGGAAGAAATCAATACAATAATTCATACCTTGAATAGAGTATAATTGAAGAAAGACTCAAATCAAACACCTTATGAACTATGACATCACTATAAACCCAATGTAAGTTACTTGAGAGTATTTGGTAGTAAATGTTATATCTTGAAGGAATCTAGGAAAGGGAAACTTGATATCAAAAGTGATGAAGGCATATTCCTAGGATACTACTAGAGAATTAAAGCATATAAGTGTTTGAATCTAACTACTCATAAAATAATAGAAAGTGCACATGTGAAGATTGACGAGTTCACAAAAAGAGTGAAGAAGAAAGAAACAAAGAACCTAAATATTATAGAAGGTTTATGTATTATGAACTTGATACATTTCCAAATCTAATTGGAAGTTAGTAAGCTTCATCTCCCAAGTCCCTAAAATCTCCAGAAGTTGCCAAGTTGTAGCCAGTGCAACCCAAGTCATAGTCTAAAGGACCTGAGTTGTAGTCAGTGCAACCTGAGTCATCAGAAGGACCTGAATCACAGATAGTGGGCTCTGACCTTGAAGATCGTGCCAAGCTATGTGAAACAAGTTCCAAATCCAAAGTACCTATAATATAAGGATATATTAGAAGGCACCATTCACTTGAGAAAATCATTGAAGACAAATCTAATGGTAAAATGACAAGAAACAAATTGAAAGGTGCATATTTACTTGTTGAATTTTAATTTAGAAAAGTTAAAGATGCTTTGACTAATGAAAGTTGGATTGAAGTAATGAATGAATAAATAGAATAGATAGAAAGAAATAAAAGTTGGACTCTTATTCCTAGACCCAAGGATAAGAATGTGATTAGCACAAAGTGGGTTTTCTGAAATAAGCTGAATGTAGATGGAACATTTTCAAGAAACAAAGCAAAGTTAGTTTGTAAAGGTTATTCTCAAGAAGAAGGTATTGACTATGGTAAAACTTTTGCTCATGTTGTAATATTAGAAGGTATTAGGACTCTACTAGGATATGCAACACATGAAGGTTTTAAAGTATATCAAATGGATGTGAAATCTATATTTTTGAATGGAATTCTTGAAGAAGAAATTTACAAACAACAACCAAAAGGTTTTGTTGATCCTAATAAGAGGGATATGGTTTATAAATTGCACAAAGCATTATATGGTCTCAAACAAGATCCTAGAGCATGGTATGAAAGACTTCATAACTACTTAATAAAGATTAGTTTTTCAAGAAAAAATGATAACAATAGCCTATATATCGAAGAAGGACCAAATAAGAAGATTGTATTGGCAAAAATTTGTGTGGATGATACATTGTTTACTGGAAATGATGAATTGTGAAAAAAAAATTCAAAAGAGATAAGTATAGAATTTCAGATGTCCATGTTTAGAGAGAAATTTTTTTATTGGATTGCAGATTCAATAGAAGATAGATGGTATCTACATTACTCAATCTAAATATTTCAAGGAGATACTAAAGAAATTTGGAATGGAAGATTCAAAGCCAGTTGGAACACCTATGTCTAATAGATATAATATTTCCAAAAATTATGGTTCCAAGGAGGTAGATTAGACCACATATATATCAATTATTGATAAATTATAGTATGTTGTACATACTAGGTCTAACATTACTCTTGTAGTTGATATGGTGGCAAGATTCTCAACAAATCCTTAAGAAAATCATGTGATGGAAATCAAGAGAATAATGAGCTATCAAAAGGGTACTAAAGGTTATGGATTATGGTACAAGAAAGGAGGCAACTTAGAGTTACAAGCCTTCACTAATGCTGATTAGATAGGAAGCATTGATAATAGAAAAATCACTAGTGGTGGGCATTCTTTCTTATTAAAAGGCTAGTGTCTTGGATAAGAAAAAAGTAGAATTGCATCTCTTAGTCAACAATAGAGGCAAAATATGTTGCAACAATGGTCAATTTTTCCAATATTGTTTGTTTCAAGAAATTGTTGGAAGGTATGAAGATAGAAATCAAAGACCTAGTGGTTATCTTCTATGATAACACTAGTGTAACCAACATATCAAAGAATCCAATGATGCATACCAAAACTAAACACATTGCTATAAAATATAATTTTCTAAGAGAATTGGTACAAGACAGGGAAGTAAGATTAGAATATGTGAATACTCAAGAACAACTCACAGACATATTCACCAAGCCATTACCTAAGGATGCATTTTTGTATCTAAGAGGTAAGTTAGGGGTCATTCCCCTATCTAAAGCTCACTATACAACATTTAATGATGTATCAACTAGTAATTATTTAAAATCAGTAAATTTGATGTAGTAATGAAAGGGTAGATTGCATATGAATCAGTAATTGAGGTATATTAGAATCTAAATTGCTCATAGTCTTTAACATAGGATGTTAAAAAGGGAGAGAGTCTTGATGTCATAATTCCATGGAGAGTGTGATAAGAAAAAGTTTTAAGGAAGAGAGTTTTGATGTCATGAAGAGTTTTCAAAGAAGAAGAATAATTTGAAGAGCTTGGTTTGATATCAAAGAGGGAGGGTTTGCTATCATATGAAGATGTTGAAGATAGAAGAGTTTATTGACAAAGGGAGAAATTGAAGATAGAGGGAGTTCACACTAACAAAGGGATTTCTTATGGATGAGAATCAAAATGAAACTAGGCATACTTTCCTTACTTTATTTTTCTTTATAATTTCATTGTATTATGATGTATTGTATTGCCATCAATGCCAAAGAGGGAGATTGTTGAAAATAATTGATCAATTGTATATTGTCTTTGATGTTACACAAAATGTCATACATTCACTACTCAGTGTTTGTTGAGCTCACTCAGGAAATGAAGATAGTTCCCTATGTCTTTGGAGCATTCCTATATATGCCAAGTTCAAATGTCAGTGTCTACCAAATTCACTTGGAAGACAAAGAAAAGTTGGAAGGTGATGAGTGTTAACTGAGCTCACTCGGTTACCAAAGAGAATTCATAGAAGATAGTGTCTATCGAGTTTAATTAGGAGACAAAGAAAGTTGGCATGAAAACTAGTGTTAACTGAGGTCACTTGGATAATGAAGGGGAAAAAAATTAGTAGTGTCTACCGAGCAGGGTCAGCTAATGAAGGATTTTCCTATTTTTGCTTATTGAGTTAAATGAATTTGTTTGATGGTTTTAGTCAACTAAAGAGATGATTATTAACTATTCTAAGTTATATTCAAGTCGACTTGATAATGTATAAGATATAAATATAAGTTCAAGTTGAGGATTGAAATTATAGAAATTAATAGAAGATTTGAAGATGCCAAGAGGAAGGAAATTTGAAGGATAAGTAGAGCATTCTTATTGAGCTATAAAGATTTATTTGATTAGGAAGGATTGAGTATTAAAGCCATAGTTGAGATCTATAATCAAAAATTTAGTTGCATCAAAAATTAGGTCATCACATTGTTACTTTCTAACTATTGTAGCAATGATCTAAATCTCTTTACAGAGTTGGCTTAACAACTAGTTGTAAATCCTCTAACAAGGTGGCATTTCTAGATCAAAATATCAAAATACCTCTAACAAGGTCACTCCAAATAGGGTGATTAAATCCTCTAACAAGGTCACACCTAACAATGTGTTTTGTAACCTTTAATAGGGTTGGCTCATAAGAGGGCTCACTTCAGAAAAGTGAAAATAGTAACTAGTTGCAATTGGTGGTTTTTCCCAAATCAGTATTCCATGTTAAATCTTGGTGTCACTTGTGTTCATGCTATTTATTTTGTGTGTATGAAACTAAGTTAAATTTAAGGTTAATCACATTAAGATTAGTATATTCAGTTATTGCCAAGTTATAGTATTTGCTAGTGTGAACCGAGTGCCTATGTGTTTTCTGAGTAACAATAGAATATAGTTTAATTAGAGTTTAGGTTTTGATTTGTATTGTCATCTAAGGGATTTTGGATTTATTTTTTAGTAGCTGATTCACCCCTCCCCTCTCAATTACTCCTCTTATATTTCCAACAATATTAATAATAGAAAAATGATCTCATGTGACTGAATGTGGGAATGATGAATCTAAAGATATACGAATAATAATTATTTTGTTAGTAAATATAGTTGTCTATAAGTATTGATTAATTAAATAGGTTTGAGATAAATATGGAAAATGAGAAGAGGACGATTAATGAAATTTTAATTTTTTTTAAAAGCTGGAAGACAAAAAGAAGCAACAAATTTGAAGTTGTAAATTTGAAGTGGAATAATGATATGTTTAATTTTATTTCTCAGTAATGGTATTGAGTTCAAGTGAAAACCCTTGTTAATTACTTTTATTTTTCTTACTGTGCAACATAAAATAAAGGTTTAGTTTGATTTCAAGCAATGACTTAAGCACCTATACTAATATTGTTTGAAGCATAATAGGACCATAAAAAGTGGAAGCGATCCTAAAGAAGGAAAATTTTATATTAGAGGTAAAATACATTATTATAAATGAGAAATAATTTAAATGAAGAGGTGAACAAAATTTTTAAAAAAAAATTAACACAAATATTTATCATGTTTTGGAAAACTTGTCTATCTCCACACTTGAGAAGGGGAATACTATATTAATCTCTAAAAATGAGGTACATTTACATACACAGAAGTTACATATGAATACAACTTCAAATGGACCATTGAATGTCCATCAAAGAATGGACAAAAAAAAATAGAGGGAAAAAATTTTGGTACATGATATCAAGGTCAAGGTCATCTTCATGTAAAAGGTAGTCTTCACATCCAATTGTTCAAGGTCAAGATCCCAAGATACAACTAAACTCAATATAACTCTAATGGTGGCTATATTCACTACTATATCATGGGTAAAAGCATAGATCTGTGTCACCTTTAAGACCTCTAAACTCATTTTGGTCAAATCTCATAGTGTTGTTATTAGTTACTATGTTGTAATTTCAAAATATTATAAGTAGATATTTTAACATATGCTTCCTTAGAAAGAAAAATAATAGTAGATCATATATTAAAAAATTTATATTTATATTTATCACTAGAAGAGAGATTCCTCTTCAAGAATATGTAAGTTTTTCAAAAAGGTCTAGATTTTATAGGAAGTTTTGACAAGAAAAAAAAATCATTGATTTTTGATAAGGTCAACCTTGAGTACTTATAAAAAAAAATGTAAATCAAAAATTATTTTTTATTTTTTTCTCCACTAGCTATACATGTCATCTATAACATGTTTTGAAATTGGGACAAAAAAAGCTTATTTGCATATACTTGTTTGAGGGAAACTACACCCTATATTTTTTGTAGTTAAAAAATATAAGACTTCAATTTTTTTTAACTTAAAAAATTATTTATGAAAAGAATAAAAAATAGTCATAAAAATCATCCAATTTTATATATTTCATCACTTTACATCATCTTCAAAATCTAAATGCAAATTCCACTTTTATGTCATTTAAGTTGAATAGTTTGCATTTTGTGGCCTTTTTTCTTTATAAAAGGTGATACAAGTTTGTGCTTTTCACCCTCATAACACAAATATTAGTGTTAGTTTGTGGTGACTAGTCAGGGAAGTACTGTACATACTCCATAATTCCTTGACGGTGTTCATGGCTATTTTACTGGCATTTTTGGGCTGACATGTTGTAATTAATTTTAACCCTAAAGTGAAAAAAATGCTTGTATAAAAGTGGCTTAGGGTTAGCAATTTCACAGCGTGTGATGCAATAATTTCCTCTTATGGTGGTATTGAGCTATAAGGGACTATAGATTGTAATTAGGTTGTAATCATTGGGTAATAATAATATTGGACTCTCTATTTAGTGGACGCAGCCTAGGGATTGGGTGAACAAAGTTAAATATTGGTGTCTTGTGTTCTTTTCTATGTGATTTATTATTTTTTGATATTGGTTATATTTTTATGTAATTGTTATTTATCTTTGTGGTTAATGCTAATAATTATCTCCTAGGATACCTCAACATAATGGTATTTCTAAAAGGAGAAACATGTCAATCATTGAATATGCAAGAACATTAATATTGTAGAAATGTGTTTCTTAGACTTTCTAGAGAGAAGGGATGAGTACTACTATCAATACATTGAACATGGTAAAACTAAATAAAGGTCTAAGAAAAACTTCCTACAAATTATGGTATGATCAATCACCCTATGTGAGTTTTTTTTTTTTTTTTGGAATCTTCAAGATTCTATACAAAGAGAGATAATCATTCATGAATGATTGATTTAAGAAGTGATGAAAAAATATTCTTAGGGTGTTCCACTAAGGGAAGATATTATAAATGTTTCAAGAAGAGAACAAAGAAGATAGTAGAGAGTGTAAATATGAGGATTTATGGATACTTAGAGAAAAATAAAGAAGCCAATAAAAGAGAAATAAAAGATTATTTTAAATGTGTCTACATAAAACTAGTGAAGCAAAATACAAAAACATAACTCATGGAAGAATAGTTGAATGCATAGGAACTAGTCCAAGTAGTTGAATAATCTCCTATAGAAGAATCAACAGAGAAACTATAGGCCATAACCTTGCATGACCATCCAATCAAAGGTATATAGTTAACAAGGTTCAAGTTACCAAGGTATGTAAAGTTAAATCACCCCTAGATCAAATCATTGGGGATAAAAATTATGGTGTACCAACACGAAGAAAGAAAAGAGAAAGTACTTATTTGTTGTCTAAATTTGAATCAAATACAATAGAAGATGCATTAAAGGATGAATATTGGGTAAAATCCACAAAAAATGAACTATAATAGATTGAGAAGAACCAAACTTGGATATTAATGCCTAAACTAGTGGACAATAATTGATTGGCACCAAATGGATTTTCATAAACAAGATGGATAAGATAGGTGAGGTGGTCAAGAACAAGGAAAGACTAGTTTACAAAGGATATGCACAAGTCGAAGGCATATATTATGGACAAGCACTTTCACCTATGGCAAAACTTGAAGGGGTAAGAATACTTAATTATTTTCTTCTTACAAAGGATTTAAGTTATTTCAAATGAATGTTAATTAGCATTTTTTAATAATGAAATAGAAGATGTGTAAATATAATAACTAGAAGGTTTCACTAATTCAAAAGACAAGAGCATGTTGTGTAACCTACATAAAGTATTATATGGACTAAATCAAGCACCAACAACATGGAATGAAAGGATGCATCATACTTAATCAAGATTGGGATCATAAGAAAAAGTGATAACATTAATGTGTATATTAAGGTAAAAAATGATGAAAAATTGTTGATTGCATAAATATTTGTAAATGATATCATTTTTGGAAGAAATGATGGGATAAGTGTTGCATTTGCGGATGAAATGAAGAAAGTGTTTGAAATGTCTATGATTGATGATATAAAATTATTTATAGTTTTACAAATATACTAGCTCAAAGGTGGCATATACATAAGTCAAACCAACTATGTGAAATGAATATTGAAGATATTCGGATTAGAATATTTAAAACTTGTTAGCACTCCAATGGTAATAGGTTATAAAATATCTAAGGAAGATAATTCTAAAGTAGTGGATGAGACACTATAAAAATATATCATCTATAATATATATTATGTGTTTTACAATGAATCAAATATAGCACAACAAGTTAGTTTAGTGGATAGATTTCCTCTAATACCAAAGAATCTCATTTGATTGTAGTAAATAGAATCTTTAGATATCTCAAGGTGACTAAAGAGTGTGGTCTATGGTATGCTTTAAAAGGTTATTTCACATTAAATTCATTTACTATAGTTGATTGGGAAGGTAATGTAGATGATTGGAAGAGAACAAGTGAAGGTTAATTATTTCTAGGTAATGGGCTTGTTTCATGGACAAGAAAAAAACAAAAATGTATATCTCAATCAACACCTCAACCTGAGTAAGTGGTTGCTGAAATTATTTTCTCATAGGTAATATGGTTAAAGAATAATTATAGAAGGAATTTAGGAGAAGATAAATGGTCCTTGACAATTATCTATTGTGATAATAAAAGTTCCATCAATTTCTCAAAGAACATGATAATGCACTCTAAGACCAGGCATATAGCCATTAAGTATCATTTTCTTAGAGAAGGGGTCCACACAAAGAAATTAAGGTTGGATAATGTTCCAAATAAGGAAAAAGTAATAGACATATTTATGAAACTATTTCCTAATGATATATTTGAGTATCTAAGGGGCAGGTTAGGGGTCATTTCCTTACCTGATTCAAATTAAAAGAAGATGAAGTTGCATCAATTCACATGTACTGATCAAATATCTTTATGCTTTGAATTGATGTTTAGAGGATACTCCTTAGGGGGATAATTTTAACTTTTAGTAGTTGTATTGGTAGCATGTAATTTTTTGAATAAATAACATGTGTGTATTGGTACCTTTGGCATTGTTGTCAAAGTAGGAGAGAATGTATTAACCCAAATTGGGAGAGAATTATGTATAGATAAACATAGAGAATGTATAGAAAGGAGTCAAGTTTAATATAAGGGTGATGCAAGAGAACCCTAGGGAAGTTAGTATTCCTACATGTTGGAAGGATTTTTTCTTTGGAGTTGAGGATTCAGTCACCAATGGAGTGGTGCTCAGTCATTACTGGGTGTAGTCTTGGCCGAGGAGCTCAATCACTAAAGGAGATCAATCACTAAAGGCTTGCTCAACATCTACACTATGTTTCTTAGCTTAAACTATTGCTCATAATGTAATATGATTACTTGAAAATTCTTGTAGGAACTCGATAGTTCTTTGCTGGTGGTTGCTGACACTTGGTAATGTGGTTTATGGGATGGAGTTCTCATGGATTTGATTTGCTAAATTGGTGCATTTATTGCATTAGGATTGTGATCATGATGTGGATCAATCATGGGTGTTTTTGTGGACCTATTTATATCTTGGTTAATTGTTCTATGTATATTTAATGAGTTGTGTAACCCTTTTAAGGCATTTGGTATTTAATATCCATTGTAGGCCAACTTATAGCTCAACATGTATTTAATGAAGGGTTATTTTAATTTTTAACTTGCTAGGCTGACTTGTGGCTTAGTTGGGTATAAGTAAGGGGTCTTGTGGAGTCTTAAGTCATAATCATCCATCTTGAAGAAGAGGATGTGAAAGAGGAGCAAAGTTTGAGAAGAGCTAGTAGTTGTGGCTTGGGAAACAAGGAGATTTCTTGGTGGCTTGTGAGCACAAGTTTAGATATTCCTTGGAGGTTTCTACTAGATTTTTGTGGTGATATATATTTGGACTAGCTAGGTTTTGGGTTCAATCTTGAGGGATCTTGCAAAACTATTACTTGCTTTGTATTTGGTTGTAACTAGGAAGACCTTATAGCTTGACATATTGTATGCAATCAGTTATTTTATGAATAAAGAGTTGTGTTTGGTATCAAATATTATATATACTATTGTGTTTCTACTATGTGATTATTTTTTGGAGGCAAAGACATATTCTTTAGGGATTATCCTTCTTTGCACTATGTTAGATGGTATCAAAGTGAAGGTTTTCCTAAGAATGTATACAAATCACTAAAGTTAAGGCAATTTACGCCAAGACATAGGGTGAAGACCATCAAAGGGAGGATCTGGTTGATCTTGTGCATTTATTATAGAGGGTTTGCAAAGATATTGGAAGATGCCTCCAAGAATATTGGACCCTAGGGAAATTGAAGATCTCTGTGATGTGATGGAAGTGGGGATCTTAGAGAAGGTTAAAGAAGATTTTAGATTTGAGATGGAATCAATGAAGAATGAGATCATGAGGGTTATTATTGGTGTACCTCAACATATGGGTACTAAAGATAGTTATGAGGAATCTCCTAAAGAATTTAAAGTTGTTGGATCTAGTGATGAAGATATAACTAATCTCATGGAGAGACCTATGGAAGATAGGGTTGGTTAGTTGGGTAGATTTGGAACTCAATTAAATTCGAAGCATAAGATGGATGTTTCTAATTTCTCTGATAATTTGAATCTTGAAACCTGATTGATTAGATTGGTGAATTGGAAGACTACTTTGAGTTAAAGAATATTTGATATCCTCTTAGAGTGAGGTTAGCATAGACAAAGATAAAAGGGCATGCTAACTTATGGTGGAAATATTTGCAAAGAGATTGAGAAGAGGAAGATGAAATAAAGATCACTTATTGGAGATTGATGGTGAAAAAATTGAAGGCTAAGTTCATTACTACTAATTATAGGTTTAAGTCATTTAAGGAATTACATAATTTGAAGTAGAAGGATTTTTCTATGGAGGATTATACCATGGAGTTCTACAAGATGACTATTTGGTCTAGACATAGAGAATTGTCTAAGGAGAAGGTAGCTTAGTAAATTAATGGTTTGAGATTAAATATTTAGGATGATATTGACATGTTGAATATTGCTTCTATTAAGGATTCTTATAAGTATGCTCTAAAGACAAAAGAAATTGTGAAGAGGAGAAATCAAGCTAGTTCCCATGAGAAAGAGAAGTAGGATCACTCAAAAAAGGATAAATAGATTGTAGAAGATGAACCAAACTTACTGATCCAAGGAAGTGGATAGGTAGAGGTGCATTTAAGGGTACTTTCTATAGATATGGTGAAGAAGGACATAGATCTTATGAATATCCTAAGTATAGTGACAGAAGATTTGTTGTAACTAAGGTTGAAAGCTATATTAGTGAACCTAATGAGGAAGATATTTGGTTAGCTCGACTAGTATTGTTTGGTAATAGGAATCTAAAACCTTTTCAAAGGAGTAATTTTTTCAAGACTCATTGTAAGTCTAGTGGTAAAGTCTTCAATATGATTGTGGATAGTGGTTGTATGGATAATGTTGTTGCTAAGGAGATGGTTCATAAACTTGGTTTGAAGACAATGAGATACCCCTATCCTTATAGGATTGGTTGGCTAAAAAATGAACATGCTTTAGAAGTGAGGGAAAAATGTGTTATTGTTTTTTAGATTGGGCACTATAAGGATTAAGTATTGTGTGATATTGTGGACATGAGTAGTTGTCACATATTACTTGGTAGACCTAGGTAGTATGATTGTAGGGATGTGCATGATTGTATCAAGAATGTGATTACTATTGAGAAATGTGGAAGGAAACATTCCCTAATTCCTTTGCAAAATGAATAACTTGGTACAAGGAACCTAAGTGTTGGTAGTAAAGTTGAGTTGAAGTATTCTAAGAGGGTTAGAGAACAACATGGACTAAAAACTTCTAGCACACTAAGGATGGATGTGAAGAAAAAAAAGTAGAACAAGGGAAAGAGTGTACAAGTTGAAGACTTGGAGGACATGTATGTGAAGAACTAGTGTGGGATTTATGCACTAAATCCTAGAAGATGTTTTTCTAGCTACTAAGAACATCTTTTCACACTAGGGGTGTCGGGTATAAGATCATCCTGGGGTATTTACTAATCCTACATGTTGGAGGGATTTTTTCTTCGGAGTTGAGGACTTGATCACCAAAGAACTAGTGCTCAGTCATTGCTAGGTGTAGTGTTGGCCAAGGAGCTCAGTCACTAAAGCATTTTGATTAGGGAAGGATTTCTCAGCATCTATAATATGTTTCTTGGCTTATCCTATTTCTTGGCATGTACTATTATTACTCAACAATTCTTGTAGGATCTTGATAGTGCTTAGTTGGTGGTTATTAATGCTCAATAGTGTGGCTTACATGATGGGGTTCTCATGGATTTACTTGGATGATTTGGTGCATTTATTCCATGAGGATTATGATCATGATGTTGATCAATTGTGAGAATTTATGTGGACTTATTTTGGTCTTGGTTGTTTGTTCTAGGTGTATTTAATGTGTATTGTAAGTTTTCAAAATATAAGAGTAACTAAGAGGGGAGTGGTGAATTAGTTACCACTAAAATAAATCCCAGATCCATTAGATGTTAGTACAAAATAAACTCTAATGATGCTTGACAAACACATATAAAAATATTATAACTCAGTAAACATTGAAAATGCTCGATAAATACTTAACATGAAAATATTAAGATGTTATCTGAGATTTATTATTACTTTAATTTAGGTGCAAACACATTAGAGAAATAGCATGAACACATTTGACACCAAGATTTAACATGGATATTCAATTTGGGAAAAACCACCAATTGTAACTAGTTACTGATTTTTACTCTTTTGAAGTGAGCCCTATTAGGAGCCAACCCTATTAAATGTTACAAAAAATGCTATTAGGTGTGACCCTATCAGAGGATTAATCACCCTATTAGGAGTGTCCTTGTTAGAGGTCTTTGGACAATTCAATAGAAATGCCACCTTGTTAAAGGATTTAAAAATAACTATTAAGCCAACTGCATTAAGAGATTTAGATCACTACTACAATGATTAGAGAGTAACAATGAGATGACCTAATTTTGGATGTAGCTAAATTGCTGAATATAGATCTCAATTCTGGCTTGTATACTTGATCCTTCTTGATCAAATGTATCTTTTCAGATCCACAAGGATATTTTGCGTATCCTTTTGATTAGCTTCCTCTTAGCATCATTAAATCTTTAATTATCTTCCATCTATTCATCTTTCTAATTCTCAACTTGACCTTATATTTATATCTTTCATATTGTCAAGTCAGCTAGAATATAACTTAGAATAATTAATATTCATCTCCTTGGTTAGCTAGAACCAATAGATAATTCAATTGAACTTAATATTTCAAAACAATAAAATCCTTCATTAGCCGACCCTACTTGATAGACACTTACTCAGAAACAATTTTTCTATGTTAACCAAGTGAACTTGATCAACACTAAATATATACAAAGTTACTTTATTAAATAAGTGAGCTTGGTTAGCACTAGTTTCATCCAATATTTCCTTCATTAACTAAGTGAGCTTGGTTAACACTCAACTTTCACAGACTTTTCTTTGATGCCCAAGTGAACTCACTCAACTTTCATAGACTTTTCTTTGATGCCCAAGTAAACTCGGTAGATACTGTCTTCTAGACTAGGCAAACTCTCAAATGCTTGGTAGACATAGAAAATTGTCTTGAATGCTTGAGTGAACTTGGCATATAATGATTGGTAATGATATGACATATTTTGTAACATCAAAGATAATACACAATTAATCAATTATTCCAACAATCTCCCTCTTTGGCATTGATGGCAACATAACTTATCATAATGCAATGAAATTTTTAGAGCAAGAATAAAGTAAGGAATATATTCTTAGTTTCATTTTGATTCTCATCCATGAGAACTCCCTCTATCAGTCTAAACTCTTTTTTCCTTCATTTTCTCCCCCTATCAGAAAAATTTTGTCCAACACAACTTTTTTTGATAGCAAACTCTACCTTTGATTATAGACCAAGTTCATTATCCCTTTCTACATCTCTTTCTCTTTCTATTTACAAAATTTCTATGAGATATGATAGAAAACTTCTCCCTCTCTGACATCTCATACCAAAGACAATAATCAATGAATATCAATGTACCTCAAGAACTAATTCATTTGCAATATGCCCTTGTCAGTGCTACACCAACTAATTGATTTTCAACATGCTCTGGTTGATGCATTACTAAACTTCATTTAGTGAGCTTCATCTAGGGGAATGACCCCTAGCTTACCTCTTAGATACTGAAATGCATCCTTAGGTAATGGCTTGGTGAATATGTCTGCAACTTGTTCTTTTGTATTCACATATTCCAATCTTACTTATTTATCTTGTACCAATTCTCTCAAGAAATGATATTTTATAGCATTATTTTTTGTTTTGGTATTCATCACTGGATTCTTTGATATATTGATTGTACTAGTGTTATCACAATATATAACTACTAGATCCTTGATTTCTATCTTCATACCTACCAATAGTTGTTTGAACCAAACAATATTAGAAGAATTAGCTATTGCTACCACATATTCTGCCTCTGTAGTGGACCAAGAGATACAATTTTTCTTTCTTTCTTGTCCATGACACTAGTCTTTAATCAAGAAAGAATGCTCCACCACTGGTGCTTTTTTGTGTCATCAATACTTCTTTCCCAATCAGCATCTATGAATACTTTTAAATCCAAATTGCCTCCTATTTTGTACCGTAAACCATATTCTTCAATACCTTTCAAATATCTCATGATTCTTTTCATTACCATCATGTGATTTTCTTTGGGATTTGCTAAGAATCTTGCCATCATACTGACAACTAATACAATACCAGGCCTTATATGCACTACATACTACTATTTTCCAATCATTGATCTATATGTGGTCTGATCTACCTCTTTGGAATCATCATTTTTGGAAAGTTTATGTCCAGTAGACATAGGGGTTCCAACTAGTCTTGAATCTTCCATTATAAAATTCTTTAGTATCTCCATGATATATTCAGATTGAGTAATGTAGATACCATCTTTCTTCTATGAGATCTACAATCCAACAAAGAATTTTATCCCTCCAAACATAGACATTTCAAATTCTTTACTCATTTCTTCTAAAAATTCATTGCACAAGTCATCATTTCCTATGGATAAAGTATCATCAACAAATATTTTTCCAACACAATCATTTTTTCTAATCCTTCTTTGATATATAAAATACTATTATCATTTGTTCTTTGAAAACCAATCTCTATCAAGTAGTTATGAAGTCTTTCATACCAAGCTCTAGGCTTTCTTGAGACCATATAATGCCTTATATAATTTGTAAACCATGTATTTTTTGCTAGAATCTACTAAACCTTCATTTTTTTCAATGAAGACTTCCTCATCAAGAATTCCATTCAAGAATGTAGATTTTACATCCATTTGATAAACTTTAAATCCTTTTTGAGCTGCATATGTTATTAAAGTTCTAACACCTTCTAATCTTGTAATAGGAGCAAAAGTTTCACCATAATCAATACATTCTTCTTGAGAATAGCCTTTACATACTAACCTTGATTTTTTTTTGAGACTTTTCCATCTTCATTTAGCTTATTTCTGAATACCCACTTTGTGCCAAATACAATTATATTCTTGGGTCTAGGAACAAGAGTCCGAGTTTTATTCTTCTCTATCTGTTCTATTTCCTTATTCATTTCTTCAATCCAAGTTTCATTATCCAAAGCATCTTTAATATTTATAAGTTCAAATTCAGCAAGTAAACATGTACCTTTAATTTGTTTCTTGTCATTATTCTATCTAATTTGTCTACAATGATCTAGTCAGGTGCATGATGCCTTCTAACATATCTTGCTAGCATAGGTTCTTTGAATTTGGATTTTGTTTTATTGATTTCTTCAAGAACTCTAGTATTAAGCTCAGGTCCCACTGTCTATGACTCAGGTCCATCAGACTTGGTTTGCTCTAGTTTTAGCTTAGTAGCCTCTAACTTTGACTTGGGTCCTTATGACTGTGACTTGGGTTCCAAAAAATGCAACTCGATAGCTATTAGAGATTTTGAGGACTTAGGAGGTGAATCCTCCTATCTACTAGATAGATTTGGTAGGGTATTAAGTTCATAGTAAATAAATCTTTTCTAATCCTCAAGTTCTTTTTTTCTTTCTTCTTCACTCTTTTCTGCAAACTCATCAAATCTCACATATGCACTTTTTATGATTTTATGAGTAGACAAATTCAAACATTTGTATGCTTTACTTCTGCAAGAGTATCTTAGGAATATGCCTTCATCACCTTTGACATCAAATTTACCTTTCCTAGATTCTTTCAAGATATAATATTTTCTACCAAATACTTTTAAGTAACTTACATTAGGTTTGTATCCATACCATAGTTCATAAGGAGTTTGATTTGAGTCTTTCTTTAGTTATACTCTATTCAAGGTATGTACTATAGTATTGATTTCTTCCTTCTAGTATTTTATTTTAGTGTTCTTTTCTATCATTAGTGTTCTTGCACAATCCATGATGGATCTATTCTTTCTTTTAGCTTTTCCATTCTACTGAGGAGTACCAGGGGCCGATACTTGTCTTTTGATTCCTTTTTCAATGTAGAATTCATTGGAGACAAATTCACCACCTCTATTTCATCTCAAACATTTCAACTCATTTCTAGTTTCTTTCCCTACTCTTGCTAGATACCACTTGAATTTTGAAAGGGTTCAAAGTTTTCTTTTAGATACATTACAGTCATCATTCTAGAAAAGCCATCAACAAAAAGAATGAAAAAATTATCTCCACTATAACTCTCTATTCCAATAGGTCAACATTTATAAGTCTGTATGCACAAGTTCTAAGACTTATTTAGAATGATATTCTTTCTTTTGAAGCTATTCTTTCCAATCTTACAAATTTGACAGTTTTTGCATAGACCCATATTAGGTTTCCTCAAGCTAGAAATACCTCTTACTCTTTTTTTTTTTTCCTTATTTTAACTATATTATCAAAGTTCACATGACATAATCTTTTATGCCATAACCAACTTTCTTCCACTTGAGAAATAAGACATGAACTTTCATTGAGATTTATATAGAATAGGTTACCTTTTTTTTGTTTGTCAATCCAACTAGATTTCCTTTTCCATCTAGTAGTTTGGCCTTCCAATTCATAAATTCTACCTTGAATCCAATGTTATCCAACTATGCCACACTTAGTAGATTGTACTTTAGTCCTTCAACCCAATAGGAATTATCACATATAAGTCCATTGGTCAATGAGATACATCCTTTCCCTTTTATGCAACAAGGCTCATTGTTTCCAAATCTCACATTACCACCATCATAATGTTTCATGTGTTCAAACTTTGTTTTGTCTCTAGTCATATGATGTGAGCAAACACTGTCAATAATCCATGTATCATTTTTGTTAACATGAGAGATTAGTGCCATCTTATTAGCTTCATCATTAGATTCATCTTTTTACAACAATATATACCATTTCATCTTCACTATTATCATAATCTTTAGCCATAAAACAAGATCTCTTACCTTTTTCCTTGTAGTTTTTGAATTCCTTCTTGCCTTTATACTTATTTCTTTTCTTTTCATCATTGTTTTCTTTTTTTGGGCACCTTGCAACTATTGGAAATATTATGATAGGATAAGTTACTGAGAGGGGAGGGATGAATCGGTAACTTATAAAACATAATTCTTAATTAACAATTAATCCTTTATGAGTATTATGATCTAATTACATGCATGAGAAAATGAAAACATTAAAGCATTCATAACACTTTGACACACAATTTGGTGAACCAAAAACCTTTCAAATATAAAGTAAAACTAGAGTGGGGATGATACCCACAAGCTTTAGTACTACAGTATAAATTTTGCCTATTAAGGCTTACAATGATCACTTCTAACCATCTTCCTAGTTAGGAGCAATAAGGACTACTAGTTCCACCTTGCAAAAGGACTTACAAACATACAATGAAGTATGCACTTGGTAAAGAGATTTACATAAGACTATTAAGTCTACCTTGTGAAAGGATTTGACTGATCCACCTATTAGAATGAAATAGTAGCTGATCTCTAATTTGCAACTTAAATTGCTAAATGAGATTCTTTTGAGTATAGTAATCACCTTTCTATGATAGATAAATCTTTGTTGCTCATTATATTGTTGTAGCCTTTGTAATTTTCTCTTCTACTCTTTTTTTCTTATTACATTACTTCCATGCCATATATTGGATATGATACAACATGTTACATATATACCAATCTAATTTAAAAATTACAAAGTTGGCCACAATACAAGTTTACACAAAAACCACAAAGTCGGCCCAACTACAAGAACTCAGTTGCTGAAGACTGGCAGGTTCTAATACTTAGCATCCACTGTCAATGTTCAGTATCATCATGCACTTGGTAGATGTAGAAGCTTGGTCCATACTGATCACTTCCAAGTAGTCTTAAACTTGGTCTACACTGGTGACTCAATGAATACTATGAAACTTGGCATATAAACTAAATCACTTGATTCATACCACATAGCTTAGTCAATGCTATCACTATGAACTCAATATAAACTAAGTCACTTAGTTAATCATGAGTGGCTCAATTAACACTAGACTCACATCACATCAACTACAAACTTGGTAAGCATTGCACAACTCTATTTGCACTGATAAACTCAGCATACACTAAGATGCTTGGTTTATACTACTAATCAACACCTTGGTAGTAACTTTTCAGTGCAAACTAAATACTATCCCTTGGACTCAGTAGCAACTGTAGAAATCAATAGATATTGAATTTCTTGGTTAACACTGTTAGTTGTACAAAGTGCTTGGTATATACTTATAATCTGAATAATTGTATGTCACTAATAAAAAACATGACTATAATGTCAATAATCTCCCCCTTTGGCATTAGTGAAAAAAACACTTATCAGTCAAAACTAAATTCAAAATGTTCAAGAACATCTTTTATCCATCATCGTATGTCTCTAACTCTGTAGAGTATACTATTTTTGAGATTTTTCAAAACTAGTTTTGTAAGAGATGTACCTCTGAGTATCTATATATGAATAATATTATAATGCTCCCCCATAAATAATATTCAGTATACTATACATTTTCTCCTCTTTTTTGTACATCTTCTCCCCTTTACACAATATACATTTTCTCTACTATATACATGTTCTCCCCCTTTTTGACATTAATGCCAAAGATGTATGATATATATATTATACAGTAATGCCAAAATGTGACAAGAAATCTAAATGTGCCTTCAAAATTAATGCCAATGTTTTTTCCCAATTCTCTTGCAACACCTTGCATGTGTGCAATGCAATTTGCACTTCTGCTGATAGTTCTATCATGTGGTCTACAATGGAGAAGTTATTGTCATGTATGAGCCTTTTAGCATGTGCAATGTGTTTCTGCAATGCATCCATGTTTGGGAGAATCATGCCTTATATATATTTTAATGTAGCTCATATTCTTACCTCTTGTCTTAGCAATTTTGCTTGCATATTAGTTAGGAATCTAATCTTGTTGTAATGGGTAGAGCTATAGCTCAAGTCAAGTTGCAACTATAGTGCACTTGCCTTTAGATATTCATCAACCTTCAATAGTTTATCTTTTATTTCCTTAGTGAAATTTGAGATATCATAGATTTTACCGAATAGTGAAGACACATTGTTGGAAGAGGTCTCTAGTGAGCCTGCAATAATAGATAATTCTACTTGATGGATAGCAATTTGTTGAGCAATAAGTTCTAAAGCTTTATTCTCAAACTTCTTCTTAGCTCAGAGAAACAACTTCTCTTGTCCATTCAAATCATCATTGAACTTTTAGACTACCTCTAATAAGAAGTTCAAAATTCGTT
Organism: Cupressus sempervirens; assembly: GCA_028749045.1. Classification (NCBI taxonomy): domain Eukaryota; kingdom Viridiplantae; phylum Streptophyta; class Pinopsida; order Cupressales; family Cupressaceae; genus Cupressus; species Cupressus sempervirens. The sequence continues at coordinate 538,704,624 of CM053790.1, forward strand.
GAGAAGTATTAGTCTCTGTATTTAATGCCTCTGTAAGGATATTCTTTGCATCTTCTATTATTTGGAATTCATTGTTCCTTTCTTCTCTAAGCCTCTATTTCTTGGCTTTCTTTTGAAGAATTTCTCCAAAAACATGCATCTAATTAGGATTGAGAGTTGAGATGTCCCAATTTGGAATTACAATCCCCTCATCAAGATCAATGTCTTATTCCTTCTCTTTTCCTTTAACCAAAAATTTTGTACTCGATTGAGACTTGGTCTCAACTATTTTTCTACTTATTAATTGCATGCTAGGAATGGAAAAAATTGTAGAAATAGTAGGACTAGTTGCAAATACTACACTTATTGTTAAATACCTATAGTAAAAATACTTGGATTTACTAAAACTGATGTAGAGGGAAGTGTTAGCTACTCAGTAGATGAAGTGCTTGTCACTTTAGTAAATGTATTGCTAAGTTGGATAGGTGCAAAGATTTATTGTGTGCTTGCGCTTTTAGTGTTAGTCACAATCAATCCTATTGAAGCTTTCTCTTGGCTTGATGTTTTTAGTGTTTTTCTTGGAGAATGAGGAAGTAATGCTATGACTATTGGAACAATTTTCTCTGGGTTAGTTTCATTAGTATCTTGAGCATTTGGTAAATCTTCCTTGGTAGCTTCATGTCCTTGTTCTTCTTCCTCATCATCTATATTCTCAAAATGTGTAACTTCTTCATTATCAATTTCTTCATCTTTTTATTATTCATCATCATCTTCATTTTTGTCACTAACACTAACCACAAAATCACTTGGCTTGTGAAGAAGATAAATGTTCTTCCATTTGTTTGTAGCATTCGTCACCACATGTTTAATGTCTTTCAATAGTACAAGACAAGTGTTGAATCTCAAAGTAACTTTTCTTTATTTTTCTTTAGAGATTCCTTTACCTCCTTGTCATCCAAACTTGGCATGAGTTGCCTAAAGTTCTACTCATAGATGTCTATTGTAGTTTTCATGACATTCTCCCATCTTGGCTTGATCTTCTCCATTAGAATATTAGGAATCTACTGAGCAAGATGATATGGAGAATACTTCCATTTACCCATTTTAGATATTACCAAGTCCTCTATTTTCTTTTGCTCCTCTACAGTCCTAGTCTCATACTTTAGTGCCTTGAAATTTGTTATGTTATATCCTTATTCTAAATCTTTCATCATTTCCTCAAAAATAGGTGGAGGCCTCTTGAAGATCACATCTCCTCCTTCTTTATCCACTTTCTTCCTAGATGATCTTCTTGTAAACATAGTAGTAGATGCCTTGGCAGGCTTGGTAATTATTACCTTACCATTCTTCTTTGGTGGCTTTTCATCCTCTAATTTCTCTTCATCTTCTACTTCTACATCCTCAATATCATCTCCTTTTCCTTCAGTCAACAGAAGATTGGAACTAGTTTCAGTTTGGCAATTCTCTTCTTCCCTTTGTCGACTTCTTGAGGGAGTTTAATTTCAAGTTCAATTCTAGCCTTTGCCTCATCATAAGTGCCAAAGTATGTAGCTTTAGGGTCAACAAGATCATTAATTAATTCTTCGATAATGTCCTTGGTTTCATCATAACCTATAGGTTTTATCCATACTATCCTTGGTATAACTACCTAAATATATACTTTGTCACTATCAACCATGAAAAAACATCATCTTTTTAATCATCAACTAGTTTCTTGGGAATCTTAAATCTATTATTCATCTTCTCTTTGAATGCATCAAAGTAGCTGTCCATAATACTTACATAGTTCTCTCCCATTTCAGCTATATACTCATTGATCTAATAAAGAATAGGTACATCCTTCTCCATACTACTGTGCCTTTAGATGGAAAGAAATTTTGTACATAGAAAAATTAAAAAGTCAAAAGTGAACCAAACATACAAGGATTGTTCTTGGAAGTTCTTATGCTCTTTGTGTTCTTGTTGAACTGGTTTAGTATCAACTCGGCAAGGTCAAGTGACAAGTTATTCTTGACCACTTTGTATGCTAAATTCACTACTTTGCATGACATGTTATTCAGTCTACTCAAGTTGTAAATCTTTTGAGTGATGACAGGTATCCCAAATTTGATTTCCATGTCTATGACACAACTGATCTTTATTCCCCTTCCATCCCACTTGGAAAGGGTTTTCTTTTCTAGTTCGACCTGACTTAGGGTTTTGGTCATTTTCACTTTTGTCAATATAGGAAGATAGTGATCCTATGGATTATCTTCTCAGTTATCAAAAAAAGTTTTTCAACAATAGTTGACCATTGTGAACATGACTAATAATATATTGTATCCATTTTATTTGAAAATCCCATGGCATATGTGGAATGTGAGTTAAACCTTTAGTTTCAAGATGTTGATGTTCTAGTTTCAACACACCATTAACACACAATTCCTTCAATGATTCATCCGTCTCCAATGTTCTAATATCTTGAATAGCATATTTAAAATGTGAATAGATATCATTGATCAACAATACCTTTGGTGGAATTTGTGACTATACTTTGCTCAGATCTAGGGTTTTCGCAATAGAAGGACTCAACTTGAAATCTGGTGCCTTCCACTCCATGCCTCGAACTAACATGTCTAAACCTTTCTTATATTTTTTGTTGGTGGATGCCATCTTCACTCAGTAGGGTTTATGAAAATATTTAATAACAATTTGATCAAATTGCTTGAATGCTCTAAATATCGCCTTGCACTAATATCTCTCAAAAATTTATAGTGAGAAATGACTTTGATTTCTCCCTTTTTCATCAAATTTTGCCATATATTCCTAGTATGATTGTTCCCTTAAATGATAGACTATCATCCACTTCAATTTCATTGAATGCTTGGTAGAGTCTTTGATGATTTAGTAACAACATAACAAATATAGTAGCTCCTAACCTTGCTCAACAGGGTTTTAGAACCTAACCTTGCTTGATAAGATTTGCAACCTAACCATACTTGGTAATTATTTGCATCTTTTACTCAATGATCCCTTTGCATCTTGAATGCTGATTTGGATCTTTCATTCTACTACTTGGAATTAATGAGATATATCTTTAAAATCCTAGTTCTAGTTCTCCTATGAGAGATCAAGTGGAAATGGTGGAGTCACCCAATTCTAGAGTGACATTATCATCATTGCTTGAGCTTGTATTCTCAAAATATTTTAACCCATTGTTGTCTCATCTACTTTCTCATGTTATCAAATTTTTCCTTCTTTTCATCTTAAGTTCTTCCAATACTCATACAATTCTTGGCAAGATGACCAAGTTATGTAGAAATGAAACATCTTCTAGTAGTGTCTCTTGTCCTTATGTGATGTTTTACACAATTCATTCCAATGTGTCCAAATTCTTCATAGTAATGACATCTTCACCAAGTGTTATAGTCCCAACCAAATATATCTTTGACAATTTGTTGTGTTGGGTTCAATATCTTAGTTTTACATTCTAAGGATTTGTTCCCATGCTTCTTACATTTATGACATTTTCCTTCAAACTTAGGTTTCTCTTTGCATTCATTTTCCCTATGACCATGCTGATTGCAATTGTAGCACTTTCCATTGAATATACCTTTTCCATTGCTCCAAGATTTGTTTGATGTATTGCCTTACCATAGTGACTGTAAGTAGGTTTTTGATTCTTTTCAGCTCCTTTCTTGGATATCCAATTCCTACTTTTCCCTTTTGCCTGTATTGGCTTTTCTCATTCAATTGATTCATGGTTGCTCTTTTCATCTTCTTTTGTATATCCAATTCCTACTTTCCCCTTTTTCCTGTATTGGCTTTTCTCATTCAATTGATTCATGGTTGCTTGAGATTTCATCATCCTCTCATTGGTTTTCCTTTTAGTGTTTAGATCATTCTGCAATCTTCCATTCTCTGATCTTAGATTTAGGATTTCTTCATTTGCACTGGTGAGTTGATCAATGAAGTTTGTATACTGAAGGGATAGGTGTTTAATTTCATTGTTCTTTCCTTCTATCTCTTCTTTTATCTTTTTTTTCTCTTCCATGACTTCACACAATATTATTGACTAAAATTTTTCTCTCTTCTTAGTTTTCTTACTTCTTCTTGAAGAGTATTATTCTTTTTAGATAGTTCTTTGATTGCTTCATCAGCTTAATCTGAATGGCTTCAATTGATGTCTTCAATTCTTTCTTCAATGTAGATTTGTTCATTCATTTGGATTGCAAGATCTTTTCTTCTTTTTAGGGATTGAGAGAGTTTCTCTTTTGCTTTCTTGAGTTGTCCAATAGCCAATTCCAAATCTAGCTTCTCATTGTGAATAGCCTTGTCAAGCCTGAATACCTCCATAGCCTTTGATCTTTGCTCAAGCTATTAAAACTCTTTCCCAAGAAACATAAAGCTCATATACCAATTTTTGGAAATATTATGATAGTCTAAGTTACTAAGAGGGGAGGGGTGAATCAGTAACTTATAAAACTTAATCCTTAATTAGCAATTAATCCTTTATGATAATTCTGATCTAATTGCATGAATGAGAAAACAAAAAAATTATAGCATTCATAAAACTTTCACACACAATTTGGTGACCTAGAAACCTTCCAAATAGAAAGTAAAACTTGGGTAGGGATGATACCCACAAGCTTTAGTACTATAGTATAAAGTTGGCTAGTTAAGGCTTGCAATGATCACTTCTGATAATCTCTTCTGTTAGAAGCAATAAGTACTACTAGGTCCACCTTGCAAAAGGATTTGCAAACATACAATGAAGTATACACTCTTTAAATAGATTTACATAAGACTACTAAGTCTACCTTGTGAAAATATTTGTTAGATCTACCTTTTAGGATGAAATAGTAGCTAATCTCTAATCTACAACTTGGTTTGTTGAATGAGATTCCTTTGAGTATAGTAATCACTTGTTATGATATATAAATCTTTGCTACTCCTTATGTGTGTTTCTCCTTATATTTTTGAGTCTAATAACAATGTGACCAACTTCTTCACATGAAAATCATATTAGAGGAATCTTACCTTTGTACTTTCCTCTACCTTTGGAATATTTCCTTGCAAGTAGGGCTTCAACAACTTCATGATCACTATCCAAACTTTCTTCTTCTTCTTCTATACTTCCTAATTGATTGGCCTTTTATTTCTTACCTCTTTTATTGAGTGAAAGCTTGTCTTAAAATTCAAACTCAATACTTTTGGAACTAGAAACATAGTTGTCAAAAATATCCAACTCAAAAGTTGTCAATCTTCCAAGTAGAGCATCCAAAGTTATATTGCTATTTGGATCACATCTCATCTCTTGAATAGTAGATGCTCTAATTGCATAGATAGGAAAAAGGGTTCTGAGTACCTTGCTTACAACTATTTTATCATCAATGTCTCCTCCAAGTGCTTTAATTGTACTCACACTTGCTTTGATTCTTTCCACATATTTTGCAATGTTTTCATCTTCTCTGATATTCACCTGATCAAATTGTCCTCTGAGACTTTCTTCTTTGGCTCTTCTTACATTTCCATCTCCTCCATAGATGGCTTTTATTTTTATCCACATATCATAAGCTATAGGTTAACTTTTGAATTCTTCAAGTTCAACATAATTAAGAGAAAATGCAATGTCAATCATCATGATGTTATCATTTTTCTTTTTAGCAATATCTTCAACTGATAATGTTCTAGTGAGTCTTATTCAGTATCAAGATACTTACAACTTGAATCACTGATAGTTTCTAGATGTAACCTTATAATTCCTTTCCATGCTACAAAATTGTCTCAGTTCAACTTTGGAATCTCTCTTTTGTAAGATATCTTCATCTTTAGCTTAGGTCCTTGAAACCTTCTGTACAAGCACCAAAAGCTCTGATACTAATTGTTGGAAATATAAGAGTAATTGAGAGGGGATGGGTGAATCAATTACCACTAAAATAAATCCTATATCCCTTAGATGTCAGTACAAAATAAACTCTAAAAATTGAACTTTTTTGATGCTTGACAAACACATAGAAAAATATTGTAACTCAATAAACACTAAAAATGCTTGGAAAATACTTAGCATGAGACTCTTAAGATGTTATCTAAGATTTACTATTATTTTAATTTAGATGCAAACACATAAGAGAAATATCATGAACACATTTAACACCAAGATTTAATGTGGAAACCTAATTTTGGAAAAACCACCAATTGTAACTAGTTACTGATTCTCACTCTTCTGAAGTAAGCCCTATTAGGAGCCAACCCTGTTAAAGGTTACAAAATAAAATATTAGTTGTGACCTTGTTAGAGGATTTAATCACCCTATTTGGAGTGGCCTTGTTAGAGGTCTTTGGACTATTTGATAGAAATGCCACCTTGTTAGAGGATTTAAAAATAGTTGTTAAGTCAACTTTGTTAAAAGATTTAGATCATTGCTACAATGGTTAGAGAGTAACAATGAGATGACCTGATTTTGGATGTAACTAAATTGCTGATTACAAATCTCAATTATGGATTGTATACTTGATCCTTCTTGATTGAATGTATCTTTTTATCTTGACAAAGATATTTTTCTTATCCTTCTAATTCACTTCCTCTTAGCATCATTAATTCTTCATTTATCTTCCATCCATACATCTTTCTAATTCTCATCTTGACCTTATATTTATATCTTTCATATTATCAAGTTGGCTAGAATATAACTAAGAATAATTAATATTCATCTCCTCAGTCAGCTAGAACCAATAGACAATTCAGTTGAACTTAATATGCCAAAACAAGAAAATCCTTCATTAACAGACCTTGCTCAGTAGATACTAACTCAAAAATGATTTTTCTATGTTAACCAAGTAAACTCAATCAACATTGCATATTTGTAAAGTTCCTTTGTTAACTGAGTGAGCTCAACTAACATTGGTTCCATCCAATATTTCCTTCATTAACCCAGTGAACTTGGTTAACACTCAACTTTCGTAAACTTTCCTTTAACGCTTGAGTGAACTTTGTAGATGTTGTCTTCTAAACTAGGAAAACTCTGAAATACTTAGTAGACATAGAAAATTTTCTTCAATGCTTGAGTGAGCTTGACATACACTAACTAGTAATGATATGACATTTTGTATAACATCAAAGACAATACACAACTAATCAATAGTTCCAATAGTAAGCCTTCTAAGTCATTTGGTATTTAATATCTACTGTAGGGTGACTTGTGGATCAACATATATTTAATGAAGGGTTTATTTAATTTGTAACTTACTAGGTCAACTTGTGGCTTAGTTGGGTATAATTAAAGGTCTTGTGAAGTCCTAAGTCATAATCATACATCTTGGAGAAGATGATGTGGAAGAGGAGTGAAGTTTGAAAAGAGTTTGTAGTTGCAACTTAGGAAACAAGGAGATTTATTGGTGGCTTGCAAGCACAAGTTTAGATCTTCCTTAGAGGCTTCTACAAGATTGTTGCGGCGCTATAGATTTGGACTAGCTAGGGTTTGGGTTGGATCTTGAAGGATCTTGCAGACTTATTACTTTCTTTATATTTGGTCATAACTGGGAAGACCTTACAACCTGACACATTTTATGTAATCAATTGTTTTATGAATAAAGAGTTGTGTTTGATATCAAATCTTATATCTTGTTTTATGTTTCTGCTATGTGGTCTTTTGGGGGGCTAGGACATCTCCTTCGAGGATTCTCTTGCCTTGCACTATGTTAAAGGGAGATCATACAAAGAATTTATGAAAGATGAAAGTGGAAACATTTTGTTCCCTAGTGTTGATTATTGTTGAACAAGTCTATGCACATTGAGCATAGAAGTGTAGTAGGTTTTGTCATCAATGTCAAAGGGGGAGATTATTGACATAACTAATAGTGTGATGATTTTTGATGTTAGTAATGTCATGCTATAGATTTGATTACATGATGATCAATTATTGTGGGTAAAATCACCAACATGTGTCACCTTTTATAAAGAAAAAGAACTCCAAAACACAAATTTTTGAACATTAATGACATAAAAATGGTATTTGTGTTTAGAATTAGAAGACGATGTGAACTAAAAAAATTTATAAAATCAAATGAATTTTGTGCCTATAAATTTTTTTTGAAGTAATAATTTATTCATTTATTTCAATTTTTAAGTCCTTTTTTTAACTGCAAAAAAAATAGGATGTAGTAACCATCAAACATGTATATTTAAATCATCTTTTTTTGCACTAATTTAAAAATATATTATAGATGGCATGCAAATCTAGGGTACAAAGAAGAAATATTGGTTTAAGATGTATATTTTACTTGTTATAAGTACTCAAGGTTTACCTTTTTAGAAACCAACTATTTTTTCTCCTGTCAAAACTTCCCTATCAAATCTACACCTTTTTGAAAAAAGTTACATATTCTTGAAGAGGACTTTTTCTTCTAGAACTAAATTTTAATTTTAATTTTTTAAATATAATTTACTATTTTCTTCCTTTTTCTGAGGTAGCATATTCTCAATTGTCAAAATAACTATTTATAATATTTTGAAATTATAACATATTACAAATAATCAAAATACTATGAAATTTATATAATGGTGGCATTGAGTCTAAGATCTATAAAAGGGCATTTTTAGTTTTTAGAAAAAGTTGAGTTTTGATCAAGAAATGAAATTTGACAAAAGTAGGTTTGGAGGTCTTGAAAGGTGATAGAGATATGTGCTTTTACCCTTGTGTTGTCATTGATGTCAACTATTGACCTAGTGTTCTTAGTGTATTTCCTAGCATAATGATAATGAAAAAAGTGTTGTAGTAAAGTTCAGTGGGTTTGAGTATTAAGAAAGCACTAGGAATGTCTCTTGAAGTACATATGGTGACATTGTTGCAAAAGAGAAGATTGGGATGATTAGTTAATTTATAACCTGCAACTATTTGAATAGTTAGTAACAAGTGATAGGTGGTTTCATTATTTTTAAAATACATGGTTATGGTAGAAAATCATCATCATGGTAGGTAAAGTAGTTCCAAGATGGAAAAGTGATCATTAAAGAAGTGACATGTTCGATGAATAGGTTAAAGAGTGTAATAATTTTCCTTAGGGAAAAATTCACCCAAGACCAAGGAACTCAAACACAAGCACAACAATAGACCAAAGAGAGAGTATGACCAGAATGACAATATATTCATTCAATATGCCATATGAAAGTACACTAGGAGTACCTCTATATAAAGGCCTCTAGAGAACTTCTAGAATGCATAGAAGTTAGCAACATGATAAGTCATACAACCAGGCACATGTCTACTAGATATGAGTTATCTTTTATTAAGTATGAGAGTAAGTGCAATGATAAGAGGATAAGCCTACAATGGTGTAGCACACAAATTTATGTTGTATAAAACATGTGCTAAAAAAGGAGTGCAAATAATTGTGTTCTCTACATGACAACTCAGTGAATGATGCAAACTCCAGTGTTGTAGACACCATGTGTTGAATTAGAGTTCCATACTTATGTGTTGTCAACATGACAACTCATGAAAGTACACAAACTCCTAAGTGTCTTACCTAAATAAATAATAAAATAATGCATTAACCTAAGTAAGCTTAAGTAAAGTGTAAATAGTAAATACTTATTTACACCAACAAAGAGGAATATGTTCTTGAGTAATAATTAACTAGCTAATGGTTAATGATCAGTATTAAGTTTGAAGTAATCTTGGTGACTCAGTTGTGATCTAGTGGTGTGATGAACATTTGGGGATGATGATTTGGCATCACATTATTTTATGACATTATATGGAGAAGATTCTAGATGAAGCAAGTGGTGGGTAAAAAATATGTTTGACCTCTACCAAAATATTATATGAATTAGTTAGTATGACTATGTAAATGTATTTATTCTTAAGATATTGCCTTATGTAAATTTTATTTGAGTAGGATATTTGAAATACACAGTGATTTAAAATTCTCGAGTTTGATTAAGGCAGTGGACTTGGAAGTTCAATATATATTGATCAAGGTAAATAGTTTAGTGTTGTTGATCATGGTTGAGAAAGTGTGGAAAAGAAGTGCAAGGTGGTGTCTATCTAGGAAGAAGTTAGGTGTGTTGAGAATTGAGTTTAATATTTAGTGGATCTAATCAAGAAAAGGTAGTTTTGTTAAATAAGTAATTCTTTTTATTGTCCCACACTAGTTAGAATATTCACAATCCCTTAATCAAGTGGATCATAATATGTCCTTTATTTTATTTACTTTAATAGGGTGGCACTTTAACTAGTATTCAAAGTCCTTTAATGAGGCTACCCCAACATGGTAAAGCTCCTAATAGGGCTAGAGGTAATTCCCCTAATAGGGTAGAACCTAACAATGTCTTTACAACTCCTAATAGGCTTAAGCTTGTTAAAGGGTATGCTTTAGAAGAGTGCACAATTTGTGGGTACTAATCCCCACTACAATTTATATTCAAGTTGGATTTTCTTGATGCCAAAATCTTTGTGTCCACTTTGTGGATGTTTTCATGTGATGAATAATTTTATGTACCATAATTAAGTTATTTATGAGTTAAATGTTTAAAAGGTTGAATAGTTGATTATTTGATTGATTACTAATTCACCCCCACACCCTAGTAATTTGATCCGTTAAGACTAACATAATTATCTTTTTTCAATGATTTCAAAATCTAGCATGTGAAACAAGATGGAAATAAGGAGGCATGTATCTTATCAAATTGACCTATATCATTTACAAACAAAGCAGAAATTCAAATTGAATAATTCAATAATTTGCAATCATGTCATAGCCACAAAGTAATTGTTAATTTTAATAAGAGAGACAAAAACACTAAAAAAATCTCATTATGTATGAAGGTGGTGCATGAGTGAAGTATGTTAATGTTGGTGTATTTTTTGAAATGATAGAGACCTTAATGGGAGAGTATCACATAGAATGCAGGTGGTATTCTAAAAATCTAATAAATCTTTTCCTTTTTTTCTTATAATTACAATGGTAAATGATATGTGGAATGATGTAGTATAGTTTTGAAAATGGAAATACCCTTCACATTAATCACAATGAAGAAACAAAATCCATTTCATGGGTCAACATCAAACAAAATATTGGAAGAAATGTTTTTGTTTGAGGATCATCAACTAACCAAATGTGTAACATTGATCTTAGGTAGAACATGTTTAACCAACTTTAAAAATAAGAATAGGAAGAACACATATGTTTCATTAATGGTTATGGTTTGGGGACTTCTATTAGGAAAGATAGTGACGAATGTAACTTGGATGGTTATAGAGTTCATTATACCTACAAAGTTCCTTGAAGGAATGGACTCTATTTTAGAATGGGTTGTACCCAATATGGGAATAAATTTTAATAGTGATTACTTGCTCAGTGTAGAGGATGTGGAGGACACTATATTTACCCCTTTTTTTGGTGGTTTGATTAGAAGAAGCACAAAGATCACTTAAAAGAAACACACAAAGGATGGGTAGGACTCAAAATGTTGTTAACCATTTGGAAAATAAACAAAGGTTAACAAAATGAAAATAAATATTAGGTTAAAGGAATGTGAAAAGTCAAAGCCAAATACTAGAAAATATACTAGAGCTTGGATTCTTTTAATACTTGTTGTGTCTTTTGATATTTTACTTTAATTATTATTGTAATTAAACTAGGAAAACTATTATTGTTATCAGAAAGAAGGATAGTTGTTAATGGCCATACAAATTTTGTTATTGATAAAAGTGGGTAGGTTGTACTATTTGAGGCATGATGTATAGGGTTAGGGTTAGGGTTTAGTTTGCAAGACTTATTTGGTAATACTTTAATTTTTTAGGAGTGGATAGGTGGATGAAGATGGTGGCTTGTCATGAATTGTCTTTATGATGAATGGGTTGTTTGTGCAAAGATCTACCATAATGATGCTTGTAGATGTCTACCCACATCACAAATAAATTAGACCACTATGATGATTTCTATCTAATTAATATGACACCTTTTTAGTTACAGGATTGGACATCCCTTACTACCACAGTACTATGCTGATTTTCATTAAATGTCAATCTAGGAGTGTGAACTTGAGATGATGTCTGCAAAGTATATGCTCTAGTTTTCACTAAAAATCGTTACTACCTTGAATGCAATAAACATTAAGGAAATCTAGTTTATCCAAAGGAAATACAACTATCAAATACTTGGAAGGAAATTCTAATTATTTAGCCATACATCTATGCACCTACTGCTGCAAGAACAATGACTAGTTTTGTTTCCAGTGGCTACAGGATCATCAGTTCTATTTTAACTTAGAAAATTGAGTCTAACTCCTACTTACTAAAGTAAAATCCACCTTCTGCATGGGCCTCCACGAAAGAATGAAGGAAAGATAAGCTTAGATAAAAGTGTAGAAACTCAGTGTAGGCATGTATTCATCAAATATGCAGTATTACAATAACTTAGGAAAAATAGTAAGATGTCTATCAACTCTGTTTGTCTATTCACTACTTAACCTCATAGATATAGACAAGGTCTTATTTAAAAGGAAGGAAGAAGAAAAAACTCCTAAAACTACAACTTTCTCATGAATGAAAGTCAGTTACAACTTTAAGACTGCAAACATGCAATTGGAAAGACATTAATTCTCCCTTAAATTCCCCACAAATATAGAGATCATAGAAAATGCTAGATCTACTCATTTATCTGATTTCAAGCTTCCAGGAATCTAGGTATCATGTGTTGCATGTTTAACTAATTTCTTTGATGCTTACTTCCTTGCTCGACCACTTTATCAAGTCCCACTTTGTTTTTCATTAAGACAGGTCCCTTTCGACTTTGCCACCAAGTCTTCTAGATGCAACGGTGTCATAACACTCTCTTTAATAGCATCAATGCCTTGGCACTATTCCTTCGTAGTTTGTTTAACTCCTTCTTAGCTTGTATCCTTGCAATCAATGTTTAACACACACAGGACTTCCCACAAAAATTTATTTTCATTTATTAGTTTATAAAGAAAAGGCATTTAATTATTCAACTAATAGTCTTTACAATCTCTTTTGTTGTAGGAAGATCTACCCATACCAAACATTTATGAAGAAAGATTTTTACCACAAAATGATCCCTTTTTAGATATAATTCCAATTGTCATTTTTATGCCCTATGTCCATACTTTATACATCAAAAGTTCAAAAACATTTATCCTAAACGATGATAAAGTTCAGTATGTTATAGAAAAATGTTCACAAAAAGGGCTAATAAGACTTCTATTTCTTCATGTCATCATTTTTCCCCCCAACCATCCTGTGGCTGGTCCTTCAGTCTCTATAGGTTTTTGATCCTCATCCGTAGCCTAAGATCATTGGCAATTTTCTCCCCTGATTCATGAGCTCTGTAATTAAAATATCCATGATTTTGTTCCAACCTTTCCCATTTATTTTCTTCAGCAATCATGTTATATTCAGCAAATGAATCATACTTTCCAAGCATGGGATGTAAGAGTATGATCTCTTATGATAAATTCAGTAGGGTGGATGAATTGCAGAGGGAGAGATAATCATAATGTACCTTTCTTTTTGTTTTCCTCCAACCGAGGATCTCTAGGTACTGAGAATTGCTCTTTTGCTTGTTGTGCATCCATGTCCTTTGTCCAATGTTCTCCATTTGTGGCCAAACTAGAAACTTCTACCACCACTTCTTCGATGAATTCTATCTAAATGCCCTTAATAGTTACATATCCATCCCTTAATGTATTATGAAATTGGAGCATAATTTCCTAATCAAACTACTTCAAATTGAGACAATAAGCCAGCCAATCTCGTTGTTGAAACAAACTACATGTTGTTGGGTCTACTAGTAAGACTCTATGGTTTGCTAGTTCATGTCATTGAGGTTCTCCACCCATGTTTTTGAAAAAAAATGTTAGTACAAGAAATTTCACTGCAATTTATTTTGAAAGTATGGGCGGTGATAGCTACAAGGGTTTTAACAAAGGGAAATTTAAAGTATTCAATGCTTTTCCAATCATCACATCCTTCAATACTTCATGATAGAATTTTAATCACCAAACCATAATGAGGATAAAGATCGTGCTCAAAAACATACGCCATATTAATGAGGGGTTATGTGAAATCATGACTTAATAGTTAGCCTTCTTTACATTATTTCACACATTTTGAAAGTACAAAGGGGTGCCGGCTCATTACTGAAATGACCCTTCCCCGTACATCCTACATGCCAACTTATGATTTCAATTTTTCCTCCCCCCAACCTACCAGAGACTGGGTCCCACCAGTCCATAAAGATTGCAAATTCTGAAATTGAAATAAAATGCTTTTCTAAATAAACAATAAATTAAATAAATGCAAAGGGGTTGAATGTGACTAACCTCAAGTGCGATAGGTAGGATGGTTTGAATATTGCCATACGAGAGAAAGTGAGATGGCATGATGATGGAAAGACAAGAAGATGGGATGGAATGAGGTGGAAAAGGAATGAATTTTTATTATGAAGGCTTTGAAAATAAATTCAAGGGGCTATAGGTGTCTAAGTGGGAGACTCGGACAAAGTGGTTGTAGGAAGAAATATTTCTACTATGGTGAACTATTGAAGAAATTCTTCCCTGGTTGCTGGTTTATGATATAACTTCAGGCGATGCCCATTAACCAATAGTTTGAATTTGACTAGATCAATTGTTGACACTTGAACTACTCCATTGTTAAAAATTGTAATGATTTCATAAGGACCAAGCCATTGAGTCTGAAAATTTCTTTGGTGATGCTAATATCGTGAATCATATAGGAGCACCCAATCACCAATAGAAAATTCTCTATCTTTAATGAATTTGTCATGCCATTGCTTTCTTTGACTCTGAATTAATTCTATGTTATGAAGAGCTAATTTTTTCCATTCATCCAGCTCATTGAGATGCAAAATGTGATCTTGTTGTGCTGCAGGAAGGGTGATATCAAGTTCCAAAGCTGTCCACAGAGTTTTATGTTCAAATTCAATGGGCATAACAACCATCTTCCCATATAAGAGTTGAAAAGGTGTAAACCCAACAGTGGATTTCCATGTTGTTCCGTATGCCCATAAGGCTTCAAGAAGTCTAGCTGCCTAGTCTTTTTGATGAAAGACACTATTTTAGTGAGAATATGTTCAAGCTCTCTATTTGTCACTTCTACCTATCCATTGGCTTGTGGATGATATAGAGATGACTTTCCATGCCAAATTTTGTACTCCTCCATGAGTGCTATTATGAGATTAGATGCGAACTGAGGCCCTTGATCTGATTGTAATTCTCTTGGAACACCAAATCTAGTAAAGATACATTCGTATAGAAACTTGGCAACATTATTGTCATGAGTATGCTTCATGGGTTTTGCTTCAGCCCACTTAGTAACATAATCATTGAAAATGAATATGTAACTTTTCCCTTCTGATGGTGGTTCAATAGGGCCAAAAAAATCAATCCCCTATTTATCAAATGGCTCTACCACTATCTATGGTTGCAGGGGCATTTCACCTATTTTTGTTGGTCGACCCAGTCTTTGACATTTATCACATTTTTTTGTATACTAAGCTGCATCTTTGTGAAGTGTAGGCCAATAATAACCTATATTCAGAATCTTTAATGCAATTCATTTGTTAGCAAAGTGACCACCACAAGGCTCATCATGACAAGCATGAAGAACATCATATGTTTCATCCTTTCTAAGACATCTTCATGTTACCTAGTCTGGTCCAGTATAAAACATGAATCCTGAGATCCATGAGAAATTAAAACTCTTTCATGCTAGCAACCATTTTTCTTTTGTAGAAAAATGTGGAGGAGTTTTGCCAATAGTTAGATAGTTGGCAATAGTAGCATACAAAGGGTTTTGTGTTGACAAAAGGAAGAGATGTTCATAAGGAAAGCTATCTTCTATGGCTTCAGGATCATTAGGTGTTTGGAGTTGAGACAAGAAATCAGCTACAACATTTTCTTTTCCTAGCTTGTGAATAATGGTGATGTCAAATTCTTGCATTAGTAACAACCATTGACCCAATTGTCCAGAGATTCTTGGCTTATTCATCAGATATTTGATAGCAGAGTGGTTTATATGTACAAATATTTGGTAGCTTGTAATGTAATTTCTAAATTTATTCAGAGCATAAATGACAGCAAGTAGTTCTTTCTCTGTCATAGTATAGTTATACTCGGCTCCTTGAAGATTTTTGCTGATATAGTAAATTGCATGTTCTACTAAATCTATCTTTTGGCCAAGTACCACTCCAATGGCATGATCTAAAGCATCTATGTGTATGTGAAAAGGTAACTCCCAATTTGGTCCTTGAAGCACTAGTGCTATTGAGAGGGCTTCCTTAAGTTGTAGGAAAGCTTTTGTACACTCTGAATCCCATACAAATTCTGCATCTTTTCGGAGCAATTTATATAAAGGTGCTGCAATTTGACTGAAATCTTTAATAAAATGATGATAATATCCTGCATGTCCTAGAAAACTCCTGACTTCTTTCAATTTAGCTAGTACAACCAATGTATGTATGACTTCTATTTTTTTTGGGTCTACTTCAATTCCTTTAGGGGAAATAAAGTGTCCCAACACCACCCCTTCTTACATCATCATAAAGCACTTTTCACTATTTAAAGACAAATTGTAGTCTTTGCATCTTTGTAAAACCTTCTCTAAGTTTTCCTTGGCTTCTTCAAATGTTTGTCCATATGTGGTGAAGTCATCCATATATACTTCCAAACAATCTGTAGATATGTAAGAAAAAATGCTAATGACAACTCTTTGGAAAGTTGCAGATGCATTGCACAAACCAAATTGGAGGATAGCATAAGCAAATGTTCCCCATGGACACATGAATTTGGTCTTTTCTGGATCCTTTGGTGCTATCTAGATTTGATTGTAGCCACTGAATCTGTCCAAGAATGAAAAATATTTTTTTCTTGCAAGATTGTCAAGAACTTGATTGACAAAAGGCAATGGAAAATGATCCTTCTTGGTAGCAAAGTTAAGTTCTATGTAATCTATGTAGACTCACCATTTTCCCCCCTTTTTGGGAAAAATAACCAATGGTGACACCCATTGGCTATCTGAAATAGGATATATGAAGCCAACATTGAGTAGCTTTTGCAATTCATTTTTTACAATATCCCTTAATGCTGGGTTTATCCTACACTGAGGTTGTCTCATAGGTTTATAATCTAGACTAATATAAATTCTATGGATATAGAGTGCAAGATCCAAACCTTTCATATATGTATACTCCCAAGCAAAAGCATCCTGGTGCTTTTTTAAGAGCTGCAGGGTATCATGATGTTGTGTCTGAGATAAGGACTTGCTTATATTTAATTCTCTTCTTGGAACAATTGCTATTTTGACTACTTTTTCCACCATTGAAATTTGCACAATTGGTTGTGAATCTATCTCATGTGGTAGGAGTGAATGCATAGGTGGTGCAAACTTGGAATAATGCAATTCAATAGATAAAGGCAGAATGCTTTCTAAAACACACTTGTGCTTAGAAGATGTTTCAGGTTGTGTTCCATACTCATTCAGTATGATAGAAGAAATGGCATCATCTTCTTCTTTAATGTTTACAAATGAGTCTCATGAGATCATCATCAATTGTTGAATAGAATCTATGTCCATATCAGAGTCATCCATATTTGGCCAGACAACTTGATCATCCTGCAGCAAAGGCTGAGCAGGTGAATACAAGGTTAAATTTTTAGTGTTCATTCCATCTAAAATAGTCATTTTCCCTGATCGGCATGCAATATAAGCATCTGTTGTGGCTAACTAGGGTCATCCTAAAATGATAGGATATCCCTCAGTACTAGTTTTTAGAGAGAGTACAAAAAAATCAACTGGATACTCCTATGAATGTAATGTGACAGTGACATCTTCTAGCATACCATCAGGAATGATGGTAGAACTATTTGCTAGTTGTAAGATTGTTGGCATTTTCCTGAGACCAATGATGCTTAATTTGGACACTACTTCCTTGGTCATTACATTGATGGATGCTCCTAGGTATATTAAGACATTCTACACTTGCACTCCTTGAATGGTGAGGCTCACTACTAGGCTTCCAGGGTCTACATACTTAGGCATTTTGCAGTTATCAAGCATAAGATTAGAAAGTTGTCCAAGGACATGGATAGTCTTTGGGTCTTTCTTTTTCCTTCCTGGCTTTTTAACACAAGCTTCTCTAATAGCTTTTGAATATATAGGTACTTCCTATATTGCATCAAGCAAGGAAATTTTTACCGTCATTTGCTTGAGTTGCTCAAGTAAGTCTAGTGCAGCTTGATTTTTGCTTGGCAAGGTTTGCTTTGTTAACCTACTAGGAAATGGTAGTGTCTTGGCTGCAGGAGAAATAGTGGTGGTAGGTTCTTGAACTGACTCAACATTTGTATCATCTATTTCTGTTATAATGGGCTATTGAGGTGAGGTAAGTGTTGTTCCAGATCTTAGATGGATATCATTCAAGGCAATGGAATAACTCTATTGCTGGGCTAAAGGTTTTGCACTATTAGGATTAGGTGCAAGTTGTGTAGGTAACTGTGGTTGTTTTAGAGGGGATGTATTGGCTATAGGAGGCATTAAGGCTTGCTATTGAGGAGGTTGAGTCAAAGCCAACTACTATCGGTGTTGCTACCAATTCTAAGGTTGTTGCCAACCCTGCTAAGATTGGTGCCAACCTTGGTTAGGATGCTGCCATCTTTTGTTAGTCTATGGCCAACATTGGTTAGGCTACTGCCAACCTTGGTAAGGTTGTTGCCAATGAGAATAATTACCATGCTTTTGTTGCCATTGACTATTACCACCATAATTGTGGAGTTGGTCTTGAGGAATACCTAATCTTGGAGCCCACGGCCTTTGTTGAGCAACATAGAGGACTTCCCCGTCTTCATCAATTTCCTTGAACTCAATAGGCACATGCTATGATTCCAAGCTAGAAATAGGCTTACATCAACAATTGTGTTTCTTTTCTCTATAATGGGGGCAATATTTTGCCAACATACTATCAACATCCTCCTTTTTCCTTCGTGCTTGCATGGTATCCAATTGTGTAGCAACATCATTAATGATGTCTTTCTTGAAATTCGACAAGAGGTTTGATAGCTTTGTCTTAAATACTCCCACCCTAGGAGTGTTTTTAAGTAAGTCCCTCAAACCTCATCCTTTTTTCATTGTTTCTCTGGAATAGTTCAAACAAATATTCTTGATTTCAGCCCATGTCTTTCGTGTAATATCACCTCCAGCCATTAAGTCTAAAGCTCCCATACTCCTGTCATGTACTCCTTTCAAAAAGAGATGCTTTTGAGACTCCTCATTCACCTAATGTTGTGTGTTGAACTGTAGGTTAAACATGAACTGACCAACATAGTTCTCCAAAGTCTCATCCTCCTTTTGTGACATTTTAAAAATGTCATCTCCTTTCAAATTGTGGCCTCTGCAATATTCCTTATATTTATTAAGGAATAGGTTACTCATAGTTGGCCAATTTATCATAGCATTGGCACCTAGACTCATGAACCATTGCCAAGCGGCTTCTTTGGGGGTTGATGGAAAC
This sequence comes from Cupressus sempervirens, assembly GCA_028749045.1. Lineage (NCBI taxonomy): Eukaryota > Viridiplantae > Streptophyta > Pinopsida > Cupressales > Cupressaceae > Cupressus > Cupressus sempervirens. Next base: position 538,724,129 of record CM053790.1, read on the forward strand.
AATTTCAGCTTATGGGCATTAGTTGTGTAGTCATAACTTTGACAAAGGATGTCAAACTCAAAGGGAAAAGTTTTTGGATCTTAAGTAATAAGGCCATAGAATTTAGGTAGGGCAGCTGAGGCTATATTTTTCAAATTTTGATTACCTTGTTGAGGAGGAATTGGAAAGGGAAAGGTAGGCTGAGCTGCTGCCATTTGTAGATGTCCTAGTGGTAGCTAATAAATGACTAGAGCTAATGGATTATCTTGATATTCTGGCTCGGCAAAAAGATTATTCAAATGAAAGGATTCTTCAGATGTGGTTGGTGATTTTACTTGTTCTAGTACTTCTGCAAATACGTTCTCAAACAGTTATTCTTCTATTTCTTCTCTCTCTTCTCTTTCTTTAGGGTCAGGATAAAAAGGATCTTCCTGATTAAAGTTGGAAAGAAATCTTCCAAGGTGATCTCTTCTTCTATGCATGCAAGAATGCTAAAAATGAAACTAAATGACTCAATAGTGAATACTAGACTGATACCATCCCCGACAATGGTGCCAAAAATATGTCTAATCAATATAACACCTTTTTAGTTATAGGATTGGACATCCCTTACTACCAAAGTACTATGCTGATTTTCATTAAACGTTAATCCGAGAGCGTGAACTTGAGATGATTTCTGCAAAGTATATGCTCTAGTTTTCAGTAAAAAACATTACTACCTTGAATGCAATAACCATTAAGGAAATCTAGTTTATCCAAAGGAAAGACAACTATCAAATACTTGGAAGGAAATTCTAATTATTTAGCCATACATCTATGCACCTATTGTTGCAGGAACAGTGACTGATTCTGTTTCCAATGGCTACAGGAACAACAGTTCTATTTTAACTTAGAAAAATGAGTCTAACTCCTACTTACTAAAGTAAACTCCACCTTTTACGTGGGCCCCCATGAAAGAATGAAGGAAAGATAAGCTTAGATAATAGTGTAGAAACTCAGTGCAGGCATGTATTCATCAAATATATAGTATTACAATAACTTAGGAAAAATAGTAAGATGTTTATCAACTATGTCTATCTATTCACTACTTAACCTCATAGATATAGACGAGGTCTTATTTAAAAGGAAGGAAGAACAACAAACTCCTAAAACTATGACTTTCTCATGAAGGAAAGTCAGTTACAACTCTAAGACTGCAAACATGTAATTGGAAAGACATTAATTCTCCCTTAAATTCCCCACAAATATAGAGATCATAGCAAATGCTAGATCTACTCATTTATCTGATTTCAAACAGCTTCCAGGAATCCAAGTATCATGTGTTGCATGTTTAACTAATTTCTTTGATGCTTACTTCTTTTCTTAACTACTTTATCAGGTCCCACTTTGTTTTTCATTAAGACAGGTCCCTTCTGACTTTTCTGCCAAGTCTTCTAGCTGCAACGGTGTCATAACACTCTCTTTAATAGCATCAATGCCTTAGCACTATTCCTTCGTAGTTTTTTTAACTCTTACTTAGCTTGTATCCCTACAATCAATGTTTAACACACACAAGACTTCCCACAAACATTTATTTTCATTTATTAGTTTATAAAGAAAAGGCATTTAATTATTCAACTAACAGTTTTTACAATCTCTTCTGTTGTAGGAAGATCTACCCATACTAAACATTCATGAAGAAATATTTTTACCACAAAATGATCCCTTTTTGCATATAATTTTGATTGTCATTTTTATGCCCTATGTCCATACTTTATACATCAAAAGTTCAAAAACATTTATACTAAAAGATGATAAAGTTCAGTATGTTATAAACAAATGTTCACGAAAAGGGCTAATAAGACTTCTATTTCTTCATGTCGTCAATTTCTATTGTCTCCTACTGATGATTACCACGAATATCTAAAATTATTTTCACTCTGTTAATTCAAAATATCATGCTTATTTTGTTTATTCTTCTATAATCTTCATTTTCTTCCATATTTTCAGTTGTAATTTTTTTCTTCTATAGTGTAGGGTTTCATCTATACAAGGATTTTGAGAGGGACTAGACCTAATAATTGGGTAGGATGTGTTTGATGCTTTCCATAATAATTTGTGGTTACAAAGGGTCAATTTTCATGCATTTGGAAAGACCTATGTTATGATTTGGATGAAATTTGTAAATATTTTGATTTATTTTTATGTTTGAGTAATTTTGTAATTGACGATGAGGATCAAGGTTTTTGAGTTGCAAAAAAAGAGAAAGGTAGATCTTTTGAATAAGCTAAAGGATCTCAAGGTTGAATTGGCTCTTCTCAAGGTCACAAAGGTTACAAGAGGAGCCATTTCCAAGCTCTCAAAGATGTAAGTGATTATTTTTTAGGAATTGATGTCTTAGGGTTTTCAAGGATTTCTTAGATTGGTTTGAATTTTCAATAAATTTATGGTCATAAGAGATTAGTGAAAATCATTAGGGTTTAATACAAATTCTAGGGTTTTCACTATGTTCCTAAGTGTCGTTCGATTTTCCTTGCCATTATTGTTTTGGTTTCTTTTGTTTCATGTAATAAAGCATTCACCTATTAGTCTCATTTGACCTTTTCATTTATCTATCTTGGTATTATTAAACATATTGCTTATATAATCTTGGTCTATTTTTAATTTTCAGAAAATTGGTAAGGAAATAGATGATGAACTATTCCTCTATGTTAATGCATGTTGTAATAAAATGTTTCTTTTTTATGAAAACAACATTTAAATTCTAGGTTGTGTTGGTGTTATGTACCAAAAGATTTATGACTATGGAGGTAAAGCATCAAAGAGTTATGTTAGTCTACTAGAATGGCAAAGAAATGTCTACATAAAGTTCATTTTGAATACTATGAGTTGGAGGTGGCAAGGAGAGTAGCTCCAATGATTGAAACATCCTTTAAAAGTTCTTAATCCATAATCTTTAAGACATCACTTCCAAGTAATTCTTTGACTACAATTTTCATGGTATTGGTGAAGAGATGATAGTGCTCATATAGTTCTCCATCAATTTCTAAAATAGTCTAATTTTTTTTTTGTGGGTCCAATGACATCTCCATTAATAATTTTAGATTTCTTAAATGCTAAATATTAGATTAGGTTTTCTTTCATATTAATTTACTTTTTATAGTTTGATTCTAGTTATGGTAATTTTGTATAACAGTTTATAGTTGTTATTGTCATTTTGTTTATAAATTTTATTTATTGTTCTTGAGAGACAATTTGATAGGAAATAACAAATAGTTTATAGTTTCTACATATTTATATTTTATTTTCAATCTAGGAAAACAGTGGTATCAGAGCATTAGAATTAACCTATGTGAAAAAATTCTAAAGACTGGAGCATTTTTAAAAGAGAAAAATAAAAGAAATTTGATCTAGGTGAAATCAATTTGCACTTTTTATAAAGATTCTACAATTTCATTCTATTGCTAAATTATGGCAAGAAAATTTCAGCAGTTATTTAAAATATGTGTAAATTGTATTTATTTCTAGATTCACAATGCAATCTATTATTTCATTGATTGAAGAAATATTATCTGGAAAAGATAATTGGATGGATTGACATAGAAAAGTGGAAAATACACTTATATTTAATTATTTACGTGTTGACATTACAGTCAAGTTTTTTAATAGTGACATACACACTTAATCAAATGGTTAATAGCTACCAAGCTTATCTTTCAGTCTATAGTGTTAACCAAGTAATCTAGGCTATATTGAGTTCTATAGTTGCTACCGAGTTCTAGAAACAATATTTAGTTTGTACCAACCAGTATCTACCAAGTTGATGATTATAAGTGTAAATTGAGTTTGCAGCTTGAGCAATGTGAATCTAGTGTTGACCAAGCTGCATAGTGTCAACCAAGTGATTTAGTTTATGTTGAGCTCACAATGATAGTGTTGACCAAGCTATGCAATTTCAACCAAGTGATTTAGTTTATACTGAGCTCATAGTGATAGTGTTGACCCAGCTATGTAGTGTCAACCAAGTGATTTAGTTTATATGTCAAGTTTCATAGTGTTCACCAAGTCACTAGTGCATACCATGTTTAAACTACTTGAAAGTGATTAGTATGAGTTGAGCTTCTATGTCTACCGAGTGTGTGATGATGCCAAGCATTGAAAATGGTTTTGAAGTGTCTAAACCTCATTGAGTTTATCTTCAAAACTTGAGTACCTACAATTGGGCTGACTTTATGTTTTTTGGGGAAACTTGTATTGCAACCAACTTTGATGTATTATATTTTGGATTGATATATATGTAATAAATTATATCACATCCAAAGTAATAAGAATGAAGCATGAGTATAAGGAGCTAGTAAAGATTTATCTATCACAACAAGGTGATCATTACACTCCAAAGGAATCTCATTCAACAAATCAAAGTTACAGATCAAAGATTAGCCATTAATTAATCCTAATGGGTGGAATAGTTAAATCCTTTCACAAGGTAGACTTAATAGTCTTTTGTAAATCTTTTTACCAAGTGCATACTTCACTGTATGTTTGTAAATCCTTTTGCAAGGTGGACCTAGTAGTCCTTGTTGTTCCTAATAGGGCAAATCATTAGAAATGATCATTGTAAGCCTTAACAAGCCAACTTTATACTACAATGCTAAAGCTTGTGGGTATTATCCCCACCCAAGTTTTATTTTTTATTGGAAGCTTTCTAGGTTACCATATTGTGTGTCAAACTATTAAGAATATTTTAATGCTTTCAATTTTTCGTGCATGCAACTAGATCATAATATATATGAAGGATTAATTAGTGAATTAAGATTAAGTTTTATTGGTTACTAATTCACCCCTCCCCTCTCACTAACCTAGCCTATCTTATATTTCCAACAATTGGTATCAAAGCTTTACGATTCTCAAAGAAGTTTAAAAGCTCGAGAAAAGATACGAATCAATGGAAGTATTTAGACTTGGTAAGGCTATTAATCATGAAAAGATAGATTTGGATTTTTCTACTGGGAAACTTAAGAAAGAAAAGGAGGAACTCTCTCAATCCCTAAAAATAAGAAAAGATCTTGTAGTACAGATGAATGAAAAACTTTACAGTGAAGAAAGAATTGAAGATATCCATTCAAAAAGTAATTTAGATGAAGCTAATGAAGCAATCAAAGAACTATTAAAAAAGAATGGTATACTTCAAGAAGAAGTAAGGAAGTTGAAAAGAGAATAAGAAATTTAGTTAGTAAGATTGTATGAATTCATGCAAGAGAAAAATAAGATAAAAGAAGATTTAGAAGGAAAGAATAATGAAATTTAGCTTCTATCCCTTCAATGGGTAGACTTCATTGATCAACTTACTTATGCAACTGGTGTAGGAGCACCCTTTCAAGGCTCCCACCATATCAAATTTTGGTTTTGTGTGATGAACTTATTCTCAGAAGTATGTAGATAGAATTAGAGTTTCTAACTCATTTGGTGTGTTTTGCTCTAGTTTAGGCTCTTGGTCTAAGTGATTGGCAATGTATTCTCATATTGTGATTTTTTTGCTTTCTAGGTGCATAGGGTGTTCCTAAAATGTTGGAATGGTGTATTGGGTGAAGTTTGAAGCCCAAGAGTTCCTTGAGAAGACCCAACAATGGTCTTGGTGATGGAATTGCAAAAAGAAAAAAAAATTGCTAAGTTGTTGGTCACTTATGTAAAAATGTTGAGCACCTTGTATTAGAAAGAAAGTTAACTTGTGTAAGTGGCTAAAAATTCCCTAACTCAACCCATACACCATGGGATAGCTTATTTAATGTTGGAAGAACCCAAACCAAGGGTTGAAAGTCATGTTTTTGCATTGCATTGTGTTGCTACAGCAAGCTGTGCCTGGTTTTTAATACATTTTTACCAGTTTTTGGTGTTGTTTGGCAGAAAATCACATTTTTACTATCATTTTTTTGCATGTTATAGTTTGTATCTTGTATATTCTCCATTATCCATGCATTGGATTAGATATATAAACATGTTTTGGAAGGTTTTAGTAAATTTCTTTAAAAGTAAGAGTTTGTTGTCCAATTTTGAGTTGTCAACGATGAGCAGGCTGTAGCTCTTGTTTCCATTGTGGGATTTCCATGGCCATTTGTATTCTAAGACTATAGGCCCTAATGTGTAACATATTGTAAGAAAGGGCCCAGAAAATGTGTGCAAGCATTTGTTTGACAAAGCCCTAGGCAAGCTAGGCAATGCTCCGCTAGGAGCAAGCATCAAAGAATTTGTTGTCAAGAGAAAAGCATAAAGATTCAAGACTTTATAAGAAGGTTATTTTTTGTATAGGAGAAGTTTCTATGAGTTGAATAAGATGTTTGAAAGTTGAGGACAACAGGAAGCCCTCAAAATCCTTCAAAACCCTTATTTTAACCATTATTGTTGTACGAATTTTTGGTGGCCTAAAACCTCAAAAATCTTTGAGTATGTAATGTATGAAAATTTTTTTATCAAGGCTAGGTCTGATGAATCCTTAAGGTTAATAAGTTATTAGCCCTATAAATCCAAGTGGAGGCCTAATTTGGGGCTCTTCTAGTAGCCTTTTTGAGAAGAAACCAAGAAATCGGGTATGAACCCATTGTTACCATCTATTCAAGCATACTAAAAGTATTCCAATAGCACCTTAAAACTCATCAAAACCTTGGTTGGACTGGTTATTACCATGGAACCCTTGTAGAACTACATATGCATTTTGGAAGAATTGCACTCCTAGGAGGATAAGTGAGTCATGGAGTAAGATTTGATAATTTTCACCTGGTGGGAAGGTTAGGGAAGGTCAGGGGATGTTCTAAGTTATAGGAAATCCTATAGACCACATAGGGGTAGAGCAAAAACCAAGATCCTATTGTTGGATGAGAAGCATAGACTAGATAGTCTATCCTAGCCTACCCCATCATATTGGTATCAGAGCCTGTAAAGGTGTGGGGCAAAGCAAGTGCAAAGAAAGGTGAATGCAATCACCTAGTGAATCTAGTGATTCTAACACAATGGTAACCAATGCTGAATTGGCTAAGAAGGTAGAAGAGCAAGAAGAAGACAACAGGTCTTTGAGAGAAAGATTGGCACAATTGGAACAGTTGTTAAGCATGGTCCAAGACACTACAGATAAAGTCAAGGAAATGATGGAGTAGATAGAAGAGAAGGAGGCTAAAGAAAAAGACATTGAGTTGGAAGAAGAAAATCCAACACCAAATCCTGTTTTACTAGAAGAGGCTTTCTTGAAGGCAATCAAAGTAATAAATAGTAAAGCCTTGGAAGGCATTCCTCTATTCAGTGGCAAGATGGATCTTGATCTCATCATAGAATGGATTGAAGGAATGGAGAACCATTTTGAATGTGATGGTGTCTTCGATGCTCAAAAGGTTAAAGTGATGAGGTCAAGATTGAGAGGCACTGCTCTCACTTGGTGTAAATTTGTGCAAACAGAGAGGGAAAAAGAAGGAAAAGGTCCTATTACTTCTTGGAAAGGAATGGTGGCTAAAATTAAACAAGCCTACATTCCTGAAGACTATGAAATACAGCTACATAGGAGGAGACAAAATCTGAGGCAAAAAGACATGGATGTGCATTCCTATACTGAACAATACCAAAAATTATGCTTGAGGTCTAAAGTGGTTCAAGATGAAAGTATCCGGTTGGCAAGATATCTAAATGGACTCAAATGGTCTATTCAAGAAGAAATGAGCCTTGTCACTCCTAAAATAGTTCATCAATGTTATCAAGTGGCCCTAAAGGTGGAAGAGAAAGGAAAAAGAAAGCAAGACCATACTTCCAAGTATAGAGGAAGAGGTAGAGATTCTAGAGGTGGTCAAAGAGGTGGTTCTAGTAGAGGTGGTGAATCATGAAACCAAGGCGAAAGTAGACTCTTGGAAAAAAGTTCTGAAATCAGCACAAGAGGATCTTTTGGTAGAGGAAGAGGATCTCAAGGAAGTAGAGGAAGAGGAGTAGGAAGGAGCAGCTCCTATTTTTCCATGATGAAGTGTTACCAATGTGGACAGCTTGGGCATCCTACTTAAAGGTGTCCTGATAAACCATCAAAATCTACTAATGAAAAAAGAGTGGTTTATTCTCAAGAAGATGGTGGCAGCTCAAGCACTAATGAAGTCAGCAAACTAGAATCAAAAATAGGTGAGAACTTGATAATTAGAAAGGTGCTCATAAGGCAGCCCAATTTGAGTCAACCTAAGCAGAGGAGGGTTCCCTTTAGAGTCAAGAGTAAGATTCAAGGAAAAGTTTACAAGGTTATAGTAGATTCTAGATCTATAGATAATATTATATCAGAGAAGGCAACAAAGAAGCTGAAACTTACAAAGGTTCCCCATGCAAATCCCTATAAGGTAACTTGGTCAAATCAAGAGAAAAGTGTACTTGTTAATGAGCAAACATGGGTTGAGTTTTCTATTGGAGCATATAAAGAAAAAATACTTTGTGATGTCTTACCCATGGATGCATGCCATCTTTTATTGGGAAGACCTTGGCAATTTGATAGGAAGGTGATCTATGATGGAGAAGAAAATGACATTTCTTTCAAGAAAGATGGAAGGACTTTCAAAATTCAGTCCTTAATAGAGAATGAAGGGGAAGCCTCTAAGACACCTAGTGTGTTACTTAGTAGTGGCAAGGATTTCTTGCAAGCTTTATAAGATGAGGAAACCATAGGATGTGCAATTATGGTGAAACCAAAGGAAGAATATACAAAGTTGCAGCCAATACCTCTTCAAGTGCAAAAAATTCTTGATGATTTCAATGATATTATTTCAAATGGTACACCAATAGTACTACCACCTAAAAGAGCAATCAGCCATCAAATTGATTTTGTACCTATTGCTTCTTTTCCTAATAAAGTAGCTTATAAGCTTACTCCAGATTAGAATAAGGAAGTGGCAAGACAAGTGCAATAATTATTGGATCAAGGGCTAATTAAGAAGAGCATTAGTCCATGTGCAATCCTAGTGGTCTTAGCAGCAAAGAAAGGAGGAAAATGGAGGCTTTGTATAGATTCAAAGGCTATTAACCAAATCACTATTAGTTATAGATTCCCTATTCCAAGAATAGAGGACTTGATGGATTGTTTAGGAGGTGCTAGGCACTTTAATAAGCTATATTTAAAGAGTGGTTATCATCAAATTAGAATCAAGGAGGGTGATGAATGGAAGACCACTTTTAAAACAATAGATGGGTTGTATGAATGGCTTGTGATGCCATTTGGGCTCACAAATACTCCAAGAACTTTCATGAGTTTAATGAATGAGGTTTTGAAGGACTTCACAGGTAGATTTGTGGTAGTGTATCTAGATGATATACTCATCTATAGCAAGACAAAAGAAGAGCACCTAGAACATGTAAGGTTGGTCCTGAAGAGACTCTAGGAAGAGAAACTAGCCATTAATTTGGAAAAGTGTGTATTCATGCAGCAAGAATTGGTTTAGTTGGGCTTTGTAGTGTCCAAGGGTAATCTAAAAATGGACCCAAGCAAAGTGGAGGAAATCTTCGATTGGCCTACTCCTAGAATAGGGACTGAAGTGAGAAGTTTTCATGGCCTAGCACAATTTTATAGAAAGTTTGTGAGGAACTTTAGTGGAATTTGTGCACCAATACTAGACACCATCAAATGTGGGCTAAAAACAAAGTTCAAATGGACTGAGGCAGCAGAGAGGGCATTTCAAACATTGAAACAAGAGGTAGCTACAAAACCCATTTTAATCTTACTTACTTTTGATAAATTATTCACTCTTGAATGTGATGCCAGTAATGTAGTAGTTGGGGGTGTATTGAGTCAAGAAGGAAGACCTGTAGCATTTTTTAGTGAGAAAATCAATGAGGCAAAGAAGAGATATTTAGCTTATGACATGGAGTTGTATGCATTAGTACAATCTCTCAAGAAGTGGAGACATTACCTCCTACCCAAAGAATTTGTTGTCCTTATAGATAATCAGGCTTTGAGCTATATAAACACTCAAGAGAAGTTTAGTAACAAGAATTTGAAGTGGATGGATTATCTACAATCTTTTACAATCACAATCAAACATAAGAAGGGGTATCTCAACAAGGTAGCAGATTCCTTGAGTAGGAAGCTTTTGACTATTCAAAAAGTGCAGCTACAAAGCATTGGAATAGAAGGTTTTAAAGACTTGTATGAAGAAGATGAAGACTTCTCTCAAGCCTATAAGGTATGCCTAGAGTTTGAGAATCATTTTCATAGTGATCTTGTAGATTATACCCTTCAAAATGGATTTTTATTTAAAGGTAATCAGCTATGTGTACCTAAGGGATCCATGAGGGAAAATTTGATTCAAGAGAAGCATAATGGTAGCTTGAGTGGATATTTTTGCATAAACAAGACATTGGAGTTAGTACAAAGATACTACTTTTGGCCTAAGTTAGCAAGGTATGTACAAAGATATGTTGAGCAATGTGGAATATGTCAAAGAGCTAAAGGAGGTTCAAGCAATGCAGGACTCTATCAACCCTTGCCAATTCCAAATAGGCCTTGGGAATTTGTAAGTATGGAATTTGTGGTTGGACTTCCCAAAACCAAATTAGGTATGGACAACATTTATGTTGTAGTAGACAGGTTTTCTAAAATGAGTCATTTTATTCCATGTAAGAGTACTCATGATGCAAATTATATAGCACATCTCTTCTTCAAGGAGATAGTTTGGATTCATGGACTCCCTTTGAGTATTGTGTCTGATAGGGACAAAAATTTCATGGGTCATTTTTGGTAAACCTTATGGAAAAGGCTGGGAACTAATCTTTCTTTTAGTTCAGCATACCATCCTCAAATTGATGGTCAAACTGAGGTCATCAATAGGGTGCTTGGTAACTTGATAAGGTTCTTAACAAAGGAGTATGGGAAGACTTGGGATCTTGTTATCTCTCAGGCTGAATATGCTTATAATGATAGTGTTAACAAGACCACAGGAAGAAGTCCTTTTGAGATAGTATATGGTAGACACCCTAGAGGAGTGAATGAGTTGAGAGATTTAGGTCCTATAGAGTTAAAAAGTGGACAAGTTGAAGATTTTACCCAAACTATCAAAGAGGTTCAAGAACAAGTGAAGAAAATTATGTTGGAGTCTACTCAAATACTCAAGGCCAAAATGGATGAGAAGAGGAAAGAGGTATAATTTTAGATTGGGGACTATGTTATGGTCCATCTTAACAAAGCCAGAATGCAGCAAGGTATGCTCACTAAGCTCCAAATGCGAAGAGTTGGCCCATGCAAGGTTCTAGCTAAGTATGGAGAGAATGCCTACAAAGTGGACTTGCCATTAGACCTAGCTATCTCACCAGTGTTTAATGTTGTAGACCTAATCAGATTTAAGGAGAAATCAGTCAGCAAAGTGTAGCTCCACCAAGGGTCCTACAAGACCTTGACACTAATGCAATGCCCAAGAAATAGCTAGCCAAAGAAGAGAAAGTATTGGAATTTAGGGTGAAGAAAACTACATGGTATCAAGTGTATATGGAACATCTAATCAAATGGAAGGATCAACTTGAATCTAAAGCTACCTGGGTTGAGGAAGCACATTTCAAGAAGTTTGGCATTGATCTAGCTCTTCTTGACCCCAAAGTGCCTTAGTTTGTGTGAAGGGGGAAAGTATGATGTAAGAACACCCTTTCAAGGCTCCCACCATATCAAATTTTGGTGTGATGAATTTATTCTAAGAAGTATGTAGATAGAATAAGAGTTTCTAACTCATTTGGTGTGTTTTTCTCTAGTTTAGGCTCTTGGTCTAAGTGATTGGCAATGTATTGTCATATTGTGATTTTTTTTATTTCTAGGTGCATAGGGTGTTCCTAAAATGTTGGAATGGTGTATTGCAGGAAGTTTGAAGCCTAGGAGTTCCTTGAGAAGACCCAACAATGGTCTTGCTGACGGAATTGCAAAAAGAGAAAAAAAAGAAATAAAAATTGCTAAGTTGCTGGTCACTTATGTAAAAATGTTGAGCAACTTGCATTAGAAGGAAAGTTAACTTGTGTAAGTGGCTAAAAATTCCATAACTCAATCCATACACCATGGGATAGAATATTTAAGGTTGGAAGAACCCAAACCAAGGGTTGGAAGTCATGTTTTTGCATTGCATTGTGTTGCTACAACAAACTGTGATTGGTTTTTAATACATTTTTACTAGTTTTTGGTGTTGTTTGACAGAAAATCACGTTTTTACTATCATTTTTTTGAATGTTATATTTTTTATCTTGTATATCTTCTATTATCCATGCATTATATTAGATTTGTAAACACATTTTGGAAGGTTTTAGTAAATTTCTTTAAAAGTAAGAGTTTGTTGTCTAGTTTTGAGTTGTCAACAATGAACAGGCTATAGCTTTTGTTTCCATTGTGTAATTTCCATGGAAATTTGGATTCCAAGACTATATACCCTTATGTGTAACATATTGCAAGAAAGGGCCTAGAAAATGTGTGCAAGCATTTTTTTGACAAAGCCCTAGGCGAGCTAGGCAATGCCCGACTAGGAGCAAGCATCAAAGAATTTGTTCTCAAGAGAAAAGCATAAAGATTCAAGACTTTCCCTTTGGAGGGATTAAATAGGGATATAAGAAGGTTATTTTTTGTAGAGGATAAGTTTCTATGAGTTGAATAAGGTTTTTGAAAGTTGAGGACAGTAGGAAGCCCTCAAAACCCTCATTTTTACCATTATTGTTGTATGGTTTTTTGGTGGCCTAAAACCTCAAAAATATTTGAGTATGTAATGTATGAAAATTTTTTTATTAAGTATAGGTCTGATGAATCCTTAAGGGTAATAAGTTATTAGCCCTATAAATTTAGGTGGAGGCCTAATTTGGAGCTCTTCTAATAGTATTTTTGTGAAGAAACCAAGAAATCGGGTATGAACCCATTGTTAGCATCCAATCAAGCATACTAAAAGTATTCCAATAGAACCTTAAAACTCATAAAACCCTTGTTTGTACTGGGTATTATCATGGAACCCTAGTAGACCTACATATGCATTTTGGAAGAATTGCACTCCTAAGAGGATAAGTGAGTCATGGAGCAAGATTTGATCATTTTCACCTAGTGGGAAGGTTAGGGGATGTTCTAAGTTTTAGGAAATCTTATAGACCACATAGTTGTAGAGAAAACACCAAGATCCTATTGTTGGATAAGAAGCATAGACCAACTAGTCTACCCTAGTCTACCCCATCAGCAACTGAAGAAATCATGAATCTAAGATCAGAGAATGAAATATTTTAGAATGATCTAAAAATTGAAAAGAAAACTAGTGAGAGGATGATAAAATCTCAAATAGACATGGATCAATTAAATGAGAAAATCCAATATAGACAAAAAGGAAAAGTAGGAATTGGATATAGAGAATAAGGTGAATCATCCAAGTAAGGAGCTCAAAAGAATCAAAGACCTACATGCAATCACTGTGGTAAGCTAGGTCATACATCAAAAAAATGTTGAAGTAATAGTAAAACTAAATTCAATGGACAATTCTACAATTTCAATAAGCATGGTCATAGAGCTAATGAATGCAAAGAGAAACCTAAATTTGAAGGCAAATGTCACAAATGTAAGAAGCATGGACATAAATATTTTGAATGTAAAACTAAGATATTGAACCCAATAGAACAAATTGTAAAAGCTATATTTGGTTGGGACTACAACACATAGTTTTGATTTCACTACTATGGAGAATTTGGACACATTGAAATAAACTTTGTAAAACATCACATGAGGAAAAGAGACTCAACTAGATGTTTCATTTGTATAGAACTTGGACACCTTGCCAAGAACTATATAAACATTAGAAGAATTGAAGATGAAAAGAAAGCCAAGGCTGATAACATTAGAAAGAATATGAGATAGAAATAGATTCTAAAATCTTCTAAGAATGCAAGTTCAATCAATGAAGTACATGTCACTCAACAATTGGGTGACTCAAACACTTCTACTTGATCTCTAATGTAGGAGCATCTAGAGGTATAAGGGCAATCCTATGTCAACCAAAAAAATGTACTTAGAATTAGTTTTTGTTTCATGTGTTTTCATTTTTGGATACCCATTTGGGTCAAATAAAGGTTCCAAGTCTCACAGTTCCACTATCAGTGTTCTAGGATAGAGTATTTGAACACCTTGGGATACGTATAAATGTTGAAAAAATAGGAGTATGTAATTGAGCCATCATTTTGGTGGACTAGAAGGTTTAAATTGGTTGGATGATTTTAATTGTAATTTAGAGCATTCCAAAAAAAGAATTAGGTCAAAAGGCCCCACAGTTTGAAAGTTATTGCAATTTTTTGATTTTCGGAGACATCCTAAGAATGCTTCAAAGTTAGGTTAGGGGCATTAAATGACCTTGAATAGGGCCAAAAAATGGAGGACAATCATATCTTGTCCATAGAACTATAGAGCACTTCGAGAGCTTTCTAGAAATGTAAATAGTTCGTCAATCGGAGCTACGGTTCAAAAGTTATGCCTTCTAGAAGTTCAATTACCATTTCTAGATTTTTCTAATTTTGTGCCAACTTCTAAAGCAACTTATAGAGCCTTCTATTTGGTCGGTGGATGCCAACTAGCACTTTCTAGAATGTATTTTTAATCCTTAACCCTCCAGGGTCTATTTAAGAACATTTTTGGCATTATAAAAGGCAGTTCGGAGTGGAGTTTGTGAGGAGGTACTAAAAAGAGAAATTATCTCCAAATTTATGCTATTGTAAGCCCATAGGGCATGTTTTGGAGTCTTTTTCTTTGAACTAAGTTTACTAGCATATTTTTACAGTTAATAAAAATTTTCCTTTCCTATTGTGTCCATTCTGTGCTTGGATTGTGTCCCCATCAATCTCACACAAAGATAACTAGAACTAAGATTCTGAAGCATACATCTTACATCAGTTCCAGTTAGCAAAAAGGAAAGATCCATATCAGCATTCAATATGCAAAGGGATCACCAAGTGTCTAAGGAAATTTTGGACCTTATTAGGTTAGGTTGGCTTGCAAGACCCTACCAAGCAAGGTCGAAAGTAACTAAGTCATTGTATGGACACTGAGTCATGAATGGCTCTGCTAAGAAATTAAATTAAATTGAGTGGAAGATAGTCTATCATCAAGCAAGTGAACATACCAAGCATTTATGGTGATTAGAAAGTGAAATTTGTTAAAAAGGGTAAATTCAAATTCATTTGTCACTGTGAAATTTTAAAAAGCTATATGCGAAGAGCAATTTTTGTGCATCCAAGTGATCTATGTGACTTTTTGTTGAATTTTTCCATGTTTTCATAAACCCTACCAAGCATGGCATCCGCTAGTAGTAAAACCAAGAAGGGATCTGAGATGTTGGTTCAAGGAAAGGAGTGGAAAGAACCAAACTTCAAGTTGAGTCTGACAATTGTGGAAATGCTTGATCCTACCAAAGCTCAGTCACAGATTCCACCAAAGGTATTGTTGGCTAATGATATTTTCTTGCATTTTTGTTTTTCAATTCAAGACATAGGAACCCTAGAAATGGATGAAACTTTGGAAAAGTTATGTGTGAATGGTGCATTAAAACCTAAGCATCAACACTTGGAAACCAAGGGTTTAAACCACATTCTACACATGCACTGAGAATTTCAAATAAAATGGATAATGTTTATCCTTAGCTGTTTACACAATGGGAAGCTATGGTTGGATCATCTTATTCTCATAATGAAGAAAATGATTCATTAGATCATAGGGCTCTCGATTTTGACCAAGGAAAAGACTACCAAAACCCTAAGTTGGGTAGAAATGGAAAAGAAAACTCTTGCCAAATGGGATGGAAGAGGTATTAAGATCAGCTATGTAGCTAACATAGAGATAAAGTTTGGAATTCATGTAATACAAAATAAAATATATAGCTCTAGTCATCTCAACAATGTATCATGTCAGGCAGTTGATCTTGCTTTCAAAGTGGTGAAGAACAACATGTCCTTCGACCTTGTTGAGTTAATGTTGAACCAATTCAACAAAAACATGGAGAGCATATGAACTTCTAAGAATAACCCATGTAAGTTCAATTCACTCTTAACCTACTTATTCTTCTTTGTACAAAAATTTTTCCCTTCAAAAGGTACAGTTGTATGGAGAAAAGATGTACATGTACTATATTGAATCAATAAGTATATGGCAGAGATGGGTGAAAGCTATGTTAGTATGATGGACAATTATTTGATTCATTCAAAGATAAGATGAATAAAAAATTTAGAATTCTAGAGAAACTTGTAGAAAATTACAAGGATGATGTTTTCTTATGGTATATTGTAACAAAGTGTACATACAAGTGGCCAAACCTAGAGTTTTATGGGTTAAGCCTCTAGGCTATGAGGTTAATATTGATGACACTAGGGACATCATTGAGGCATTTTTTAATGAACCTGTAGATCCCAAGGCCACATATTTTTGTACATCTGATGAAGCCAAAGCCAGCATTGAACTAGAGATAAGGCTTCCTTAGGCTATCAACAAAGGAAAGAAGAGGATAGAAAAATTGAGGCAAACTAGTTCTACTCTCCTATTGACAGAAGGTAAAGTAGAAGATGTGATTAAAGATGATGTAGATGATCAGGCAGATAAAACAAAATCAAAAGAAGAAGAGCTAATCAAGAAGAAAGGTAAAGTTATTATAACCAAACCTACCAAGTCATCTACTATAGTATCCACAAGGAGAACATCTAGAAATAAATTGAAATTAGGTGAAAAGTAGAGGATCTGATTTTCAAATGACCTCTACCTACATTTCAAGAGAAATTGAAAGAGATTGATTGTAGAGCTGGCATGGAAAATTTTTAATCATTAAGATATAAAACTAGAAATGTAGAGGAGAAGAAGCAAGTTGAAGACATGATTATTTCTAAGTGAGGCAAATAGAAATATTCACTGGATCAACTTGCACAGTAGATTCCCAAGGAACTGATGGAAAGAGTCAAGCCAATATGGGAACATGCAAAGAAAAATGCAAAGGATATATATGAGCAAACTTTGAGGCAACTCGTGCCAAGTCTTAATAACAAATAAATAAAAGAGTCTATGAAGCAGAATGAAGAAAAACTCACTTTGAAATTTAACACTTGCCTAATATTGTTTACTGACATTGAACATGTGGTGAGGAATACCACTAATACATGGAAGAATATCTTCAATCTTCATCAACAGAGTGATTTTTTTGTTCATGTCAAATATGATGGTGAAGATGACAAGGAAGAAGAGGACAATGATGATGAAGCAGAAACAAATAATGATAATAAAGATGATGAGGAGCAAGAACAAGAAGCCATCAAGGAGAATCTTCCTAAGATTCATAGCATTGAGGAAACTGACCCTAAAAAGATTATAGAAGTAGTTATGGTCTCATTTCCTTACTCTCTGAGCAAAGCATTAAAGATATATGCCTTGAGGAAAGCTACTACTGAGTTTTTTGTGGAAAACACTACAAATCCAAGTACTCAACCAATCTTTGCACATGTTTAGCTAAGTATTTCATTGCCTGAAATGATCGGCACTTCTCTACTGAGCAGTCAGTGTTTCCTCCTTCATCATTTTGGCTACTCAACAACAAGTTATTTCTATAATCAGTGAAATATCTAAATTTTTTTCTAGTCCTTCCATTTCCACTATTGTTAGTATTCTAAGTATGCAAATAGTTAGTACAAAGGCAGTTGAGAGAAAGCCTCAATTGAGTACTAAATTTTTGAGCAAAGAAAAAGAAAAGGAAGAAGACATTGATCTTAATGAGGATATAGTTATTTTGAATTGGGATATCTCTACTTTGAATCCTAATCAAATGCATATAGTAGGTGAGCTTTTGTAGAAGAAAACTAAGAGACAAAGTCTTAGAGAGGAGAGACAGAGAAAATCAAGTGCTAGAAGATGCAAAGAACATTATTGAAAATGCACTCAGCACTAAGGTTGATACTTCTCAACCTATTTAGGCTCAATTAGCAGAAGTGGCTCAAAAATTTAAATGAAGATCTAAATGGGCAAGAGAAATTGTTGCAAAGAGTAGAGAAGAAATTTGAAAATAAAGTATTGGAGCTAGTTGCATAGAAGATTGCACTATACCAAGTAGACTTTTCTACTATTCTTAGCTCATTGGAAACCTCTACCAACAATGTCACTTCTCTATTTGGTAAAATATGTGATACTTCTATCTTTATGCAAAGAATCAAAGATAAACTGTCCAAGATAGATGAAGATCTAAAGGCAAGTGGACACCAGCTGTCACTTGACTCAAACTACACTTTTTCTTATTACACAAAGATTAAATTTTGGACTAATATGAAAATAGAATTACTAAGGGAAGAAACCAAGATAAGGGCCACACTTGCAGGTATAAAAGGCATGATTCTTCTAAACATGGATGCATTGCAGAAACACATTGCACATGCCAAAACTCTCATCCATGATAACAACTTCTCCATAGCTAATCACATGATGGAGTTATGAAGAAAAGTTTAGATTGCATTGCATGCAAGAAAGGTGTTGCAAGAAAATTGGGACAAGAAAATGCCACTAATTTTAAAGGTACATTCTCACTTCTTGTCACATTTTGCAATAACTGTATAACATACACCTTTGGCATTTATGTCAAAAAGGGGGAGAATATGTAAAAAAAAGTGGAGAATATGCGATGATGCAATAAAAATGGAGAAGATGAGACAATGTATAACATGTAAAGTGTGTTGATTATATATGTATGGGGGAACATTATAATATTATACATATACATGTACAAATATTCAGATAAACATCTCTTACAAAAGCAATTTTGAAAAATCTCAAAAATAGAGTATGTTACCAAGTTGAAGACATAGGATGGAGACTTTTTGTCACTAATTCCAAAGGGGGAGATCATTGACATTATAGTCAAGTTTTATTATTATTGACACATACACTTAATTAGATGGTTACCAATCACCAAGCTTATCTTGTAGTCTATAGTATTAACCAAGTAATTCATGCTATATCAAGTTCTACAATTGTTGTTGAGTTCCAAAAACAATATTCAGTTCACACCGAGTAGTATGTATGTCATGTCCCCTAATTTGAGTAATATAAGTAAATTATTATGAATAAATAAATATATTATTTCTTAAAATTTATAATATATTAAAAGAAATATTGATACATTATTAATGGTATAATATATTATTAAAGGATAAATAATAATATATTATTGATATAATAATAGGTTACTAAGGTAATAAGGTAATATTAAAGGTCAAATCATTATTAATAAATAAAATAATAATAATAATAATGTTATTATCATACAATATGATATTACATTATAATTATAATATGATAATAGTATTAAGATATAATAAATAAAAGATTGATAATATTAATAAGGTAATCAAGATTCATGGGTATCAATCATACTCATAATAATAACAATAATGTTATTAATAAATTATGTACACTATTATTAAATGAATATTGAATATATAAATATTATTAGTAGGACATCAAGCATTATTATATAATATTGATAAAATATTATTATAATGATAGTATAAAAATATATGAATAAATGATCAATGATATTATATTATGGAATGGACGTGTTCAATGATAATATTATAATTAAATATTGTTAATAAAGAAAGTAAGGACTCTATAGATATATAATATTATCATTACAATAGTATATAATTATTTATCATATTGTGAGTGTCTAAAACACACACACACACACACACACACACACACACACACACACACACATATTTATATATCAATCTTTAAAATGGTCCATTATAGATCATTTAAGTCATTACAAAATCTGTATTAAATGACTCAAAGCCACAATAGGATGTGACTCCTCTGAAAATTCATTCCTATCAGGACATGACTCCAAAGTCCTATATTAATAGCAAAAATTCTAGCAACGAACATATACAATTACACAAGTCTTCAGCCTTGGAAATTGCAAGTCACCCTAGGAACCGAAAATATAGAATGAAATTAAATCTATTAAGATTTTATTAGAGACAGGGATGTATGGAGGCCTTTACTTGAAATTTGACATGACACAAGCCATGAGTTGAATAGTGACTACAAACTGCTTTTGAAATTAATTTGTAGTATAGTCAGTATTGGCTTTGTTGCTTTGGCCTTGTTTTACATTGTGAAAGTCAAGGAGTTGTTTCCCCATCACATAACCTTTGAGAACATGAAGGGATAAGAGAAGTATCAACACAAAGTATTTCCTTAAAGAATGCACATGTAAGAAAGAAAGAATCAGAGAAAAGATGTAAAAAATAAATAAATGACTTAAAAAAGGGTCATTACAATGTACCAAGTTGATGATTATAAGTGTAAACTGAATTTTCTAGTATTTATTGAGTTTGTAGCTTTAGTAATGTGAATCTAGTGTTGACTGAGCTATACAGTGTCAACCAAGTGATTCAATTTATACTAATCTCATAATGAGAGTGTTGACTAAGCTATGCAGTGTCAACCAAGTGATTTAGTTTACACTAAGCTCATAGTGATAGTATTGACTAAGCTATCCAATGTCAACCAAGTGATTCAATTTATATGTCAAGTTTCATAGTATTCACTAAGTCACTAGTACAGACTAATTTTAGACCACTTGGAAGTGATTAGTATGAGCCAAGCTTCTATTTCTACTGAGTGCATGATGATGTTGACCATTGACAATGCTTGACAAGTGTCAGAACCTCACTAAGTTTTCCTTCAGAACTTGAGTACCTATAGTTGGGCCAACTTTGTGTATTTTGGTGAAACATGGATTGTAGCTGACTTTGATATATTTTTATTTTGGATATATATATATATATATATATATATATATATATAATGAATTGTATCACATCCAAAGCAATAAGAATGAAGTATGAATATAGAAATATATATATATACAGAGAAAAAAGTGTGAAGTAAGGAGGCTATAAGAAATATAAGGAGCAACAAAGATTTATCTATCATAGCAAGGTTATCATTACACTCCAAAGGAATCTATTTTAGCAAATCAAAGTTGCAAATCAAATATCAACCACTAGTTCATCCTAACAGGTGGAATAGTTAAATCCTTTCACAAGGTAGACTTAATAGTCTTTTGTAAATCTCTTTACTAGGTGCATACTTCACTATATGTTTGTAAATCCTTTTGCAAGGTGGACCTAGTAGTCCTTATTGCTCCTAACAACATAGATCGTCAAAATTGATCATTGCAATTCTTAACAAGATGACTTTATACTACAGTATCAAAGCTTTTGGGTATCATCCCCACCCTAGTTTTAATTTCTATTGGGAAGGTTTTTGGGTTACCATATTGTGTGTCAAAGTGTTATGAATGTTTTAATGCTTTCAATTTTTCATGCATGTAATTAGATCAAAATACATATGAAGAATTAATTTGTGAATTAAGATTAAGTTTTATTGGTTACTGATTCACCCCTCCCCTCTCACTAACCTAGCCTATCTTATATTTCCAACATTATGGTACAAAATATGTGATACAAATACTCATCCTATAGAACTAGTTAATACTAAAGAAATAGAAATATGGCTATATAAAAATTCAAAAGCTTTATCTTTGACAAGGGCTTTTGTTAATGGAGAAGTGTATTGACATATATAGGGATGCACAATTGCCAGGGATGCCCTCCATAAATTGAAAAATGTATTTAATTTTCATTTGGAATTAGAGTTAATTTAGTTGTAGTTAAAACTATTCAACCTTGAATTGAAAAATGGTGTTGTTATGTGTCCAACTTTTGAAATTAGAGCCATAAAAAAAGATTTTGATGTTGCAAGTTGGAAATTTAATTTATATCCCACAACTTTTACTAAAGAACTTCCAATATACTCCACATGAGTCTCTTCAAGAAAGAAACCAGTTAAAAACCATTACTTTTGATCTATTGGTTGAAGAGCTAGCAAAGTGTAAGAAAGCATTTGGAAGGAAAGTAGATAATCCAAATGAAAATGTGTGTCTTTCTTATCAAGAGAAACTTGTAAATAAAATATCTTCAAGAGGTTATTATAATGATAGAGGGAAAGGTATAACTCAATGGAAGAAAAATGATAATCAAAATGATAGACATCTTTTATATTGTAAAATATGTGGTAGAAAAGGTAGTCAAGAAGCATGTGAATAAAAACTCTCTTGGGGTAAGATAGAAATCTTTAAAGATAATTCTTTTAAGAAAAAAGAGGAAACCAAAGTTTATGATAATGATAAAACTTCAAATGATAACATTTTAGGAGTAGCTCAATTTACTTGTGATAGTGATGGTGATCACTATGGTTTTTTTTCTATTTCAAAATGTGCATCGAGTTCCTTATGGTATGATACTTGGATTTTAGATATTGGAGCCACCCAACATATGATATTTCTACATGATAACTTTGAAGGATTTAATAAAAATGAGTGTGGTCCTATTTATTTAGTTGATAAATCAGTCTCAAACTTGTTGGAAATAAAACTATTCAATTTAAGTTGCCTAATCTTCTAGATTTTGTGCTTAATGATGTTTTATTTATTCTTCAATTATAATGCAATTTATCATTTCTAGTATTGATTCACCAACAAGGTTACTCTATGTTGGAAACTATAATTGAAATAATTGTTATGGTGTTATTGATGTCAAACCTATTAGTGAGATAATTTTCTATCTAATCTAAGTGTCATATCAATTTCATTGACGAAGAGGATTTAAGAAGTTTTTCATAGAAAAAGAGCTTAGAGGAAAGGTTGAGATATGAAGAGGAAACTAAAAATGGACATTTGATTAGTTGGACTTTCACAAGATAAATTGATTTTTAAAATCATGCTGCAAAAGGAGAAGATGGTAATGCTCAAATCTTAAAAATGTTGGATACAATTATCTAATTATGTGTTGTCTATGATGTTACACAAATGTCATATTAGTTGGCAATCTATGCTTACCAAGCTCACTTGGTCAGCAAGGCAATCTTCCTTGTCTACCGAGCATTCCTGGAGATTACTCTATGAAGACAATGTCTACCGAGCTCACTTGAGCATCAAAGGAAATTATGGTAGAAAGTAGTGTTAATTGAGCTCTCATGGTTAACAAAGGAAAGTTGGTCAGAGTTAGTGTTCACCGAGTTCACTTGGTTGCTAAAGGATTTTGCAAGTTCGTAGTGTTAACCAAGTTTATGTTGGTTAACACAGGAAATCATTTTAGGATCAATATTTACCAAGTAGGGTCGACCAATGAAGGATTTTCTTGATTTGAGAAATGAAGTTTTAATTATTTCAAGTATTGATTGATTAAGAAGGAAAGTGTGTGATTGGACTTGAAGGATGGTCATATATCCTTGAGGAGTAGCCAATTAGTATTCAATCAAGAAGGATCTAGCATGAAGAAAAATAGAGATCTATAATTAGCAATTTAGTTGCATCTCATTCAGGTCATTTCATTATTACTTTCTTACCATTATAGTAGTGATTCCAAAATCTCTTAACAAAGTTGGTTTAATAGCTAGTTGTAAATCCTCTAATAGGGTGACAGTTCCATTGACTTATTCTAAAGACCTCTTGCAAGGCCACTCCTTACAGGGTGATTAAATCCTCTAATAAGGTCACACTTAATAGTGTGTTTTGTAACCTTTAACCAAGTTGGCTCCTAATAGGGATCACTTTAGAAGAGTGGAAATTAGTAGCTAGTTACATTGGTGGTTTTTCCCATATTGAGTTTCCACATTAAATCCTGGTGTCTCATGTGTTCATGTTATTTCTTTTATGTTGTCAAGTTAATCACTGTGAATGTTTAAGATCAGTAATAAGTAAATCACACTACTTTTACTGAGTTACAACATTTTCTATTTTTTTACCAAATTACAGTAGTAATTAGTTTTATTGTTAACATGCAAGGGATTTGAAACCCCCCCTCTCAGTTACTCCATCTATATTTCCAACAATTGGTATCAAATCTTTTGGTGCTTGCAGGAAAGGTTTCAAGGACCTAAGTTAAACATCAAGATGTCTTACAAGAGAGAAATTTCAAGTCTTAACAGAGATAACTTTTCAGCATGGTAGGGACTCATGAGACTTCATCTGGCTTCCATTGGTGATTTAGGATTCAAATACCTTGATGAAGAATACACAACTCCCATTGGTATACTATCTGTTGGAGACATTGCTAAGAAAAAGAATCATAATACCATGATGATAGATATTGCATCTACTCTAAGCTATGAGGAATTTGATGATATCAAAGACTGCAAATCTGCATTTTCTATGTGGAACAAGCTAAAGGATATCTATGGTGGTGATGACAATGTTGGGAGAGCCAAAACAGAAATCCTTAAAGGATAATTTGATCAAATGAGAATGAAAGAAGATGAAAATATTGCCAAATATGTTGAAAGGATCAAAGCAAGTGTCAGTGCAATCAAAACTTCTGGAAGAGACATCAAAGAAGAAACTATTGTAAGTAAAGTTCTCAAAACATTGCTTCCTATTTATGCAATTAGAGTATCTACTATTCAAGAAAGAAGATGTGAGACAAATCATATGATAACTTTGGATACCTTAGTAGGAATATTGACAACCTTTGAGCTAGATAACTTTGACAATTATATTTCAGCTTCCAAGAATATTAAATCTACATTTGAGGCTAAGCTTTCACTTAAGGAAAAAGGAAAGAAGATAGAGGACACTCAGTAAAAAAGTGAAGAAGAATTAGAGGAAAGTTCTGATAGTTATCTTGAAGTTGTTGAAGCTCTACTTGCAAGAAAATATTCTAGAGGTAGAGGAAAATACAAAGGTAAAGTTCCCCTAATTTGTTTTTCATGTGAAGAAATTGGTCATATTGTTGCCAGGTGCCCAAAAAAAGAAAGCAAGAATTAGAAGAAAGATCACAAGTGTAATGGAAAGAAGGATTTCAAATCATTCAAGGACAAAGGTAAGAAGACATGCTTTATGGCTAAAGATTATAATAATAGTGAAGATGAAATAGTTTACATTGTTGTAAAAGATGAATCTGATGATGATGAAGGAGATAAGATGACACTTATCTCTCATGTGAGAAAAAATGATACATGGATCATAGATAGTGGATGTTCACATCATATGACTGGAGATAAAACAAAGTTTGGACACTTTGAAGACTATGATGGTGGTAGCATAAGGTTTGGAAACAATGAACCTTGTTGCATAAAAGGGAAGGTTGAATCTCATTAACCAAAGAACTTGTATGTGATAATGCCTATTGGGTTGAAGGACTAAAACATAATCTATTGAGTGTGGCATAGCTAATCAACATTGGATTCAAGGTGAAATTCATGCATGGCAAGGCAAGACTGCCAGATGACAAAGGAAAACTGAATGGATTAGGCAAACAAACAAAAGGTAACCTATTTTATCTTGATCTTGGTGAGTGCTCGTGTTTTATTGCTCAATTTGAAGAAAGTTAGTTATGGCACAAAAGGTTATGTCATGTAAATTTTGATAACATGGTGAAAATAAGAAAATTCAGGAAAGTAAGAGGCATTCCTAGTTTGAAGAAACCTGATGTTGGTCTATGCAAGAGTTGTTAGATTAGCAAAATGGGAAAGACTAGTTTTAAAAGAAAAAACTATTAGTCTAAAGATATCTTGGAAATTATGCATACTGATTTGTGTGGATCTATCGGAATAGAAAGCTATAGTGGAGAAAAAAATTATTCTTTTTGTTGATGACTACTCTAGAATGGTGACTATTATGTATTTAAGAAAGAAGTCAAAAGCATTTGAGAAATTAAAATGGTATTTGGAAAGAGTGGAGAAGGAACCAATGAAAATATTGAAATTCTTAAGGTCAAACAAAGATGGTGAATCCATCTCCAATGAATTCAATAACTTTTGCATTGAAAGAGGAATCAAAAGACATGTATCAACCCCTAGAACTTTCGAGTATAATGGAATAGCTGAAAGGAGAAATAGATCTATCATGGATTGTGCAAGGACTCTAATGATTGAAAAGAACATTTCCATCAAATACTAGAAGGAAGCTATCAACACTATAGTTCATACCTTAAACTGAGTACAGTTGAAGAAGGACTCATATAAAAATCCCTATGAGTTATGATATGGCTATAAACCCAATGTAAGTTACCTGAAAGTATTTGGAAGTAAATTTTATATCTTGAAAGAATCTAGAAAATAAAAATTTGATGTGAAAGGTGAATACAATCTCCCTCTTTAGCGAATCTTGAGATGTTATCATTAACTACTTGCAAACATAAAAGAAATAACATGAACACATGAGACACCATATTTGATTTTATGAATACAATCTCCCTCTTGGTTACCATGGAATCCAAAATATTTCTTCACTTCCCTAAGTATCCAATATCCTTAGTTTCATTCATATTTTCATCCATGCAATCTCAAAAACTCCCTCTAAGTTTTGAGTTCATACTCCTATCATAGATATTTCTACTAGCCTGCATCTACAAGTTCTATTTCTTACATCTTGTATACATACTCTCCCTCTTTGATAACAATTCCAAAGACACTACCTCTCTTGGCTTTATTTTCTTCATACATCTTGATTATGTAGATAATTACATGTCAGGGCTGAATTCTTCATTTTTCATCTATATATGACTGATCTATTATGATGTTCTTTTTCTTTACTTTATTTGATTACCTTAGCACCTCCTAAAGTAGATCTATCTGCATTAATGTGTAAGGTAGTATGATTAGCACATTTGATGCACAAAACCATTTTTCCTTAAGTTGGTTTTCTTAGGGGAATCACCCCTAGTTTACTTCTAAGATATTTATGATCATATTTAATTAAGGCTTTAGTAAATATGTCAGCAATTTGTTCTTTTGTGTGTACATACTCTAACTTCACTTCCTTGTCTTCAACTAGTTCTCTCAAGTAGTTATACTTCTACCAATGTTCTTTTTTTTGTGTGTGCATCACAAGATTCTTTGATATGTTGATAGCACTTGTGGTATCACAATAGATAACCATTGGATCTATAATTTCTTCTTTAATTCCCTTTAAAAATTTCTTGATCCAAATAATAGTTGAATAGTTCATTGTAGCTACCACATACTCGACTTTAGTTGTTGATTGTGAAATACAATTCTATTTCTTGCTTATCCATGACACTAATCTTTTTCCTAGAATAAATGTATCTCCACTAGTGCTTTTTCTATCATCAATATTTCCTACCCAATTAAAGTCAATAAACACCTTTAGTTCAAATTTATCACTCTTCTTGTAATACAATCCATAGTCTTATGTACCTTTCATATATCTCAATATCCTTTTCACTTCCATCATGTGGTTCCTTTGAGGGCTTTATGAAAATATAGCAACTATCCCAATAGATAATGCAATATCAAGTCTAATATGAATAATACATTATAGTTTTTCAATCATTGATCAATATTGTGTTTGGTTCACATCAATAGATTCATCACTTTTATATAACTTATGTCATGTAGACATAGGTGTTCTCGCTAGTCTTGATTCTTCCATTACAAAATTTTTTAGTATTTCCTTGATATATTTGGATATAGTAATGAAAATACCAAATTTCAATTGATATACTTGCAAGCCAAAAAAGAATTTAATTTCACCAAACATTAACATTACAAATTCCTTCTCCATTCCATATAGAGATTTGTGTAGTTTACATACCATATTCTTCTTGTTTGGGTCAATGAATCCTTTAGGTTTTTCTATGCATGCTTGTTCCTCAAGTATACCATTCAAAAATGCAGATTTGACATCCATTTGATGTACCTTAACATTTTTGTAGGTTGAATATGCAAGTAGACTTCTAACTCCTTCTAGTCTTGCTACAAAAGAGAAAGTTGATCCATAGTCAACTCCTTCTTGAGAATATCCTTTGCATACCAATCTAGCATTATTTCTTGTAACTTCACCTTTTTCATTTATCTTATTCCTAAAAAGAAACTTTTTTCCAATTACATTTTTGTCCTTTGGTCTAGGTACAAGGGTCCAAGTGTTTTTCTTTTCAATCTTTCCAATTTCTTTATTCATTGACTAGATCCAATCTTCATTATCTAGAGCATCATTCACTAATTTGGGCTCAAATTCACAAAGTAAACATGTATCACTTCTTAGTTTTTTCCTTGTCATAACACTAGATTTTTCATCTCCAATAATTTGTTTAGGTTTATGATGTCATCTTACATACTTAGCTAGCATAGGTGATCTCCTTCTCTTTTCGTCAATAGGTTCATCTTCAAAAATAAACTTAGTATCATTATCTCTTTCTTGTTTAGGTTTTGGGTCTAGTTTTGCATGCACGACATTGTCTACAAGAGTGAAAGTTTCTCCATAGTCAAATCCTTCTTAAGAATATCCTTTGTATACCAATCTAGATTTATTCCTTGTAACCTCACCTTTTTCATCTATCTTAATCCCAAAACCCACTTTTTTCCAATTACATTTTTGTCCTTTGGTTTAGGTACTAGGGTCCAAGTGTTGTTCTTCTCAAATTGTTCAATTTCTTCATTCATTGCCTAAATCCAATCTTCATTTTCTAGAGCATCTTTCACTAATTTAGGCTCAAATTCACAAAGTAAGCATGTATCACTTCTTATTTTTTTCCTTGTCATAATACTAGATTTTGCATCTCCAATAATTTTTTCAAGTTTATTATGTCTTCTTACATACTTAGCTAGCACAAGTGATCTCCTTCTTTGTTCTCCAATAGGCTCATTTTGAAAAATAATCTCAGCATCATTATGTCTTTCTTGTTTAGGTTCTAGTTCTAGTTTTGCATGATTGGCATTTTCTTTCTAATGGTCGACATTATCTGTCTATGACTTGACATCCTTTGTGTGTTGCTCGACAATCAGTTGTTGCACCTCGACATTCCCTATCAACTGGAAAAATACAACTTTATTTTCTTATTTAGTGGAAGTTTTGGGAACACTATCATCCACATCTATGAATGCACTATAATCTAAATAGGTTCTTTCTTACATTCACCATCATTTCTTTCTGCAGCTTCATTAACTTTCACATTTACACTTTTCACAACTTTGTTAGTATTAAAGTTTAAAAATTTGTAAGCTTTACTCTTGGTGGAATATCCTAGGAATATATCTTTATCACTCTTAGCATCAATTTTTTCATTCCTATTATCTTTAAATGTATAGCATTTTCTTTCAAATATTTTGAAAATTTTCACATTAGGAGCATATCCATAACATAGTTCAAAAGGTGTAGCATTTGGACTTTTCTTGTCTTGTACTCTATTCAAGGTATAGAGAGTAGTACTAATAGCTTATCTCCAATATTTTTGTGATACATTCTCCTCCATCATCAATTTTCTAGCACAATCCATTATTAATCTATTTCTCCTTTTAGCTATCCCATGCCGAGGAGGGGTCCTTGGTGCTAACATCTGACTTTTAATTCCTCTATCCTTGTAGAATATGTTGAACTCATTGGAAATGAATTCACCACCTTTCTCAAATCTCAACCACTTCGGACTCTTCCCTATTTCTTTTTCAACTTTGGCCAAATAGCACTTAAATAACTGCAAAGAATCAACTTTAGCTTTGAGAAACATCATAGTCATCATCCTAAAGTAATCATCAACAAAAAGAATAAAATACTTATCTCCATAATAGCTTTGAACATCAATCGGTTTGCATACCATTCAGTATGAACCAATTCCTAAATATCATTGGATGTGTATGTTTTTCTCTTGAAACTAGACTTTATCATTTTTCTCAATTGACATTGTTTACACATAGCATTGTCAAGTTTCTTTAATTTTGGAAATCCTTTTACTTTCTTCATTTTACTAATGTTCACTAAATTGTCAAAATTTACATGACATAACCTTTTTTTTCATAACCAAACATCTTGTTGTGCAAACAAATATGTCTCATTAGATAAATCTAGATATAAAAAATTACCTCTTGTATGAACACCACTTCTAATAATCTTTCTATTAACATCATCTATCATGGCGTTTCTATGATGGAATTTAAATTTGTACCCTTATTTGCTTGACTATGAAATACTCAATAGATTATATTTAAGTCCTTTCACCTAGTAAACATTGTCACACTTGGTTTTGTTAGTCAATATAATAGTTCATTTACCTTTCACAATACATGGAATATCATTACAAAATTTAACGCAGCCACCCTTGTATGGGATAATCTCCTCAAATTTATTTCTATCACCAATCATATTATTAGAACAACCACTATCGATTATCCATCTGTTACTTTTGTTCACATATGAAATTAAAGGATTTTTCTCATCTACATCAGAATCTTATTTCATAGAAACATAGACAACTTCATCATCATTACTTTCAGATTTAGTGTCAGTTTCTTCTTCAACAATGTAACAATATTTCTTACCTTTGTCATCCTTTTTCTTCTTGTAGTCTCAATCATCTCTCCTTTTGTGTTTGCTTTCCTTTCTCTTATCCTTTTCTTCACTGTCAAGACATCTTGTAGCAATATGACCAACCTTGTTGCATGAAAAACAAATTATAGGTAATTTACCTTTGCATTTACCTCTACCTCTTCCAAATATTTTTGCAATAAGTGTTTCAAGTTCATCAAGCTCATCATCAAAAGCGTCACTGTCACTCTTCGCATGTTTGTCTTTTCTTTTTCTAAGAACCAATTATGACTTAAAAGAGGATTCAATGGTATTAGTTGTGTAGTTATCAAAATTAGACATCTCAAAAATAGTAAGTCTACCAATTACACCTTCAAAAGTCAATTTTTTACCTAGAGTGCATCTTAGCTCTTGTATTGTAGAAACACTAATGGTATATGTATAGGAAGTAGAGTTTTCAATACCTTTATTATCACTATTTCATCCTCAATCATTCCATTTTCACCTTGAATAGCATTGACAACTTCCTTAATTCTTGTGCAATAATGCACTATGTTCTCACCTTCTATCATTCTCATTTCATCAAATTTTTACTTCAAACTCTCAAATTTGGCTCTCAAAACATTATCATCTCCTCCATATATGGTCTTCAATTTATCCCATATATATTTTTCGCTTTCACAATATTTTATATCAACAAACTTAGCATAACTTAGGGATGAAGCAATCTCCAACATTTCTTTATTATGTTCTTTGTTTTGTTTTAGTTGTTGAGAAGTCAGAGGAATAGTTGTTATCTTCACATATTCATTGTCCACAAATTTTATTGTAGAATCACCAATGCTAGATATATGTAGCCTAATCAACATTTTCCATGTAGTAAATTTTTCCTTGTTCAACTTCAACACCTCCCTTTTGTGAGTCATGATACTTAGCTTTGATTACCTACAAACTTGCTCTTAATAAACACCAAAGATCTAATACCAATTATTATAATGTTTAGAATAATTGAGATGGGGGGTGTTGAATTAGTTACTCAAGGTCCATTAGTACCAATTGAAAAATCAAACACTTCAACACTTTTTGTTCTGCTTATGTTGCAACTCAGTCTCTACTATAGTCTAAATAACAATATTATGGCTACTAAAATGAATGGTAGATGGTCAATGTGGGACCATCAACCTATGTGGGGGGAATAGTAGGTTCATGCTGCTCATTATTCTAATATAATAGACTTGCAAAATGTAAACATTTGAAATATAAAACACCATAAAAACATTCAATACAAGTTTGACACTAGGATTTAACCTAGAAGCCCAATTTGGGAAAAACCACCAACAATATGTCACCACTTTTTCACTCTTCTAAAGTGAGCCCTATTAGGAGCCAACCTTTTTAAAGGTTACAATACACACTATTAAATGTAACCTAGTTAAAGGATTTGATCACCTTGTTGAGAGTGGCCTTGTCAAAGGACTTTACAACATTGCTTTAGAATGTTACCCTATTAAAGGATTTACATATACTATTAAGTCCTTAATGACTATTAGGTCAACCCTTTATTAAAAGGATTTCAATACAAATTATTTACAATGATTAGAAAGAAAATAATAGGGTTTGATCTATATGATTAAAACTTACTTTTCAATTTTAGAGCTCTATTCAATTCATGTGTTGATTCCCTAATAAGCCTTTCTTGTTAATGTCCTTGATTCTCTTAGCAACCCTCCAAGAATTCACCCTTCTCTTCATGACAAAATTAAGCCTTCTACTTAGATTTTCTTATCAACCTCATTAGATTTGTTCTATCTCACTGGAAATCTTTCAAACATGCACAAATTCTCTTCTTTGCATAGCTTTCTCTCATTGAAATCTTACCTCTATGCCTCCTTAAATAGATAATTCTGTTCCTTTTCCATTTCTCATAATAACCATAGATCTTAGGGTTAATGATCTAATCCAATAGATTCATTATATCTATTCATCTCCTTCTCTTCTAGAAACTTCTCATAGAATCCATTCATTAGGTATCTTTCCTAATCCTCTCCTTGAATTAAATTATCCAACTTATTAATCCTTATCATCAACACACTTTCCATATCCCAAGAAATCAATTGAGTTGTCTAGAAATCATGATTTCTTGTATGAATTTCAAATATTGTCACTCAGTCAATACTAAGTTCTAAAACTTGGTCATGTTAGTGGGTTCTAAAATTGGGCCATCACTAGATCACTTGCTCAACACTTACATTATTTAACTTGGTCAATGTTGATGCTCGATCAACATTAAGTGTCACTCATCTTGTATTGGTGCTTGTCTTGCTTTGTTCTAGCACTTGGTCAACACTATTATCCCTTAGCATGAACTTTAAGTTCCTTAATCTTCTATTTTATTCCTCAATCAAGCTTATGCAATCTATTAGTCTCTTCTCATAACTTCATAATGTAAGCAATCAAATTATCTTGTCAAAGTCTAACTAATCAAATGTCCATTATAGCTTTCTTTTCATAACTCATCATTTATTCTAAGTGCTTTTGTTATGACATCAATGACAACATAATAATTTTTTTAGTTGTAGCCTCTAACACAAGATTACAAGAAGAACAAGGACTACAAAGAAAAAGGTAAGAAATTTTGTTAGATAGTTGAAGAATAAACTAATACTAAATTTGAAATAAATGATGAAGAAGTGATCTATGTTGCTATGAAATAAGATTTTGGTGAAGATGAGAAAAATGCATTAATCTCTTATGTAAATAAAAGTGATAGATGAATAATTACTAGTGGTTGTTCAAATCACATGACTAGTGATAGAAGTAAATTTGAGAAAACTAGACCATACAAGGGTAGCTATATTAAATTTGGTAATGATGTTCCACATCTTGTGAAATGTAAAGGATCAATTCAACTAACTGATAAAATCAAATGTGACTTGATGTTTATTGGGTTGAAGGACTTAATTATAATCTATTGTGTGTTTCACAGTTAAACCAATTAGGATATAGAGTTGAATTTCATCATAAAAGGCCGAAATATTTGATGAAGATGGTAAATCAATTAGAAGTGGTAAGAAAAAAGAGGTGACTTATTCTATCTAGATTTATCTAATGAAACATGTTCATTTGCATAAGATGAAGATATTTGGTTATGGAACTTGAGAGGTTATGTCATGTAAATTTTGACAATATGGTTAGCATTATTAAAAATTAAAAAGTAAGAGGTTTGCCAAAATAGAAGAAACCTAACAATGCTATGTGTAAACAATGTGAATTGGAAAAAATGACAAAGTCTAGTTTCAAGAGAAAAACAAATTCATCTGATGATATTTTGGAATCGGTTCATACTGACTTATGTGGACCTATTAGTCTTGAGAGTTATTATGGAGATAAATATTTTATTTTATTTATTGATGACTACTTTAGAATTATGACTTTGATGTTTCTTAAATAAAAATATGATGTTTTTTAGTTATTTAAGTGGTATTTGGATAGAGTTGAAAATGATATAGGGAAGTGTTTGAAGTCTTTGAGATATGAAAGAGGTTGTGAATTCATTTTCAATGAGTTCAACATATTCTACAATGATAGAGGAATCAAAAGATAGATGTTAGCACCTAGGACCTCTCCTCAAAATAGAATAGTTGAAAGAAGAGATAGATCAATAATTGACTATTCTAGTGTTGGATACAATTGATCAATTGTGTGTTGTCTTTGATGTTACACAAATGCCATATCAGTTGACAATCAGTGCATGCCAAGCTCACTTGGTCAACGAAGATAGTTTTTCTAGTCTACTATTGAGCATTCTTGAGTTTACTCTATATAGAAAGCAGTTTCTACTGAGCTCACTCGGGCGTCAAAGGAAGTTAAGCTGAAAAGAGTGTTAATCGAGCTCACTTAGTTAATGAAGGAAAAGTTTAACATAATTAGTGTTAACCGAGTTCACTTGGTTACCAAATGATTTTTTTAAGTTTACAATGTTAACCAAGATTTTTTTGATTAAAACAAGAAAATTCTTCAGAATCACTTTCTACCGAATTGGGTCAGCTACCAAAGGATTTTCTTATTTTGGCATATTAAGCTTAATTATTGTACCTATTGATCCTAGTCGACCGAAGTGATGAATATTGGTTATTATAATTTTTATTTGAGCTGACTTGACAATCTAAATGATATAAGTAAAAGGGAAAGTTTTGATTTCAAGCATGTGTAATGTGTGCAAGTTGAATGAGTTAAAAAGAGATAAGAAGAGGAAGCAAACTTGAAGGATAAGTAGGTATCCTTGTGGAGTAGAAAAGTGTTATTTGATTAGGAAGGATCAAGTATGAACTAGAGCTGAGATCTATAATCAACAATTTAGTTGTATCATAATTAGGTCATTTCATTTTTACTCTCTAACCATTGTAGTAGTGATCTAACATCTCTTAATAGAGTTGGTTTAACAATCATTTGTAAATCCTCTAACAAGGTGGCAATTTCTTTGAATTTTTTAAAGACCTTTTACAAGGCCACTCCTAATAGGGTGATTAAATCCTTTAATAGGGTCACACCTAACAATGTGTTTTGTAACCTTTAATAGGGTTGGCTCCTAATAGGGCTCACTTTAGAAGAGTGAAAAATAGTAACTAGTTACATTGGTGGTTTTTCTCAAATTGGGTTTCCATGTTAAATCTTGGTATCTCATGTGTTCATGTTATTTATTGCATCCTTACAAGTAGTTAATGATAACATCTTAAGATTCATTAAAGTAATTCACACTCTTCATTTATCGAGTTACAACAATTTCTGTGTGTTTACCGAGTAATAGCAGTAATCTATTTTATTAGTTTGAATTTTATAGTTCACATATAAGGGATCTGGGATTTATTTTTGTGGTAACTAATTCAACACCCCCCCCCCTCTTAGTTAGTCCTCTTTTATTTCTAACAATTGGTATCAGAGCTTTGCTGCTTATAGAGAAGGTTTCAAGGACCTAAGCTAAAGATTAGGATGTCTTACAAGAGAGAGATTCTAAAGTTGAATAGAGATAACTTTGTAGCAGGGCAAAGACTTATGAGGCTTCATCTAGCTACCATGAGTGATTCAAGATGCAAATATCTTGATGAAGAATATAAAACTCCTACTAGAACATTATCAGTTGATGATATTGCTAAGAAGAAGAACCATAACATCATAATGATTGACATTGCATCTGCTCTGAGTTATGTTGAATTTGATAAGGTCAAAGACTATAAAATTTCTTTTGATATGTGGAACAAGTTGAAATAAATCTATGGACGAGATGAAAATGTAAGAAGAGTCAAAGTAGAAAGCCTCAGAGGACAGTTTGATCAAATGAGGATAAGAGAAGATGAAAATGTTGCAAAATATGTAGAAAGAATCAAGGCTAGTGTTAGTGTAATCAAAGCATCTAGAGGAGAAATCAAAAAAGAAACTGCTGTAAGTAAAGCACTCAGAACATTGCTTCCTATCTATGCAATTAGAGTATCTACTATTCAAGAAAAGAGATGTGATCCAAATCACAAGTTAATTTTGGATGCCTTAGTAGGAAGATTGAGAACTTTTGAACTAGAAAATTTTGACAACTATGTTCCTACCACCAAGAATATTGAATCTGCATTTGAAGCTAAACTCACACTCAAAGAAAAAGGTAAGAAAATAAAAGATAATCAATTAGAAAGTGAAGAAGAAACTAAAGAAAGTTCAGACAGTGATCTTGAAATTGTTCAATCTTTACTTGCAAAGAGATATTCTAGGAGTAGAGGAAAGTACAAAAGTAAAATCCCTCTAATATGTTTTTCTTGTGAAGAAATTGGTCATATTGCTGCTAGGTGCCCAAAAAAAGAAGGAAAGGAAGAGAAGAAAAGCTACAAGTACAAAGGCAAGAAGAAATTCAAAGGTCACAAATCCTACAAAGACAAAGGTAATAAAACTTTTTTTATGGCTAAAGATTCTAATAACAGTGAAGATGAAATAGTGTATATTGTTGTAAAAAATGAATCTAGTGATGAAGGAGATAAGATGGCACCTATCTCTCATGTTAGAAAGAATGACACATGGATCATAGATAGTGGATTTTCTCATCATATGATTGGAAAAAAAACTAAGTTTGAACACTTGGAACACTATGATGGAGGTAATGTAAGATTTGGAAACAATGAACCTTGTTGCATAAAAGGGAAAGGCTAAATCTCTTTAACCAATGAACTTGTATGTGAAAATGCCTATTGGGTTGAAGAACTAAAACATAATTTGCTGAGTGTGGCACAACTAAAAAACATTAGATTCAAGGTAGAATTCATGAATGGCAAAGCAAGACTATTGGATAACCAAGAAAATCTAACTGGATTAGGCAGGTAAACAAAAGGTAACCTATTTTATCTTGATCTTGGTGATAGTCCATGTTTCATTGCTCAAGTAGAAGAAACTTGGTTATGGCACAAAAGGCTATGTCATGTAAACTTTGATAATATGGTCAAGATTAGCAAAATCAAAAGAGTAAGATGTCTTCCTAATCTGAAGAAACCTGATGTTGGATTATGCAAGAATTGTCAAATTGGTAAAATGGGAAAGACTAGTTTTAAAAGAAAAAACTATCAGTCAAAAGATGTCTTGGAAATTGTGCATATTGATTTTTGTGGACCCATTGGAATATAAACTTATAGTGGAGAGAAGTTTTTCATTCTTTTTTTTTATGATTATTCTAGAATGATGATTGTTATGTATCTAAGAGAAAGATCAAAAGGCATTGAGAAATTCAAATGGTATCTTGCTAGAGTAGAAAAGGAAACTAGAAAAGGATTTAAATGCTTAAGATTAGCTAGAGGTGTTGAATTCATCTCAAATGAATTCAACAATTTTTGCATTAAGAGGGGAATCAAAAGACAATTATCAACTCCCAATATTCTTGAGTAGAATGGACTAGTTGAAAGAAGAAACAGATCCATCATGGATTGTGCAAGAACACTAATGATTGAGAAGAACATTGCTATCAAATACTAGAAGAAAGCTATCAACATTTTAGTTCATACTTTGAATTGAGTTTAGTTGAAGAAGGACTCAAAAAAAACTCCCTGTGAGCTATGGTATGGCTACAAACCTAATGCAAGTTACTTGAAAGTATTTGGCAGAAAATGTTATATTTCAAAACAATATAGAAAAGGAAAATTTGATGTAAAAGGTGATGAAGGTATATTTCTAGGATATTCATGTAGAAGTAAAGCATACAAATGTCTAAATCAATCTACTCACAAAATTATAGAAAGTGCACATGTGAGAATTGATGAGTTTGCAGAAATGATAGAAGAAGAAATAAAAAAGGAACTAGAAGATTACAAAAGATTTGTCTACTATGAACCTGATACATTGCCAAATACATTTGACAAAAAGGAGACTTCATCTCCCAATTTGACCAAATCTCCATCACCTAATAAGTTGTAGGAAGTTCAAACTAAGTTACACGGACCCAAGTCACATTCAAAGGCTATGAGTTAATGCATACTGGGTTTGAAGAACTTGAGCTACAGATAGAATGACCTGAGTCAGAAGTTGAAATTCAAAATGAAGACAATAAAATTCATTCAAAAGTCAAAGAAATTGTATTGGCTAAATATGTTAGAAGGCATCATGCACTTGATCAAATTATTGGAGATAAATCTAATGGAACAATGACAAGAAGCAAACTAAAAGGTACATGTTTACTTGTTGAATTTGAGCCTAGAAGTGTTAAAGATGCATTGGAAAATGAAATTTGGATTGAGGCTATGAATGAAGAAATAGAACAAATAGAAAAGAACAAAACTTGGACTCTTGTACCTAGGCCCAAAGACAAAAATTTAATTGGTACAAAATGGGTATTCAAAAATAAGCTAAATGAAGATGGAAAAGTATTAAGAAACAAAGAAAGATTTCTGTGTAAAGGATATTCTTAAGAAGAAGGTATTGATTATGGTGAAACTTTTTCCCCTGTTGCAATATTGGAAGGTATTGGGACTTTACTAGCTTATGCAGCTTATAGAGGATTCAAAGTATATTAGATGGATGTTAAATCTGCATTCTTAAATGGAATTCTTGATGAGGAAGTATACATTGAAAAACTAGAAGGTTTTTCTAACCTAGACAAAGGGGACATGGTCTACAAACTACACAAAGCCTTATATGGTCTTAAACAAGCACCTAGAGCCTAGTATGAAAGACTATATAACTGCTTGAGAGAGATTGGTTTTAAAAGAACAAATGATAACAACAGCATATACATCAAGGACTAGACAAGAAGATTGTGTTGGAAAAAACATTTGTGGATGAAACTCCATTCACAGGAAATAATGATTTATGCAAAACATTTTTAGAAAAAATGAATAAGGAATTTGAGATGTCCATGTTTGGAGAAATAAAAAAAATTGTTGGATTGCAGATACAAAAAAATAGAAATGGTATTGGAACCCCCATGTGTATTGGACTCAAGCTTACAGAAGATAATGACTCCAAAGAAGTAGATCATACCTTAAACAGATCAATGATAGGGAAACTATAGTATGTGATACATACAAGGCCTGACATTGCCTTAGTAGTTGGGATAGTGGCAAGATTCTTAGCTAAACCTAGAGAAAACCACATGATGGCAATACAAAGAATCTTAAGATATCTAAAAGGCACTAAAGACTATGGCTTATGGTACAAACTTGGAGGCAACCTTGACCTAAAAGTATTTATTGATGTTGATTGGGCAAGAAATCTTGATGATAGAAAAAGCACTAGTGGTGGAGCATTCTTTCTTGGTAAAAGGCTAGTATCTTAGACAAGCAAGAAGCAAAATTGCACATCTCAATCTACAGAAAAAGTAGAATATGTGGTAGCAATAGTGAATTACTCTAACATTGTTTGGTTCAAACAATTGTTAGAAGGAATGAAGGTTGAAATCAAAGAGCCAATAGTGATGTATTATGATAACACTAGTGCAATCAACATATCAAAGAATCTAGTGATGCATTCCAAAACAAAGCACCTTGCTATCAAATATCACTTTGTAAAAGGACTAGTACAGGACAAAGAAATCACATTGGAATATGTGTTTAAAAAGAAAAAATTATAGATATATTCACAAAGCCATTACCTAAGGATGCATTTTGAATCTAAGAGGTAAGCTAGGGGTCATTCCCCTATCTGAAGCTCACTAAATAAAGTTTAGTGATGCATCAACAAGAACCAAGTTGAAGATCAATCAACTGACATAGTAATGACAAAGGATATATTACAGATGAATCTATACTCAAGGTACATTGGCACTAATCAAAATTGTCTTTGGCATGTGTTGTCAAAGAGGGAGAAGTCTAATGTCATAGCTTTCTAAAATTTTGTAGAGGGAGAACACTATAGGAGATTTTTTATACATAAAATCAAAGAGGGAGTCTTGTTCTCAAAATTTCATTGTGCTATGACATGTGTTTCCATCAATGACAAAGAGGGAGACTTTTGGATATAATTAATCAATTGTGTGTTATCTTTGATGTCAAACAAATGTCATATCAGTTGATAGTCAGTGCATGTTGAGCTCACTTGGTCAATGAAGACAATTTTCCTAATCTACTAAGCATTCCTAAGTTTACTCTATACAAAAGGCAATTTCTACTGAGCTCACTTGAGTGTCAAAAGAAGTTAAGTTGAAAAGAGTGTTAACTAAGCTCACTCAGTTAATGAAGGAAAAGTTGAACAAAATTAGTGTTAAGTGAGTTCACTAGGTTACCAAAGGAATTTTTTAAGTTTGCAATGTTAACCAAGATTCTATTGATTAACATGGGAAATTGCTTTAGAATCAGTTTCTATCAAGCTAGGTCGGCTACCAAAATATTTTCTTGTTTTAGCATATTAAGATTAATTATTGTACCTATTAATTCTAGCCGACCGAGGTGATGAATATTGGCAATTCTAATTTTCATTTGAGCCAACTTGATAATATAAATGATATAAGTAAAAGCTCAAGTTGTGATTTCAAACATGTGTGATGTGTGCAAGTTGAATGAGTTAAAAAGAGATAAGAAGAGGAAGCGAACTTGAAGGATAAATACGTATCCTTATGGAATAGAAAAGTGTTATTTGATCAAGAAGGATCGAGTATGAACCAAAGCAAAGATTTGTAATCAGAAATTCAATTGCATCACAATCAGGTCATTTCATTGTTACTCTCTAACCATTGTAGTAGTGATCTAAAATCTCTTAATAGAGTTGCTTTAACAACCATTTGTAAATCCTCTAACAAGGTGGCAATTCCTTTGAATTATTTAAAGACCTTTTACAAGGCCACTCATAACAAGGTGATTAAATCATTTAACAGTGTCACACCTAACAGCATGTTTTGTAACCTTTAACAGGGTTGGCTCCTAATAGGGCTCACTTCAGAAGAGTGAAAAATAGTAACTAGTTATATTGATGGTTATTACCAAATTGAGTTTCCATGTTAAATCATAGTGCCTTAGGTGTTCATTCTTACAAGTAATTAATGACAACATCTTAAGATTCACTAAATTAATTCGCACTCTACATTTACCGAAATACAACAATTTATATGTGTTTACCGAGTAACAACAGTAATCTATTTTATTAGTTTGAATTTTATAGTTGACATCTAAGAGATTGGGGATTTATTTTTGTGGTAACTGATTTAACCCCCCCTCCCCCTCTCAGATACTCCTCTTATATTTCCAACATCTAGAACATTGACGATGGAGAAAATGTGTCACAAAAGTACTAGAAAGAAGCTAAAAATATAGCTAGTTATGCCATGAACCAAGTGTAAGTTAAGAAAGGTACAAATGCTACACCTTTTGAATTGTAGTATGGGTGCACTCCTAATTTGAAATATTTCAAAAAATTTAGAACAAAGTGTTACTTACTTAAAGATAATAGAAATAGAAAAATTGATGCTAAAAGTGATGAAGGCATATTCCTAGGATATTCTGCTAAGAGAAAGCTTATAAGCATTTGAACTCCAACACTAACAAAGTTGTAGAGAGTGAAAATGTGAAAGTTGATGAATGTATAGAAAATAATGAAGTTGAATGCAAGATAGAACATGAAGACTACAACTCATTCATATATGTGAATGACAGTACTTCTAGTGCTCCACTAGAATAAGAAAAAAATGATGTAGATCATTAGCAGACTAGGAATGTCAAGTTGCAATAGCCATTTCCGAGCAGTAGACTGTGGGTGTTGAGCAATAGGGAAATTATGTTGAGTCATAGATAGAGGAAGACAAACATTAGGAAGGCAATGTCAA
The DNA here is from genome assembly GCA_028749045.1 of Cupressus sempervirens. NCBI lineage: Eukaryota > Viridiplantae > Streptophyta > Pinopsida > Cupressales > Cupressaceae > Cupressus > Cupressus sempervirens. The sequence continues at coordinate 538,765,706 of CM053790.1, forward strand.
GCATGCAGAACATGCACCAAAACTTGAGCAAGAGAGTGTAAATGAGCTTGAAAAAATCTTTCAAGATGAACATGCTAAATAACAAAGAAGAAAAGAGCTTGTATTAGAAAAATATATAAGAAGAAACCATGCACCTAAAAAACTATTAGAGATAAAGAGTATGGTGTTATGAAAACAAAAGGAATCAAAAGTGATACATGCTTACTTTCTGAATTTGAGCCCAAATTTATGAAAGATGCTTTGGAGAATGAAGATTGGATACAAGCCATGAATGAAGAAATTGATTGTATTGAAAAGAATAAAACATGGACACTGATACCTAGGCCTAAAGACAAAAATGTTATTGGAATAAAGTGGGTATTCAAGAATAAGCTGAATGAAAATGGTGAGGTCACAAGGAAAAAGACTAGACTGGTATGCAAAGGATATGCATAAGAAGAAGGTATTGACTATGGGGAGACATTTTCCCTTGTAGAAATATGAGGAGTCAGAGCACTTCTTGTATATTCTGCCTATAAATGATTTAAGGTATATCAAATGGATCTCAAATCTACATTTCTAAATGGGATACTCGAAGAAGAAGTATAAATAGAACATCTTAAAGGATTTCTGAATCCTAGCAAGAAAAATATGGTTTGTAAGTTGCACAAATCTTTATATGGTTATAAACAAGCCCTTGGGGCATGATATGATAGACTGCATAATTACATGGTGAAGATTGGTTTTGCAAGAACAAATGACAACATCAATCTATACTTGAAGACTACCAAGAACAATAAGGTATTGTTATCTAAAAAATTTGTTGATAGACAAGAATAGATTTCCACAATCAGATAAAGTATGAAGATGCGCATTCTGGATTCGATTGTGTGCCATTTTTTTGCATCAACATTTCGAATCACACTCTATGATTCATCATCAGGATATGAATAGCTGGAGGAGAAAAACTGTGATTCGAAACATTGATGCAAAAAAGTGGCACACAATCGAATCCAGAATGCGCATCTTCATAATTCAAATTTTGTTGATAATATCATATTTGGAGGCAAGGAAGTATTATGTAAATAATTTGCTGATGAAATGAAGAAGGAATTTGAAATGTCAATGTTTGGTGAGATTAAATTCTTTGTTGGCTTACAAGTATATCAAATGAAGAAAGGTATCTTCATTACTCAGTCCAAATATATCAAGGAGATGCTAAAAAATCTGAGATGGAAGATTCAAGACTAGTTAGTAAACCTATATCTACTAGACATAAATTATCTAAGAAAGATGATTCTACTTATGTGAACTAGACACAATATATATTAATGATTGGAAAGCTACAATATGTTGTTCATAGAAGATCTCATATTGCATTAGTAGTTAGGATAGTTGCAAGATTTTCAACAAGTCCTAAGGAAAATAATATGATGGAAGTGAAAAGGATATTGAGATATCTGAAAGGAACATAAGAGTATGGATTGTATTAGAAAAATAATGATAGGTTTGAGTTGAAGGTATTCACTAACTCTGATTGGAAAAGAAATCTTGATGATAGAAAAAGTACAAGTGGAGGTGCATTCTTTCTAGAAAAGAGATTGATTTCATAGACATGAAAGAAGCATAACTACATTTCCCAATCAATAGATAAAGCTGAGTATGTGCTTGCAGTAGTGAATTGTTCAAATCTCATATGGATCAAGAAATTATTGAAAGGTATGAAGGAAGAGATTACTAATCGAGTGGTTATCTACTGTGATAACACTAGTGCTATAACATATCAAAGAATCATGTAATGCAAACAAAGAAAAAGCATATTTCTACAAAGTATCACTACTTGAGAGAGTTAGTACAAGACAATGGAGTGAAATTGGAGTATGTGAACACTAGAGAGAAAATTGTTGACATGTTTACTAAGGCTTTACCTAGAGATTCTCATGAATATCTTAAAGGTCAAATTGGGGTGATTCCCATAGATAAAGAAACTTAAGAAAAGATGGCACTTAGCATCAAATGTGTTGATGAGACTATCTTACAAATTGATGCAAACAATTATACTTTAGGATTTTCTTAAGGTAGTAGTAAGGAAGAAGGACAAAAGGATGGATAAGTCATACAAAGATAATAGATGAATAATTTAGAACTATCATAAAGATATCTACATGATGAAGATGAATAAGATAGATTTGATAATGTCTTTGGCATTATTGTCGAAGAGGGAGAGATTATCTCAGTCACCATTGTTAGCATGAATGTTGATGATACTACTTTGGGGGAGTATCCTAAGCATTAGAGAGTATTGATGTGTTGCATTCATGACTGTGTTTGTCATTGATGTCAATATATTATGGTTTCTGTAAATACTAGCTGAGTAGTAGACATAGATCTTAGTCAAATGGACAATGTTTTGATTGTCTAATAATGTAGTTATGGACATGTTTAGTACTATGTCTTGCTATCATGGTTAAGTGTGTAGAGTCTACACTGAAGATGTATGGAAGTTGTACCTAATTTATAGAGAGTAGTTTAGTGGCAAAGTATTAGGAAAGTAATTAAAGATGCTTGTTCGCTAGCTTAAATCTAAGATGTAGTAAGAAGATGTGCAATCATGAAGTGATAGACGATAGTCTATTGGTGATGTCAACAAGTGTGAAAGCCTTGGTATCAAATGTGTGAAGTTTTGTATAGATTGTGAGCTAATAGTGCTATTGTAATTGTAATTAATTAATTATCTTATTATAATTAATTGGGACAGCCTCAAGGCCAACTCAAGGAATTATTTTGAAGATATGGTATAAAGGAAAGATGTTTCCCTTGTTTGTAAAGTGTGCAGTGATCATGGTATGAAGTATGAAGTGCAAAAAGGAGAAAAGTGTTTGGTAAATGTGTGCAAGCGATCTAAGGGATTATTAGATGCAAGATTTGTGGTCTTGCTACAATATTTGAAGGAGCAAAGGTCTAATTGACAAGATAGTAAAAGAGGAAGGAAGTACATTTCATTTCTATTATTCTATAATGAATAATACAAAGATCATTTGAATAGTGGGTTCATTGGTGTTGCCCTTGAAGTTGTTTGGGCAATGGGTCTAGCTATCTTCCATAACTCCTAATAGGGTTGGCACAACTCCTAACAAGGATTCAAAGTCTCCTAATAGGGACTCATATTAATTGAATGTTTTCATAAGACTTCTAACAGGGTCTATCCTATAATAAGGAATATTTATATTAGTACATCATCTTGTGGGTACCATCCCCACTAGGGTTTTCCCTCTAATCAAGGGTTTCCCTAGTTAACATAACTAGTGTTATTGTGTATGAGTATCTTGTTGTGGATTCTAATTATATTGTTCAGATGGTTAAAGTTTAATAAGGTTTATAATTGTGATATTAGTTGGATAATTTATTCACCCCCCCATTCATATTGGTGGACTATATATTCTAACAACCATGAGGGAGAAGATGTAATTCAGTTACCATTAAGAGAGGGATTATGAGAGAGATTATCTAGTTACAACTATTGTGGTTCCACAACACACACCCCATTCCCTACTCGGAATGGGGACCCCCTACTTTTTTTGGACTCTCGAACTCGTGGTTCGAGATTCGAGAAAATATTAGAGTCAGAAAAATCAAAAAAATCAAAAATTCAAAAATTCAAAAAAATTCAAAAATTGAAAAGATAAAAAAAAATATACATATAATTTGAAAATATAAAAATTATTATTTTTTAATTAAAAAAAAAAAATTGTGCGCCACCTACAAGGTGCACACCCATGCAGGGGTGCACCGCGTACCCTGTGCATGGCGAGGGCTATAAAACCCCTTCTATCCAAAATATTTTTAACTTTTTTCCATTTTTTTTAGTGCTAGCTCCTTCTAAGAGGTGAGCACGGTTCTTTCCATCCTCCACACATGCATCTGTCAAACCTTCGCATGCTTGCACATGCCACAACGTGCCTCCACCCATTCTCGCCACATGAACACAAAACCCCTTTGTCATCCCCACACCCACATGCACTCTACGACGTTTGTGCCCATGTGCTCCGTACACCTCCATAGCCTTCATGCCCACATGCTCCGTGTACCCATGCGCCCACGTGCGCCCATAGCCTTTGTGCCCATGCAACCCAAATACCTCTATCGTGCACTGCACCTAATCTCCTCCATCATGGTGCATTTCATCAAAACCATTGGCACCATGACACACCACGCATGCCTAGCTTCTCCTCCATTTTATTTATTTTTTAATAAACCAAAAAAAAAACTTTAAATTTTTTTATTTTTTTTTAAATTTTAAAAAAATTATATATATATAGTAATAAGATGGAAAAATGGATTTAAAAATAAATAAAAGTGCCCAAATTGGGCATTTTATTTTTGTTTTTATATTTATTTTTTTCGTTAATGAAATTTAAGGCATTTACATTTTATTTCCAAGTTTTTTGTCCTTTAAGCTGATAAATGTTCCTTTTCTTGTGATGTGCAGAGATTAAATGGCATCCACATATGAAATGGCACCCAAGCCCATCGTATTTAAGTTTCAACGCATACCATCAAAATCAAGGTTCCACGATAATCATGTAGAAATCAGAGATACTAACCTAGGACATACAAACCTAGGTGACTTCCTTAGAATATGCAATAAACCCACTAAGAGGTCTACACTGATATCGACCTTGATATGTTCCAAGTTGGTAAGCACAGCTTCGCATCCCATATCAGTGCAATCAATAGAATTGATTATGACGTTGGAGTAGCACTTTGTTTTTGAAGAGAGAATGGTCAAAAGCATAAATAGAGAAGTTGTATTAGACCTACAACCTGACAATATTGAGAGGGTCTTCTACCTCCCAAGGGTAGACCAATTCATTAAACTTTCCTATGAAGTAGTGGAAAGATGGTATAGGGAGCACCAAAAAGAGGCGACCAAAATTATCCAATCATCTTACCTCATTGAGATGCTTCCTTGGGGCCAGATCACAAGAAAAGTAGACATGACTAGGGGATACATGAAGGATGACATTGGATTCTCCATTATCCTTTTGAGTAGAGTTATGGTTCTACCCATAGCTAGCCACCTCAGTGCTTTCATGGTCAATTTCATCAAGACAATCAAGATAGTGAGGATGCCTCTAGACTGGGCTACAACACTAAGTGAGAACTTGTGTGAGTAGTTGGGTGTAGGTAAGGAGAAGAAGAAGTTCTATATGACTTCTTACATGGTGTATCTACTTGCAGCAAGGGCAAAAAACTACCTTGGTTTGTATATGAGAGGTAGTATGCAAGATCCTAATGTCTGGCCCTACATTGTCTACCCTCAGCTGGTGAGAAAGAAGCTCTCGATGTAGAGCAAGGAATATAGGATTGTGAATGATGCATTCATCTTTGTGGTCATTTGATTCATAAAGGGAGATTATGTGAAGAGGTTATCCGATGAGGCTAAAGCATAGGTAACAACTCTTATGGCCTACTTCATCTAGTTCAAGACATTCATATATCTTTAGGTAGCTAGTGATACTATCAATCCCAAGAAGCTCTCTAGATATCCAAGTGATAAGTTGGTGTTATTAGGGATTTCCTGAGAGATTGAGTCTGCATATGAGAGGATGAAGAGACAAAGGAGACCATGTTGGACATGGCCCCTAGTCATTGAACCATATAAGGTAAAATAGAAGTAAGATATTCTATCTTGCAAGTGGGAATGGGAGAATTATCCCCTCGAGGAGTATAACTCCACTAGGCTCTACTTTGATAACATTGGCAAAGTGGAGATTTTAGCTGGCAAGGAGTTCCATCATGAAGATGCCATAGAAGATCATTGGATGAATCCCACAAATGATTATGGTGTCCACATAAGGGACTATTGTAGGATGAATTTGTATCTATCAAAGAAGGCTTTCAAGCTCAACATCCTAGAGGAAATAAGGCAACAAGATTCATAGGAGTTGTTGCACCCCCTGTTCAACTTAGAAAAAATAGGAGAGAGGCCCATCATAAACACTAAGGTTGACAGGGAAGAGGGCAATGATATTAATCATCGAGAAAGGCACGTAGTTAGAATGACCAAGGATTGGATCAAGAAGCCTTTTCAACTTGATCCAATACCTGACACTGTTATCTTTCATGCTCAAGCCTTCCCTGAGAAAGGTAGAGGGAGGAAAGTCACAATTCCTACCTTTGTGGCCTAGTCTCCCATTAGGCCAGAGACAATATACCAACTTGACAGCTCAGTTGGATACTATCATCCTTTCGATAGGAAGGGAAATAAAAAAATAAAGAGGACCTCCCCTCAAAGGATTCAAATAGAATAGGGTGAAGCACAAGTACCTTCCTAGCAATAAGAAGAGAGTGTACAAGGGTCTGAGGATACTGGTGCTTCTCAAGTCTAGGATGACCCTCAATTTCCTCCTTTTGTGCCTAGCCAATCAGAAGAGGGAGAGAGTCACCAAGTTCCCATTCCTCCTTTGCAAGAAGAGCCAACATCCCCTTCTACCTTCACAAAGCCAAAGAGGTTCAAGATCAGAATGAAGAAAAGGAAAACGGTGACTAGGAGAATGGTGCCTTGTCCGTCTATTCCTGAAACCATTTTGGAAGGGGAAGAGGAGAAAGAAGAGGAGACAAACAAAAAAGAACAGCTACTCCTATAGAAAAGAACTCGGCTAGCCAGAGCCATGGAATAGAAAAGGAGAAAAAGTACCATGGGCATATTTCCATTCACCCCAATAGGACCCTTGGAAGTCTCTTCTTCAGAAGATGAAGTACAACAATGAGTGGATGAGCAGGATGAAGAGGGCGATGATGTTTCCAAAACGTCAAATTTTTATTTTATGCCCATAAATACAAAATTAGTTGGGGATAAGATTAGGGATACCCCTGTAGGTGAACCTCAATAAGAAGACTAGATGCAAATGCTACTAGATTCATAGGGTCCTAATCTTACTCCCCCATCTCCACCACCAGTCACGGTGATAGATAAGGGCTCGGTTACTCCTCTGCCCCAAAGTTCAAAAGAGGAACAAGTTTAGAAGGAATCATCACAAGGAGAGGAACCAGAACAAAGGGCCATCAATGAAGTTTCACGAGAGGAACAAATGGTGGAATATTCTCAACCACCTTCTCAAGACACTGAGGTGCAAACTACTAGGTCCACTAAAATAGAGGTTGCAGAAGAGGAACCCTCACAATAAGAAACAACTCCAAGGAGTGATAAAGGGAAGGAGGTAGTAGAACACACCTCTTCATCTTCAAGAAGAAGGTCTTTAGATGAGCGCATCCTAAGGTGGCTCCAAAAGGAAGTAATGAGGAGTACTAGGCCTAAATTTTGTGCTTCAAAGGAAGACATTTTTTAGATTGCAAAGATTTTGATTAAACTTGAGTCTTCATCACATGATGCAATACTGTTGGCATTTGTCACTAGTACACATAACCATGAATTGTTTGCACAAGTGGTTGTCCCTCCTAAAGATGTAGATATAGAAAGCCTTGGTCCCAAGGATTATCAGCTCAAAGAGACCATGCTTGGGAGACCTACACAAGATATAGCCTAATTAATGTTGACCATGGGAATAAAAGAAGTCTTAAAGAGCATGGGGCAGGATGAGGTTGAACTCCAAACACTTCAAAGGTAGGTTGAGATCCTAAAGGGATATTTGGCTGAAGTAGTTGGTCCTCTTGATCCTGAGCACCCTAAGGACACATTAAATATTGTTCCTAGAGAAGGGGGAGCAACGCATATGGACTCATTTTTGAAAGCCCATCAGTAGTGGTGAGAAACCTTTGAGGAGAAAGGTGTTTTGATTATCATAGGAAATTTGAAGTTACTGCATGCTATGCAAGAGAACGTGAATAAAATTGTAGTGATTTTGAAGCAAGACTTCAGTATTATGGATGAGGTAAGGGGTTGGAGTAAAGATTTACAAAATCTACAAGCCATAAAGTGGAAAAGGTATTGGATTTTGATTGATGTATATACAAGAGAAGAATTAGATATGATTGATGATTGGATAGAAAAAATAGCGGAGAACAATAAAGTAATGGAAACATCACATGAGGAGATTCATCGGCTCAAGGACCAAGCCCAAGAGAAAATTTTGGAAGTAGAGAAACACTATAGTGATGCATTCTTGGATATTTTTGAAGATGAGGAATGAGAAAATTTGTTAACCATAGAGACAGTGGTAGAGAATTTTAGGAAGATTTTCATGGAAGCTACTAATGATGAGAACATCCAACAAGCCTTTAGAACTGAAGAAGCATTGTTAGAATTGGATACCAAACTCAGGGATTTTGTTGACACTTGAATTGAGGTAGACAATTATAGACAAAAGGTCAAGGACAAATATGAGTCTTCAAATTTATTGTATGTAGCCAAAATTACTAAGATTATAGATAAATTCAAGGGCAAACACCCAAACATAGCTTTGGGATAAAGAAAAACAAAACCCAGATGCCAGAATTTTAGTTTTGACACTTAGTAAAATTTTGAGATTTTGGACCATTTTGAGGTGTGTAGCTTTACAGGTACATAGGTATATAGCTTTATAGGTCTGTAGCTCTGCAACTCTCTAGGTGCACATTATTAGAAAGGTTCCGCCGATAGTTAACTATCAGTTCCAAAAATAGAGTTTTCCATGCATTAGAAACACACTCTGACAGTAGTTTAACTCCTACAAATGCCCTGTGAAGGATCAGCTTCTATTTTTGACACTCCCAAAGACTTCCACTTTGACTTGGATCTTTCTCTCTCATATTTCTTTTCTTTTAAACATGTAAAAGGCTCATGCATCCAATTAATGAATTAAAATATGGATGGAGTCTTACTTAGCACCAATTAGATTTTAGTCTGTATATAATTAGTTTATTTTGTTAATTAAAAGAATTTGATTGCATGAAGATATCTCTCACTCCCAACACAAATTGAGGAGACAATTTATTTTAAATACCCCATTATAATATGTAAGCAGGGCCACTATTATTTTGTAATAAAATTGTGCTTTTGGTGCTTGCATTTGGAGTGTAGTAATTCTTGCCTAAATGTGTCATTGTTTTGTGGATTTATTTTCATGAAATTGTGATTGAGCCAAAAGTTTATTGCTTTTTTTTTTGTTGTGCATTTTGTTAGTTCTGGTGTTTATTATGGTATTGAAAAATTTTGTTGCATAACTAGCTTAAGAAGAAATCATTGAATTGTGCTTACATAACTTTTCATCTCGCATGAGTGCACTTTTTGTGGCCTTGTGATTTGATGAAGGGTGAAACATCATACGCTCATTAAGTTTCTCACTGACAATTGCACTAGTTCAATCAAGGAAGGGCTGCTCCTTCTTTCATTGGTTATTTATTGATCCCTTTGAAAGTTTAACTCGCAAGTGTGTCGTTCTCCATAATTTATGTCCATTAGGAATTTCAATTTCATGTTATTTTCTTTCAATTTTTGTTATTTTCTTTGCTAACCCCCTTTGTTAGAGTAGGAATGCATACTAGTTGCATTGTTATCTTGCATCCATAAGAAAACATAAAAAATACAAAAACATAGTTCTTTTAGTGTTATTTTGAAGCAACGTGCAAATTCTTCATCTCATTCTGAAATCAAAATGAACCAACAAAGGCTTCCTTGTGAACAATCACATTTATCTTCAACTGAGCAGCTTTTGGTATGTCACAAGACAACCTAGAACCTTGGAGTTAATTCACAAAATTAGCTTTTCAAGAAAGGAATTTGCAAGAAATCCTACCATTTAGCATCATAAATAATGATAGCTCAACAACAACAACAACAAGAAAATGAATGAGGGAGATAATTAACCCTATGTAAGGTCCCTCCTCATATGTACTTATTAAATATGAATTTCTTTGTTAAAACTATAGTAGGAGGTTAGAACGGATATGAAGTAATGTATTATGTTGTGAAGCTCCTAATGAAAATTAAGATCAGTTAATACATCTGTGTTTTAATACTCAGTGATTTGAGAACTACTACATTATCTCGACTATTTAAATATTAAAATTTCACTAACAACAATACGAGGCATTTTCACTTGATGATAAGGGTGTTGATTTTGGTACCTCGATGATTAGGTTTTTATGCTTTCAGATAGTTTAGTATTCCTTAATTAGGTGATGTTTATGATGTTAGGTATATGCATGCCTAACGATGATTATTCTAGTATTTTAATCTAAATTAATGAATAAGTTATGTTATATTTATTTTGTGTTTACTAATGATTAAATGTGAGTAGAAATGAATAGTTAATTATATGAAAGATTTAGGTTTTGATTTATGTAACTATCTAGATAAGTTTTGAATATATGTATGTGATTTTCTTGAGCTAATAATGTGTAGGATATTTTAGCTAGAAAAATCTAAATGGAGAAATGAAATTGAACCCTATGTACCATTGTGGAAACCAAGGTTAAATCTAACAAAAGATGCAAACCCCATTGTTCGTATTTTATTTGTATTGTGGTTTGAATGAATGTATCATTTTGTAATCTTTAAATGTTAATGTTTCGTAATAGTGATTTTATAGTATCACTTGACACTCGTAAATTGTATATGCATTCTAACATGATAGTTAGGGTTAACCAGGTAACCTAAAGATCTAAGTCAAACTAGGTTAGTGACCTTTTTGCTAATCAGTTAGTAATCAAGGTTAATTACCCTAATTAGGATTAGTGAGTAATCTACATTTTATTGAAAGTTGTTAGAAAGTCCTAAAATTTCCTAGCTTTTGATAGGTCTCTAATTAATCCTAAAGACCAAAAATTATGAAATCTAAGTACCTAAGGGGTATGGGTATGGGTTGGGGGCATTTTCCACCCCCCTAGCCCCTTTTGTTGACTTTTGTGGTCACTTAGAAATCACATTTTTGCTTTATTGCGAAAATTGATTGTTTCCATCATGAGTTTTGTAACTTTAACTCCACCATGAGGTTAGCCTTAGGTCTAGTTGAGTTAGAAGACTCTAGAACTTTAGGCAAGTGGGAGAGTTATTGCTTTTTAGAGTAGTTGAGTTTAGGATCTTATTTAGAGGCAATTTTGAGAGGGTTTGGGTGTTCACCCAACCTCTAGCTTTAGAGTGGAATCCAAGATTGAAGGAGAAGGAGAAGGAAGGGAATGCTCATCTCAAATTGTTCATTTTCCATAACCCAATTTTGAAGGTAGGAATCCCTCAACTCATTTTGTTCATATTTTTTTCATGCTTAAGTTATTATGTTTGCATTAGTATGTTTGTATGTGTGTTGAGTATGTTTGGGAGGGATTGAAATAGTTTTTCTTAAATGTCTTTCCTTTGTTTTTTGTCTTGAATTTTGAAGGGATTGTATGGGTTGTATTGGCATTACTCACCCTTGGATAGAGTAGAAGTGGCCATGTATGAGAGAAGGTCTTTAGTTGGACTCCAACAGTGTAGAGTCTCTTCTCAAGATGAGAAGAGGGAAAGAGAGCAGGGTGTTATGGGCCCCTACTCCTCAGCACAAACCATGTTTTGAGTTTTGGAATTTGAGAAGTGGAAGTTAAAAGTCCTCATGATATCATCCTCGAAAGGGCATCTATGGAAGAATGGAAGTTCTTGAGATTTAGCCCCGAAAGGGCATATGTTATGGTATTGTGGATGACATCTCCTATTGGAAAAATCTACCTTCTCCCTAGTCTAGTTCAATATTGAACCTGTTGTACAAACTTGGGATGGGAGTGAATGTCTGATTTTGTCTTCATGTTATGATTGGTTGTCTCCTTGTCATTTTTTGTTCTCTCCATGATCATTGAGATGTATTGCAGAATTCAAAATGGACCCCTTATTAAGGGCCAAGAAGGAAATTTAGATTGTTATTGATATTCAGTTATGTTGGGAAATTTCTCCTCGGGGTCGAAATCCTATGTAAAAGAGTGTTATTTAAACTTATTATTGAAGTGGCAACAATGTCGGTTTTTCTTCCTAGTTCTTTCTCAGTGGAGCCTTTGAACTGGGTGGTCACTAAAAAATGATTGAGTAATATCCTTGCTTATGATATTTTTAGTTCATTTCAGTTTTTGCATATGCACTTATAAATTAGTTGTGATGATGTTTATCTTACTTTGGCAATCTTATGTTTTTGAAAATTTACCCATCTGATTGAGGGTAATTAGATAACATGGTGATATATATTAAGTTATGCAATTTAAGCTTAAAATATGTTAAGAACATTCTCATTTGATTAGAACTTAAATTTTCATATATATACTTGAGTATGAGGAAGTTAAGTAATTCTATTCGAATACTTATGTATTACATTTAATCCTATTATCGCTTAATACTTTTCTTTAAAAAATTGTTAGTGTGTTTTTGCTGTATATTTTGGGCATGGCACCCTAACTGAGATATCTAAGTAAGAGGGAGAGATTACTTAGAGGGATTTCATAAAAATGACTTGAGGTAAAAAAAGAGAGTCATAGATGTGAATCAAAATGAAACTAAGGATATTAATGAAGATCTAATAGATTGAGGTGTTGCTTGAGATAGAACGTGTTTTGGATTGCATGGTAACTTGAGGTGTTTCCATCAATGCCAAAGAGGGAGATTGTTGGAAACTAGAATTGAAACAATCATTATGTTTTCATTGATGTCAAACCTATACAATTTTCTATCTGACCTAAGTGTCATATCTATTTGATTGATGAAGAGGATTTGAGAAGTTTTTCATAACAACATAACTTAGAGGAAAGGTTGAGTTATGAAGAGGAAAGTATAAATGGACATTTGATTAGTTGGAATTTGACAAGATAAATTGATTGTTTAAATCACGTTGCAAAAGGAGAAGACAATAATGCTCATGTCTTGAAAGTGTGAATAGAGATAGATCAAATTCATAGCCTTGACTGAGCAACAAAGAAGAAGACTAAATAATTATACATGTTGAGTGATTCTAGTGTTGAATGAGCACCAAAAAAGCCAAGAAAATTTATTTTTTTCCAAGCATTAGTATCGACTGAGTGATAGTGTATGAGTGGAGCAATAAATTTAGTGGCGATAGAGTAACTGACCAAGTGTTAGAACTTAGTGTTGGTTGAGGAACAACATTTTAATTGTTTATGAGAAATCATAATTTCTAGCTGACTAAGTTGATTTCTTGGGATATAGAAAGTTTTTTGAAGATAACGATCGATGATTTAGATCATTTAATATCAAGAGATGATTAGGTATATGACTTAAGGGATGGATTCATAGAGAAGTTTCTATAAAAGAAGAAGATAAACAAAATGGTAATCAAATTCATTGTATGTGAAAGATCTAATCATAAACCCTGAGATCTACAATGATGTTTAAGTGACAAAAGATCAAAAATACCTATTTAAGGAGGTCAAAGGCCTAACCTACAATGTGTCTATGTGTGTGTCTGTGTGCGAATGCTTGTAAAGTTGGAACGGTTGATGCAAGAGCATCCTGGGTGCAAGGACAATCTTGCATCACCCAAAAATATTTGGTTTTTATTCTTTTCCATTTTAATAAGGACTAGTAGATAGGGTTGTTACTATTTATGGGAACTTATATTTCTAGTAAGTTTTTCATACGAGCTCAAAATGTTCACATTTTCTACAAGAAGGTTCATTTTAGAGTTGTAAGTCTACCATAAAAATCTTATTGCTCAAGCATTAGTGTCAAAGAAGTTATTGTAGATTTTTGGTGGAAAGATTTGCAGAAAAATCTTCAAGGTCACCGTTGGAGGCCCTAGAGTGCCTAGATGAGGTTTGAAAACTTGACAAAAGGGTGCTAGCACCATTTTGACCCTATAGATCAAGAGCTGGTGTTTTTGAAAAGTGGTTATAATAGCCAATCGAAGCAACAATTCGTGAGTTATGGCCTTTGGAAATTGGGCTACCAAAATTTCTAAAATAATTTTTCAAAGATGTATTTGGTCAACTCTATGTGTATTGTTAGGGTCTATCGGTCCTAGGTATTAAGTTTGAGCATCTAGAACCTTATCGGGTGGCATAAAATTGCCTATTTAAGAAAGGCTCAAATATTGTCTAGGACAACTCTAGGTGATAGTTCACAACCCATCTTGCAAATTATTGTACTAAAGGCACCCATGTGGGTTAGCATATTGTACTTATGAGTTCTATAATTCTGCATTTGCAGTGCAAATAAGAAGACCATATTTTGTTCTCGCATTTTCTATTATTTCTATGTTTGTGTTATGAGTTTATGGTATTAAGGGGAGCTCCCTACATAAATGGTGACTAATTTTATTGACTAACAAATCTAAGTAGAAGGTTAAGAAGAGTTGAGAAGAAGAGTGATTTCTTGAAGGGTTTCCAAGTTAATCAAAGACAAAGATGACAATGGAGGCCAGACAATGAATCATTTTATGAGTTGAACAGAGATTTGTACATGTAAAGTGAATTATACTTAATAGATCAAAAACTATTGTTACTTTCTAAACATTGTAAATAGTATTTGAAATCCTTTAATCAAGGTTGACCTAACAGTCATATATAAATCCTTTAATAGGGTGACATTTTGATGGAATGTTCTAAAGTCTTATAACAAGGTCACTCCTACTAGGGCGATTAAATCCTTTAACTATGTCACATTTAATAGTAGGTTTTGTAACCTTGTACAAGGTTGGCTCCTAATAGAGCTCACTTCAGAAGATTGAAAATTGGTAACATCTTGCTGGTGATTTTTCCCAAATTGGGTTCCACATTAAATCATAGTGTCAAACTTGTTTTGATGTTATTGTGATGTTTTACTAATTAATGTTTACATTCTGCAAGTCTATTATTTAGGGCATTGAACTACTAGTTGATGTTGCTATATCTTATAGTAGAGACCAAGCAATGGAATGATAAGATCTGAAGTTGATTAAGTGTTTGTTTTTTTTATTGGCACATTTGGACCTTGGATAATTGATTACCCCCCTTCCCCCCCTCTCAATTATTCTAAATATTCTAACACACTATTCTATTAAAAGATGGTCAAGTTGTTGTTAGAAATCAATACAATAATCAAGTTGTGTTGACTAGATGTGAGGATAGAATATTATTAAAAATAAATGACACTTCTACTCTTCCTAAAGATTTTGCATATCTTACAAAGGAAGGTAATCTATCTACTATAATTTTATAGCATGCAAGATTTGGCCATATTTTTTATGATAAAATTTATATCATGAAAAAAAATAGTGTTGATGGCTTTCTTATTTTGTGTAAATGTCTTGAAAACAGTGAAGCATGAATTCTTTCCAAGAAACATAGAAATTCTTTCCCTCAATCCACTTGAGGGCACAAAGAATATTGTAACCTATCCATTCAAATTTATGTGGGCCTTTAAAAGTAACTTTTGTGGGAGGATCTCAATGATTCATGTTGTTCATTGATGATTATAGTTGCATGACTTGGATTTATTTCTTATAGAAAAAATTAGAATCTTTTGAAACTTTTAAAAGATTTTATATTATGATCGAAAATCAACCTCAATTTCAAATTGGTACTCTTTGAATAGACAATGGTGTAGAGTTTACTTCTCTATTTTTTTAATATTATCTACATCAAAATGGGATTCAACATCATCTAAATATACTAAGTACTTCTCAACAAAATGAACTTGATGAACGAATGAATAGAACTGTTGTGAATATGGTTAAAGAAACATTATATTTTAAAGGAATCAATTTGCATTTTTGGGCTGAAGCAACAAGAACTATAGTCTATCTTCATAATAGAGCTCCATCATCAAGACTTCACCAAGCAATTCCATATGAATTTTGGTTTGGGCATCCTCCTCTATTCAACATCTTAGAATTTTTGGGTCCAGATGCTATGCTTTAATTCCTAAAGACAAAAGAAGTAAGTTGCAACATCACAATTTTATATACATTTTTCTTGGATATTCTAAATCCTCTAAAGCATATAGGTTGTAAGGTGACGATAATAAAAAATTCATCATTACAGGTGATGTATTTTCTGAAACTTCTAAAAGTGATGAAGATAGTGAATGCCAACATATTGAAAAACTTTCAAAATCTTCTCCTTAGAAAGAAAATTCGTATAAGATTATACATTTTGGGAGGACCCAACTTATTTAGCCCCTCCTTTAATGGATCCACATGTGCCATCTTTACCTTAAACTCAAGTTGATCAATCTATGAATGAGCAAGAAGAAAAATCCCTCAAATAATGAGAATGAAATTTTAGAGCCATTGGAAACTACTAAAATATCTTTTGTGTAGCCAAAATCTTCTCATAAGTGGAGAAAAAAAGTCTAGCATACCTTGAAAGACTTGAGACTTGATGGAATAGGAAAAATAGGTATAGGAAGTTCTTGCAAGGAAGGGCTAGAAGCTCAATCCAATATTGCAGATAACCTAGAGTCTTTTGATGAACTCAATCTAATAAGTGACCTAAAACCAACTTCCTATATTGAAGATAAAAACATTGAAGTTTGGAGGTAGGCTATGAAAAATGAGTATGATGCACTAATAAAAAATGACACATGGGAGTTGATTGATCCACCACTTGGTTGTAAACCTATTGGCTGCAAGTGGATTTTTAGAAATAAATATAATGTAGATGGCACACTTGAAAAACCATAAAGCTCAACTTTTTGCTAAAGGATATGCTCAAAGAGGGAATAGATTTTGGTGAAACATTTGTAGCTATAGAAAAATGGACCACCATCTATGCTTTGTTGTGTTAGACCGCTTGCAATGAATGGGAAATTCACCAAATAGACATGAAAACCATATTTTAAAATGGTGATCTTAAAGAGATAGTCTATGTGACTTAACCTCAAGGGTATGAAATTTTGTCAAATCTTTATATGGTTTGAAACAAGATCCTTGGGCTTGGTATGAAACACTTACTGAGCATATCTTAAAGTTGAATTTCTATCATTTTGAATTTGATGGTGCAACACTTTTTGTTAGAAAGGTTGATAACATTATTACCTATATTGTTGTTTATGTAGATGATTTATTTATCACTGGTTCAAGAATAATATTCAAGATGTGAAAGAATAATTGAAGCAAGGTTTTGATATGACAGATTTAGGTCATCTTCATTACTATTTAGGTATTGAGATGATTCAAAAACCTTATTCTTTTTTTATTACCCAACAAAAATATATTGGTGATCTTTTACAAAAGTTTGGCATGGCTGATTGCAAGCCATTTAGTACTCTTATGGAGTAAAATATCAAACTCACATTAGATGACTCATCGGCATTGGTTGATGCAACTGTATATAGGAAACTTGTTGGTAGTTTAATCTATGCTACAACCACTCATTCAGATATTACTTTTAATGTTGGATTTCTTTCAAGGTTTATGAAACAACCTAGACAAACTCATTGAGCATTTACTAAAAGAAATCTTTGGTATCTACAAGATACTCAACATTATGGGTTCAAATACTCTAGAATAAAAGAGTTTTATTTGATTGACTATTTTGATTCAAATTATGCATGTCACTCATCTAATGGTAAATATACAAATAATTTTTTTATGCATCTTGGTTCTTGTTCTCTTAAAAATCTTTAAAAAATATGTCCTCGCTATCTCTTCTTTTGAAGCTAAATATATGGCAACCTCTGAAGCAACTTGGGAAATTTTATTATTTAGAATATTTCTTGAAGACTTTCAAACACCATAGGTTTCCTCAACCCCAATCCTCATTCATAGTCAATCTACTATCAAAAGGGCTAAAAAATTAGTATTTCATGATTGCACTAAACACATCAACATGAAGTATCATTTGATTCAACATCATATAAAAAATGGCAATATATAGCTGAAATATTGTTCCACTACAAATCAGCCAACAAATACTTTACTATGGCATTGGGTAGAGAAAAGTTTGAAAGTTTTCTAGAGGAATGCTTGGTTTAATCCCTTTAGATCAAGCGGGGATGTAAATAATTAATCTTCAGGTTTCTTAAATACTAATTATTAGATTAGGTTTTCTTTAGTATTAGTTTATCTTTTATAGTTTGATTTTAGTCCAAGAAATTTTGTATAATAGTTTATAACTTTCATTGTCATCTCTTTTATAATTTTTCTTTATTTTTCTTGAAGAGACAATCTAAGGAGAAATAAAAAATAGTTTCCAATTTCTACGTATTTTTATTTTGTTTTCAATATAGGCCAACAATCACTCCCTAATTTCTTTAGTATTCCCACAATACTAGCTTCTACCAAATGAGCCTCATGAACTGTTACAATGTTGCAAAATCCAACCACAAGTTTTTGTGTGTCCATAAGAATGTTTGATAACTGAAAAACATGCATCAAACATAAGTACTAAAAGAGGGTTTGATGCTTACAACTTCTCAATTTCATGATTCAAGTTGTTTCTAGATATGAATAACTTTAATCAGTGTATTTCCAACTTGAACATAGGCTAGAGTAGTTGTTGATATGGTTGGTTTTTATTGTATTGCAGAGAGTGGAGGATCTATCAATGGTAGAGTAGTAGTCAATGTTGTTACTAAAAGTTGTATTTGAGCTTCAAGTCTCTTTAGTCAAGGTTTTGGCATGGTTTAGTTAGATGAAATTTTGGGTTGGATGTTAAATAGTAGTAGCAGGATGGATGGTTGTTAAAGATGTGAGTTATAATGTATTACTTTGATGTAATGTTCTCTTGCTATTAATAAAATAAATATATTATGGATCGAAAAATAAAAATTTAATAACAAAAAAGATGTGTAATGAATTAGGGAAAAATTTGTGCCCATCATAATATCATTGTAAACAATCTTCTATTTTGAGCACAAGTTAGGTGCTGTAGGAAAAAAAAAATATTATTATTATTTTTAAATTAGAGATCAAATCTACAGAACAAATATCACAAAATCATTAGTTTAAAATTATCTTCAAATCTTATACAGATCACTTAGGTCAACAACTGGCACACCTTTATACCATCTTTCCTTGCAATAAATCTTAAGAATTTTCTCAATATTTGCAAATCAACCCCCAAACCTATCACCAGAATACTTGCACCCTACCAAGGTGCAAGTGCTAGGTAAACTTATGAGTTGTTACTTTCTTTTGTATATCATGTATTTTTATTAGAAATAGAAAATATAGTTTTTTTTAATAATTGCTAATAAAAATTATACTTAAAATATAATAAATTATAATTTAATGAAATATTTATAATATGATATTTATTTATCTTTAAAATAATTAAAATAGTTAAATAGATTTTTTTTTAAATTATTGAACATATTTAAAATTAAAGACATTTAAGTGAAAGATTATAAGTATTAGAAATGAGATGTTTTTGAATTAAAAGTGGCCAAAACTAGGGAGCTGACCCATTAACAAACAAACTGGTCAACAACTAGCATATAACCATCAATCAAAACTACTCCTTACCACTTAATACAAAAAAAATAAGGTTTGGAACCATAATTAAAAGAGTATCAACTAGCCTAACATACATACTACTAGTATTAAAACTAGTAAAGCTACAGTAATATATAAACAAAGGCATGGAAACCTTAAATCCTTTCAATTTCAATAACCAGTAGATTAATAGCATAAAAACAAAAAAAAGGGAACAATTAAGGAATCTTAGCCTCCTTCCTCCCTATGAGGATGTTAGCCTAGTCTTCCATAAGGAAGTCAAATAGCATTTTTGTATCCTCCTTTGGTAGGTCTCCCTCTAAGTCCTTTAGCAAGTTTAGTGTGGTAGTAGCTGCATGTGTCACTTTGATAGTGAACTTTTTAGTAGGCACATTCTCTCCTCCATCACATGAATTCTCTCCCACACCTCACTGCCAACCTTCTTCATGATCTCCACATTGACCTCCTACATGTTGCCAAGAAAACCATCCACTTGCATCATAGTAACTTCCTGCAGAATTGGGGGGTTAGCATTATCCTTGGAAAAAGCCTTAATAGGGGAGGAAACCATAATGGGGGAGGGCACTCTATCCACCAAAATAGGGAACTAGTCCCTCGTTAAGTCCACACACCCTAGTCCAATGGTTGCTGAAACATGTGACACCTCCTTTCTCTCCTTCAACCCCTCATCCGAGCCAGACCTAGAAAAGCCTAAGATCTCCTCTTCCTCCTCCTCCATTTTCCCTTCCCCAAAAGTCAAAGCCTTCTCTTTCATCCTTCATTTGGGATGACCAGTGTCTTCAAAATTTGTCTCCTCCTCTTACGAGCCCTCTCTTTCAATTTCCTCTTAGCATTAGACTTAGCTAACCTCCCTAACCTCCTTCTCCCCCCTCTCCCCTCCTCCTCTAACTCCATCAATTCTGTCTCTTTCCCTTTATCCTATCTCCCTTTTTCCCCAACAAGAATGGGCTTTAAATCCATAGGGGACCCACTAGGCAAAGGTTGTGGGGTAGGGGCTCTGGGACCCATGATCCTAAGGGGAAGAGTTGGGGTCAAGGGTAGGGATGGGCTGGAATATCAACCTCCACAATCCTAGGGGGGACAAGGGCAAGGTGGAACTGATACAATCAAATTTATTAACCCTTGATGTAAAATGGTAAAATTAACCCCTTTTCTCATTTTTTCTTTTACATCAGTAATTGTGTCCACTAAATCATGCAATAGAAAGAATGAAATAGAAATTAAATCATAGTGGTGAAAATGATTTAGGAGGAAAAAGTGGTAGTAATAACAAAAATCATACCTTCCTTCTAGAGTAAGTTACTTCATCAACATCAAACAGACCTCATTCCATGGCTCAAGGAGCTTCTCCTACATTAAACCACCTTTGTGTTGAATAGGTTCCTCCCTATCCAAGAAGAAGCATTGCAGACTCACTTCATCAGTCACCCTTGTCACCTTCTGCCACTTCCTACCCTTCATGGCCAAACCCGTCACTAGAGCAATGACTTCCTCAGAGACATGGAATGATATGCCATTTATCATTACTCTATGGTCCTCCCAAGAATTAACAAATTGCATGGAACAATTTTCATCATGCACATTAAGCACCTCCATAAATGGCACAAAACCAGCTTCCTTCAGTATATACCACACTAGTGACTTCCTCACAGTCTCCTCAATCATGGACGGCTCAATGTATATCAGGTCACCACCCATCTCTACAAATTCCTTGAAACCTCTCTTCTTCTTCATAACCTAGAAACACTTGCTAAGAATGACTCCAAACTTAAGCCAAAAATCCCTTAGGTGACTATAATGACCATTATTATTAGTAATTATATTAGCATCATTAGTAGAAATTAATGTCACGTGTCAAATGCCTCTATCTTCTTCCCAATCCTTTCCATCATTCCTAGTACACACTAACCATTTAAAATTTGAACCTTTTTTTCTATCCAACATATAAGCACATGCATAGGAAAATCATTAAAAAACCTATCCTCTCAAACTTCAGAAGTCTTTCTTTTTTAGGCCATGCAAACTTATTATTACCAGTACTATCACCTTCACTCCTAGCCATTTGTCCTTCCTAGCTTTGTCCTTTCTGCCAACTCAATAGCATGATACAAAATTTTAAAATATCTCTCTAGCTAGGATTCTTCATTCTTTATTTCTTGACTCACTAAATATCTTACCAAATTTGGCAAGGCATTACATTCACTCCAACATCTTAGTCCTTTCACATTTAGGCCTAACACTACCATACCATCAGCCACACTATTTCCCTCCCAAAATATATGATCCAAATCAAACCTATTAAAATTGGCTAATAGGTGTCTGATGTCTTCTATCGCACATTTTATGGCCCAACCTTCTCTTATATTACCTTTGACAGTTTCTATGATGATTTTGGAATCATCTTCAATTTCCATATTTCTCCATCCCATGCTCATCACCAATTATAAACCCCAATATAGAGCCATCACCTCTACGGTATTGTTAGAAACTTTCCCTAGCTATCTAGAATACACCAATAACATCCTTCCCTTGCTATCCCTGACCATGCCTCCTCTTGTCGAGACCTCCTTCCTGGTAGCACCATCAAAATTAAGCTTTACCCAATTTGCAAGCAAAGGTTCCCATCTAGTCCTTTCCCTAGCCAACAAGTTGAAGTTATCAACCTCCATTATCCCCTTGTCTAGTTTCCAACCCCTAGCTACTCTAACCTCTAGCACTCCTAGGGGGAATGCTAGTTTCCTCCACCTACTACAACTCATATTCTCTACCATAAGTTTATATATATTTTCCACCACAACCTCCTCCTCTCTCTCTTCATTCCTAAACACCCTATTATTTCTCCTTCTAGATACCCTAGTAAAAATGGGGTGGGATAACCTTCCACAACCTGACAAGGAGGGGGTGAGTAAAGGGGCCTTTCCATTTCTCCACAAATTACACTAGATCCTTATTAAACACCCAATCCACCTCTAGCTTTTGTAAAAGCTTCCCCCAAATAGTAGAAGCATACCTATAGTGTAGGAACAAGTGGGCAATATTCTCCTCCTCCATCTTACAAAAGTAGCATCTACTTGATAATTGGAAACCCTATTTCATAAGGTTGTCTATAGTAATTATTTTACCATGGATAGTGGTCCACCAAAATATATTAATCTTAGGTATTAGATAATTAAACCATATATTCCCCCAATGATTGGTTCCAAAATTTTATCAAACATTAATTTATAGGTAGATCAAACATTAATTTATAGGTAGATTTAACAGAGAACTCCCCCATCGGAGTGGCCTTCCGAATGAATTCATCATTTTGATCCCTTCCTGGGATCATGTACCCTTCTAATAGAATATTTAGTTCTTCTATCAGGTCCCCTCCAACTATAACATTTAGTTGCAACTCAACCTTCTTCCACTTCCTCCCTAGGCAAATAAAATTAGCTGTCATTCCTCCTCCCTGCTCTTCAAGGTGGTTCCAAAGAGGCCCAAACTTTGTTTTTGTTAATAGTTTATCCGTAAGCCAAAAATCCTCCCAAAAGTTAATCTAATTTCCATTCCCCACCAGCCACCTTACACCTTCTTTTAAAAGGGTTCCATTCTTCACAATATTTCCCCAAATCTTAGATCCCTTAGGGAGATCATTTCTCTAGGAATAGTGAGAGAACATTAGATTCCTAAGATACTTAGCCTTCATAATATTGCACCAATTTGATTCCTCCTTCATCAGGTTCTACCCCATCTTAGTGAGAAGTACATCATTCATATCAACTATCTTCCCCACTCCCAGATTTCCTCTGCTTCTCGATTTACAAACCATATCCCTGTTAACCAAACTTATCCTTACCTTCTCACTTCCTCCTAACTAGAGGAAATTACGTTGTATTTTCTCCAATTTATTAGCCATACTCTGAGTAATTTTGAATAGCAACAGGAAGTACACAGGTAACCCCAAAAGGGAGGTAATTAGAAGTTGAAACTTTCATACATTGCTTAGAGTTTTATCTTTCCATCCAATCAACTTTTTTTCTATCCTTTCTAGAATACAATTCCAAAAGTTGTTACTTACATCCTTCATAGTCAAGGGGAGGCCCAGATATGTTTTAGGTAACTCTATAGTATTGCACCCTAAAATATTTACAATCCTATGTTATATATCGGGGGGGTGTTAAGAAAGAACACTTTACTTTTATCCAAGATAATTTTCTATCCCACATTAGCCACATATATCTCCAGTAGTGACTTACAAGTTCTAGCTTCTCCCATCGAGGACTTCGCACTTAGGAAGGTGTCATCCACAAACTATTGTATCACCTCGGGTGGAAGTGTGGATGCAAGTCTAATGCCTTTAATTGCCCCCCCTTCCATCTTTCTCAAGAACACCCTACCTAGGACTTCAACAACCATTATAAAAAAAATAGGGAGAGATAGGGTCACCCTGTCTTAGTCCCCTTTCCCTACCAGAATTCCCCCGAGACAAACTATTCACCATCACCAAGTAGCTAACAATTTCCACCATTGATTTCACCATCCTTATAATTTTTTGACGAAAACCAATTTTACCCATAACTTCATATAAGAAAAACCAATTAATCCTATCATAAGCTTTAGAGATGTTGAGTTTTAGAGCCATACCAAAATTACCACTTTTCTCCACTGAGTGCAAAAAGTTGTTATGATAGCATCAAGGATTTGATGACCCAGGACAAACCCATTCTAGGTTTTCCTAATGAATTTATGCAGCATCAATTTTAATCTATTCACAAAGATTTTTGAGAAAATCTTATGAGTAATGTTGTAGAGGCTGATTGGCCTAAAATTGGATAGGACCTCTAGGTCTTTAACCTTCAAGATCAGGGCAATAAATGTTTTATGAAGTTGATTGAAAAGTTTCCTAGTTTTGAAGAAGTCACAAGCTACCTGAAGGAGATCTAGTTTAATAACATTTGAAAAGTGCTGGAAGAATGTCGAGGGAAACTTTCAAGTCCCGAGGACTTATAGGCTTTCATACAGAAGATAGCTCTGCGAACTTCCTCCTCAATGACCCTTCGTGCATGTTCCTCATTTTCTTCAGCCGAGATCATTGTGGGCATGGAATTAATCAACCATTGCCTATCCTCTTCTCTAATATTTCTCTACTCTTCCAAATAAGAGTTCTTGAAATAAACAGTTGCCCAATTTCCTATTTCTTCAATTTTTGTAAGTTTCACATTATTCTTATCTTTGACATTATCTATAGTATTTCTCCTTTTATGAATTGACGTTGATCTATGAAAAATGCAGTATTCCTATCTCTCATCTTGAGCCATAATAAATTGGATCTCTACTTCTAGAAGGTTTCCTTTCTATTCATCTTCTACATTTGTCCTCTTCTTGAATCATATTTTCCATGGCGAGGCCCTCCCCATTTCTTTTTGAAGCTCTTCTAACTTTTCTTCCACCTCTGCCTTAGTTTTAAAGATATCACCAAAATATCTCTTCTTCCAAGGCCGCACATTCCTACTAACGTTCTCCAGCTTAGCAAAAAGTCTATACATAGCAGTCCCTTCCACACAAATCCCCCACCACTTCGCCACCCTAGCACTAAAATCAGGATGGATTTGCCACATAATTTCATATCTAAAAGGTCTTGGGCCCCCCTAGGACTCTTCTTTCCAATTAAAAAGGATGGGAGCGTGATCTGAGATAGTCCTGGGTAATCCCGTGAGAGAGGAGGAAGTTAGGCCCTCCCAACCAATCGTAACCAAAAGTTTATCAAGTTTGACTTGGATAAGGTCAACTCCCTTCCTATTGTTCGACCATGTGAACTTCACTCCATGCATCTCCATATCTATTAAATCATTTTTAGTAATGAAATTAGATGTTTCTAAGATTATTATTTTTTCAATTGTCAATTTTTATTATTTTTAGGAAATTAAAAGATGTGTTGGTAGTACTTCTCACAAATATATATAATTTTTTCAACTAAATTATTTTTTAAATTTATTTATCATTGTATTTCAGAAAAGATAAAGAAGTAAATATTAATAAAAATGAATACACTTTAGGTATGTGAAGATGTGAGAGTGAACTTAGTATTTGAAAAATCACAAACAATCTAATACTTATAAAATAAATTTAAAAAAATACTATTCACATTTGATTAAATAAAAATAGTTATTAATAATTTGTTTAATTCAAGTTATGCGTGAAAACAAAATAGAAGAAAAGAAAAGAAAAATAATACATAAAAAACATAATGTAAGAAAAAAAAGATAAATATATAAAAATAAAAATTTGTACTATTTTATTTAATAAGGAATTTAAAAGAATTAATAAATCTTGTCTAGACAAATTTGTGACACTTTTTGGATTACTTTAAAACTACATGTCAATATTTTAACTCTAAAATATGTATATATTATTTTTTGAGATTTTGATTGGATGAATGATTTGGACTCTTTTATGTGGATTTAAGATTTTTTTTTAATAAAATATTTAAATTAGTTCCTCCTATCCCTAATTTTTAGCATATTTCTTCATCCATATTATAGAACCTTATTGTCTCTCTATTATCTGCAAAATACGTTAATATTCTATTTTTACACTTTAGTTTTTTTGCACCTAGATTTTTACAATAGACATTATAATACTATAATTAATAATTATATCTTATTGCATAATTTTTTTAATTAAATTATATATAAAAAAATTATATTAATCGATTACATTATATTAAGTGTCTAAGGACTCTATATTAAAATTTAGACATTATAAAAGTATTGTCATATCTATTCACCTTTACATATGCATACCTAAAATTCATCTTCCATTTTTTGTAACTGTTTATCTGTAAATAAATTCTAACACAAGTTTAAAGTCAATAAAATGTATACTCATTCTTTATCTCCATCAATTTAATGGATGTTACAATACTTTCATTTGAATGGGACATGGGTTTATAATGTTGGGTTTGGTCACAAAATTGCATAGTGTTGTACAGTAAGAAAGTTTGGAAACTATCGACTTATAAATATGATAACCTAATTTCAGTAGTTTCCTTTTATTGCAATTAATTCATAATTGGGTGCATTATTCAAATTGTGTCACGTTCTGGTTTGGAGGTGAGTTCAGATAACTCTTACATGTACATAAATGGAATCTATAAAAGGTATATTCTTATAACATATGGTTAAACTTTTGTGAAAAAATCATGAGGGTACAGATTAATAATCCTTCAAAAGTGATGAGTGTCCAATGCATATGTCAAAGTACAAACTTTGAATCAAGCTTTTTATGATCTGAAATTGTTTTTATTCAATAGGAATTTCAAATTCCAAAGCGGCTCTTTAGTTCTACTTAGGGATGTTTCATCTTTCTTGACACAATAAAATGAGAAATCCCTTCAAAATTCAATTTATCAAAAACAATTCTATGGATTTTACATTACAAATCTTGTCTAGAAAGATTCAGAATCTTTTCAAATTTCTATTCAATTTATCAATATTACAAATCTTTAGAAGTGCTCATTTTTTATGAACTCGATTTATCAAAAACAACTCCACGGATTTTATATTACAAATATTGTCTAGAAAAATTCAGAATCTTTTCAAATTTCTACTCAATTTAACAAAAATAAAAACATGATGTACAAATTTTACATTACAAATCTTCAGAAGTGCTCACTTTTGATGAGCAGAAGCAATGGAGTTCATAACACATCTGATTGCCTTTAAAATGGGTTGCTCGCTATTGTTTTTTGACTGCAAAACCAAAACAAGCGAAAACATTGAAATCAGTGAAATGCATAATATACAAAGCTCTGAATATAATGACATTTAAAAGCTATCTTTGTTCTATATTTAGAAAGTATTCATTGATTTTTTTTCTTAAAAGAATTATAAATTTACATCCAAGAGACTAAACTACGAGAGCTAAAATACCATCCATTACATTTTCAAAGTTACTCGTGAACTAACCATAACATGTAAGGTATATAAAGTGTTGCATCCATCAACATTTATGGTATAATCCATCATTTCCAGCTGATTAGCATCCAAGGAAGATAATAGTTCAGGAAGAAAACCAATTTGATGGGAGACACATATTGATGCAAATGCATGAGTACCCACAACACTAGTTGAAAGAATCTTTAAATTGGGAGTTGATACACCAGGGGCTGATTCAGGGACCTGAACATCATAGACTTGAAAAGAATTATCCGACTTTGGCAATGAACTTTTTATAAGAAGTGCTTCCAATTCTGATTTTCTTGCTTGTAAATCCTTCAAGGTACCTTGGAGAGACTTGATGTAATTTATAGTCTCATCAATAATACTTATTTTATCTACCTGATATGAAAGAAAAAATCTGTTAATTCATTGATTCCAAGAAAAGATGTTTTCTCAATCATCCAAATATATATTAAGTATCAGGTAAGAGCCTATAATATAATGATGAAGTTGTGAGCCTTTCATCTCTCGAATCTTAAATTGAATTTACTCGAACTTAATACATAATAATAATTAATCTAGACTTCAGCCATCTATAAAAAATACCATCTGCGCAACCTACGCTGCATTATAAATGAGACTAAGCACTACCTTTCCATGGAAGCCAGGTAAAAGAGATGAAAGAATATTGAACATGTAACTCATTTTCTTCCTCCTCTTCCTTTCCAATAAGACATGCAATTTATCTTGAGAACAGCTATTATTTTCTAACACTGGAACTTGCTGACCCATTTGCAAGGAGGGACTAACTACGTCATCCCAACTCCTTTTCTTACTGATAGATTGTTGTTCAAGCTGTTTAATCGACATGGGCTTTGAGCTTACTACAGGGTAATGTGCAGAAATGACTGTATAAAGATCATCAGGCCCTCTGTAAGCTAACATTGTGAGAAAGATGGCAAGAAACTTTAAGGCCCAATTGACTTAAGTTCTTCATATATAGAGAGCATATCATATCATGTAATGTTGATTAAGACCATTAGAAATATTAAAAAAATCTGTTGGACTAGAATTTTCTCAATAGGACAGGCATATGGCCCGATGGTAACCAAGTGTGGGAAAATGACTACATAAATAGTGAAATTCATGTGCCTGATAAGGATTTTGTGGTTTTAAGTTTGAACACGTTGTTCTTCAATGAAGTGGAAAACAACCTGGAGAGCTTTGTCTATGCAATGTCCAGACACCCTTTTAATTATAGCTTTAAAGAAGCAACTATTACAGGGTCATTGTCATACCTTATTTTCTTTTAAAAATATCATTTGCTTTGGCAATTGATTTGGTGGATATCTCCTTTTTGACCTTTGATTGGGTGTGAGTGCTTGGTGGAGAGAGAGCCACATTCGTAATACTTTAACCAATAGTCTAATACTTCGAGTACTGTTCTTTGTTTTCAAGAATAATCTAGATTGATTTTTTTCTCAATGGTTTATAGATATTATGTAAGAAAAATTGAACTTTGGAATCGTATTTTCAATTATTATTGATTCTCCTTTTTATTTTAAATGTGATTTTTGATAATAAAAAATTACATGATTTAGTTAGAATTATTATTATGAATTATGAATTTTTTATTATTTCATATAAATATAATGAACTTCTTATTTGAAAGGTCTTACATTTGAGTCCATTCGAATTCAATAATAATGTAATAATAACAATAATAATGAAAGACATAGTCAAGCATGATGTCATACATCAATAAACTTTATTGAATGTTCTATGTTTGTAGTATTATTGGTTCAACAGTTGTGATCGATCTATCAATGCCTCCAAACAGTAGGTCTAACTTTGTAAAGGTCTCAAGTTTTTACGATTTCAATCTTTTTTACATTGTTAGAGATATTGAGCATCAATTAACTTCATTGAAAATACTATTAAACAATAAATAATTTAATATTTTATAAATCAATTTTTAAAGGTTTTCAATGTTTTGAAATGATAAGTACTTATGATTTTTATTTAATAACATTTTTTATATTTTTAAAATATCTTAGATGTAACATTCAAAAAATTCCATTCAATACATATTTATAAATATGTAGGTTTAAAAATAGAAGAGGCGGGCAAAGGAAGGGGAATGGAGATTGTCAATGCATAGAAGGTCAAGAAGAATGGAGTGGGCAAGGCGATGGTTGTCTAATAGAATCCCGAAGACCCACCCAAGGAAAGGTTGCAAAGGTAATGAGAATGTCAACAATACTATATGGGGAAACCCTAGTATGTCTCCCAGATATTCGTATGGCTGACATGTTTAGCTCAGCCTTCTTGGATTAGGAGTATTTCTTTTACTATAGTTAGCAATCTTTGTCCTTGTTGTAGCTAGTTTATGAAGGCTTACAGAAACTACTGCTAACATTCATATATGTGCAAAATAAATATCTTGTTATTGTAATTTCTATCTAGATTTGACTTTTCTTAAAATTTATAATATCATTAGATAGAATTAGTTGTGTTTGTTGAGGGCCAAGCATGGTAAGAGAATGATATCTGCAAATGTCATGGTTAGTATTTGACTTATTAATTAACTTATCTATGAGCTAGATAGATCTACATTGTAGATGTCTAAATCAAGGGAACTAATATACCTTGGGAATTAAAGGGGTTGAACATGTCATATAGGCAGTTTAGATTTATTTATGGTCCTTCAAGACTGTAGTATAACAGTAGAGAAGATTTCATGTGCAAAAGATAACACAAACAACTTCATCCACCATATGTAATCTTTTATGCACCCATTTTTTTAATACTTGTTTGAAGTTTTTGATTATGAGAAAACAAGTTTTGAAGGGCCCCTAAAACCCTTTTACAAAAAATAACTTAAGATAGGCAGAATTACAACTCAATCATCTTACTAGCATAACCAAAAATAATGTAGGCTAGGATAGCTTAAGAAAAATACAACAACAAAAGGGCCAGGTACAAGAAAAATAAAACATATGACAAAAACCACATAGAAAAGATCATAAAACATAGCTACCCAAGATTCTTGAGTAGCTCAGTAGCTTCTTCCTCCAGCTTGTTTATAGTCTCTATCATGAACTTCAACTCTTTTACCTCAGGCACCACAGAAGACTCTTTCTTTTTATAGTTGTATGTGATCCTTCTCCCTAGGCTAGTAGGAGTCTCTAGAGTGGGTGTATTTTCATCAAAGAGTTGGATAACAATTGTATCCACGGTCTGGTTCTCCAATTTTTCAAGAAAAATCTTGACATGCTCATTTGAAGACTTCAACATTTTGCATCTTTGATCCACAATGACCATAAGAGTAGAGTCTAGAGCTACAACCTTATCCTCTAGAACTCTGATTCTACCTTCCAAATTGATGAAGTCCTCCTTGTCCATAGTCGCAACCAACAACCTCATATTTCCCTCATCAATATTATCTTTGTTAATCCCCTTCTCTCTAGCCTTTACATTCTCCTCTTGAACATTAACTATTCTCTTAAGGGTGTTGATGTTCAAATTCCCTTATTTGAATTCATGGAAGGAGCCTTTGATTGCCTTAAATAAAAATCTAGCATGTCATTTCTTAACGCGAGAAGAATGTCCAAGTTAGTCTCTCTACTAGAATTTCCCAAGATAAGCATAGAATGATCAATCAACTAGATCAAATCAATATCACCTTTATCCTCACCTCGAATTGCCATGTTCATCATAGACCTAAGCACACTAAGCTTAATATTATTCAAATTAAACCTCTACCACCAAGAAAATGTCCTCAAGAAGAGAATTTTACATAATAGGGGAGGCCTTACTCTAAATAGAAGTGTTAGGCTTTATTTTGGAAACAAGGGAGCCTCCCAAAGCCTCAACATTAGATGCATCAACATCCATTTGAATAGAGTGCTTTAGTTTTTTACCTTTAGCTCCAGATAGAGGAATAGGCATCTTCTTCTTCTTTCCCTTGTATCCACTATCTGCTCTATATGTATCCATGTCATCTTTGTTCTCATTGTAATATTCATCAAAAGACACAACACCCTTATAAATTATTCACTTCTTATTATCGATCTTACTAGTGTTTCAAATGTTCATAGATGAGGGTGTTTTGCCTTTCCCCTTATAAATTTTCAGAACCACATCTTTAGACCTACTCCCTTTAGTATCAAAAAGATCATCCTTATTGTAGGATTTTGAGACCTTAGTTTCCTTTTCCAAATCCACCTATTCAGCGATGGGGATCCCCATAGTGTTTC
Source organism: Cupressus sempervirens (assembly GCA_028749045.1). Lineage (NCBI taxonomy): Eukaryota > Viridiplantae > Streptophyta > Pinopsida > Cupressales > Cupressaceae > Cupressus > Cupressus sempervirens. The sequence goes on from CM053790.1 coordinate 538,797,215, forward strand.
CTTGAATATGCACAAAGATAAGAACTAAGATAAGAACCATTGATCCATCATGAAGTGGGGATTGGTGACCTAAAGTGTTTGCATTCCATTGATAACAAAATTAAGAAAAGAATACAAATTTAAAACAAAATAGAAATTTTCATACTTTTCCTAAAATGATTAAGGAGGAAAAAGTGATGGGTACAAATCCTCAAGAACCTCCCACCCAAAGTTACATAATAAATTATTTCCCTAAGTATGAATAATCCATATTTTATTAAGAGACCATGAAGAGTAATAAGTCTTACTACTTTTTCTAGATCCTCATGTTTCTTCACATCTTTACAAAAATCATCCACAATAGCTTTAGATATCTATATATCCCAGTAGAATTTCCCTCCAACTATAGGAATACTAGTTATTATAGAAATCATGTCCTTAGTGACAATGTTTTTCCTCCCTTGGTAATGTAGTGCCCCTCCATCCTAATTATTGTGGAATACATTAGTAACCTGAGGATTATCACTGTGGAGGCACTCCATAAAGGGAGTGAGGCCACCAAATTTCAAAATTTCCCATACTTTCATTACTTTCTTCCACTTCTCACATGACAAATACTCCCTGTGTCTCCTCTACCCACCCATCTTCACAAATAACTTCCTAATTTCTAAACACTAACTAGAAGTAGAGCGCCAAAATAGTGTTGCAATCACCAAGTGCAAAGCTCAAGAAAGATGGTTGAAAAAAGGAAAGAGGTCTTGAGAAAAAAGACCCACAAAATGTGTGAACATGATAGTTCATAATGTGTGCAATATATTTCTAGATTTGATTATTGAGCATAAATCTTTTAGACCACACTCCATGATCCATTGTCATGATGAGAGAATGCAAGAATAGAAACTATGGTCATAAATGATCTGACTATCACTTATCCATCTAATTTTCCTCATAATCATAATATCATTACCTTGCAGTACCTTCATTATTGATGAAGTAATACCATAAACCCATAACATAAACAAAGAAACAACAGCAAATGCAAGAACAAAATATGGACTTCTTATTTGTGCCGCAAATGCCATATTACAGAATTCACAAATACAATATGCTAACCCACATGGACTCCTTCATTACAATAATTTGCAAGACAAGTTGCAAACTATCACCCAGAGTTGTCCTAGACAATGTTTGGGCCTTTCTTGAATAGGTAATTTTATGCTGCTCGAGAAGGTTCTAGACAATGAAACTTAATACCTAGGGCCGACAGACCCTAACAATACATATAGAGTCAGCCAATTACATCTTTGACAATTATTTTAGATATTTTTGGTAGCCCAACTTTAGAAGGTCATAACTCTCGAACCGTTTCTGTGATTGGCTATTATAACCACTTCTCAGAAACACCAACTCTTGATTGACAAGCTTGGAATGGCACAAGCGCCCTTCCATCGAGTTTTTGGACCTCATCTAGGCACTCTAAGGCCTCTAATGGTGAGCCTAAAGATTTTTTAGCAATTTTTTCCACCGAAAATCTGTAATAACTTCTCTGATACTTAAGTTGGAGCAATGAGATTTTTATGGTAGGCCTATAACTCTAAAAATGGACCTTTTTGTATAAAATGAGAACATTCAAAGCTCATATGAAAAAATTACTAAAAATAGCAAGTTCCCATAAATAGTAACCACCCTATCTACTAGTCCTTATTTAAATACAAAAGATTGAATTTTTTTTTTTGGGTGTTGCAAGATTGCTCTTACACCTAGGATGCTCTTGCATTAGACACCTAGGGTAATTTGAGAAGTGACCCTATCACATCTCAAGTGTTCAGAGGAAAAATAATATGGTTAACCTCCTCCTTTGCTAGCCATGATGAATCCTCAATTGGCCTCCCTTTCCCTTTGACCAAATATTCTTCATAAAATTTGTTCCTAGTACTTTTGCAAACATGACTATCCAACATCTCTTTAATCTCCTTTGTAGCTGAACTAGCTACTAGAATACTCCACTATGCTTCTATAACTTCATCTTCATCACCTCCTTCATAATACTCTGTCAAATCTAAAATGTTAAATACTGGTAAAATATTCAATTTCATAGGCAACTCCACTTCATACGCATTCCCAAAATCATGCCTTTTCACTGTCTTGCATGATCCAAACTTCTTCATCTTTAGCTTATTATATGTACCCACTGGAAAATGCTACTTTCTCAAATGAACCATGACTTCATCTCTAATCTAAAATTCCTAATATCTCCTTTTCACATTTTCCTTAGCCTTATACTATGTATTCATCTTTATGATGTGCTTCCTCACCTCCACATGGATGTTCTTCAAATGTTCAACAAATTCTTCTACTTCAACACTACTTATCTTACCTTTATCCAATTGCCTCAATTCAAAACTATTTATGGGACTACTCCCATATACAATCTGGAATGGTGATTTACCAATACTCCTATTGACAGAATTATTATATGAAAATTCTACCCATGGTAAAATCATATCCCATCCTTTTGGTTTATCTCCAACCAAGCATCTCAACAAGTTTCCCAAACTACAATTCATAGCTTCTGTCTATCCATTAGTCTATGGATGATGTGATGAACTAAACTTCAAATTTATCTTCAACTTCTTCCACAATGTATGCTAGAAATATCCAACAAATTTGGTATCTTGATCTGAACCTATACTCTTTGGCAGACCATGTAGTCTCACCACTTTTGTGAAAAAAAACTCTGCCACATGAACGACATCACTAGTCTTCTTGCAAGGAATAAAATGTGTCATCTTTGAAAACCTATCAATCACCACCAAAATATAATCATGCTCATGCTATGTCTTCGGTAATCCAAGAAAAACATCCATGCTGACATCCTCCCATGGCTTCTCTGGTATAGGTAATGGCTGATATAACCCTGTAGTTTGCTTTACTCCTTTCACCATCTGACATACTTTGCAACTTTATACAAACTTCTTCACATCTTGCTACAATTGTGGCCAATAATAATTCTCAGCAACCAAAGCTATGGTTTTATCTTTGCCAAAATGTCCAACCAATCCTTTGCTATGCTTCTCCTCTCATTGAACTTTTGGGAATGCACAACTAGCTTCCTTTAAACAACATATTATCTTGGATCATGAAATCCAACCACTTTATCTTGTCAAGTTTAACAGGTTATATACAAACCTTTCATGCTTCACCAAAATCAGGATCATCTAGATACACAGTACTGAGTTCCTTGAATCCAACCACCTCTATCTACATTTCTATTAGAAAAATTTATCTTTTACTACGAGCATCTACAACTCTATTAGACTTCCCACTCCGGAGTTTCAAAAAAATGTATAACTCTGCAAAAATTTAACCCACTTCAAATGTCTTTGCTTCAATTTTCCTTGACTATTCAAATATTAAAAAGCTTGATGATCAATATACAAAACAAAGTCCTTAGGAAGAAGATAGTGTCCCCACTTCTTCAATGCTTGAACTATAGCATAAAATTATTGATCTTAAACAAAATATTTTCCTTTTGCATCATTCAACTTCTCACTAAAATAAGAAATAGTCTACCTTCTTGGCTCATAACAGCTTATATTGCATTACCACTAGCATCACAATCTACTTAAAATGCCTTGTTAAAATCATGAAGTGCTAAAACGGGTTGCTCAGTAACTTTTTGTTTCAACAAATTAAAACTCTTATATGCTCCTACAGTCCCATTGAACTCTTTCATATCCCCTCTCATTGTTTTAGTCAAGGGTCCACAAATACTACTAAAACCTCTAATGAACTTTCTATAAAAACTAGCCAGTCCATGAAAAGATCTTAAGTACCTATGTCGCACTCCTTAGAGTAGGCCATTCAAGAATAGCCTTCACTTTCTTTGGGTTCCATTTTTAGACCTTCTGTTGAGACTACAAAGCCCAAGTACACCAACTCCTTCTTTACAAAACTGCACTTCTTTAGGCTTGTCAACAACTTTTCTTCCCTCAACTTATCAAACATCTTGCGAATATGAACCAAATGCTCCTTTAATGTCTTAATAAAGATCAATATATCATCTAGGTAAACAATAACAAACTTACCCAGAAACTCCTTTTGTACCTCATTTATGAGTTGCATGAAAGTGCTCGGTGAATTGGTTAGCCAAAATGGCATGACTAACCACTCATATAGTCCTTCTTTGGTCTTGAAAGTAGTCTTCCACTAATCACCTTCTCTAATACAAATCTAATGCTACCCACTCTTCAAATCTATCTTTTTGAAATACTCAACCCCATTCAAACAGTCCATAATATCATCTATCCTTGGGAATAGAAATCTATACTTGATTGTGATCTTGTTGATAGTGCCAAAATTTATGCACATCCTCCATTCTCCATTCTTCTTTGGTGCTAATACTGTTGGTACAACACATGGACTCAAACTCTCTCGAATGAACCCCTTTTGCAATAACTCATGAACTTATCTATTCAACTCTTCACTTTCTGGTGGTGTCATTCTATGCGCTATCTTTTTTGGCAAACTGGCTCCTAGAACCAAATCCATTTGGTGACTAATCTTCCTCATTGGGGGCAATCCATCGAGTAAATTATCTAATACAATATCAAAAAAATCTCCAAACATATCTACAACTTCTATAGGTGCCCTCCTCTACTTCTTCTTCACTATCTTTTGGAATTATAGAAAAACACATATGCTCACACTTCATACATTTAAGAAACTCTTTTCCATCAACAAAACATATTTTGGTAGTACTACATACCTTTTCTTCTTTCTCCTTCAACGGCTTCAACTAATGTTTCACTCCATCCTTGGTTAGAGTGTAGGTATTTGTTCGCCATCATGTACAGCATGCCTTTCAAACTGCCACAACTTACCCAACAACATATGACACATGTCTATAGGTATGATATCACAAAGTACCTCATCCTAATAGCTTCTAATCTTGAACTTCACTGAGCACTATTTCAGCATGCTTTTACCACCCGCATTTTAAACTTCCAAATCAGCCTCATCAAGTAAATCTTATGTCGGTTTGTTTTGCTAATTATGATGCTATATGATTTGACTTGTAAGAAGAAGGTGTTTGGAGGAAGCACTGAACCTAAATCCTAATCCTCAAGTTCAGAATGTCAAGTTCAAATGTTTAAAGCTTGAGATATAGTTTAGATATACATGGCACTTGGTTCAGAATCAAACTTAAAGTTCAAATTCTGACTTGCAGTTTCAAAGACCACCCTCCAAGCCCAACTTCATGAGCACAAGTTGTCAGTTCAAATAATGAGATCATTAGTTTAGAAGGTTAGATGCATAGTTCAAAATTGCAAGCTTCTTCGAAGTTCAAATGTGAGTTCGGGGTTCAAAGTTCAGAATGTAGATTCAAGCTTATTTAAGGCAATCATGGCTTAAAGAATGATGAAAATACATAGGTTATGTTTTTTACCAACATATGGCTCCACCAGAATAAACTTTCATCATATTGAGGTAAACCACACTCTTTTAAATAAGTATTGATTCATCTACATCAAATATATTAGTTTAGAATATCAAAGAAGCATATCAAATAAGGGATGAACATCTAAAGTTTTCAATATGAACCCAATGGTGAATAGAAATGATGCATGATATGAGATTCCTATGGGGTTGAACATTTTAAGCTAGGGAGATTTTGAGACTCCACGAATATGGGAGATGCCATGGGTTTTGATAAAGAATCAAAAGAAAATCCTCAAAGTCTACATCACATGTACAATCTGCATTCTAATTGATTAATAAAAATATGTTTGAGATGCTTTTTGAGAGCCCTAAATTGCCCATAAGATAAGCTACAAACTTCTACATAGATCCCAAGTGTCCTATACAGATGGCCCTGATCACCTCAATATGAAATACAATCATTATATGTGCAAGGGTATGTGTGAAGCTGCCAAGGAAAGAAAGAAAAATGGGAATAATTTTGACCCAAGACACGCAAACCATTCAATAGAATGCCTAAAGAAGTAAAAGCTCAATAACAACATCATAATCCCAAGAAACATTATATATTTCACAATTTCATTGAAGAAAATCCCGCTGCAACAATAGCTTGATGAAACATATTAGCACATAATACCAAGTGTCATAGAGAGAAGCAACCATGCAAATGTGATCAAAGAATTCATATTACTGTCCATGCTATCAAGTTGTATAATAATAAGATGGAGCATGTATTTGTAATGGAGATTCGGGTCCAATGTATTGATTCCATTTTCTATCTTGCACCCCCAATGGATGTTATGGCATGAGCCTGCTAGTGCGAAGGTAATGGCATGGAGTCCACATTGTCGAATGGTGCAAAATTTCAATGCCTAAGCCCAAGCTTCACAGTTGCATGATGGATCTTTATGTCCACAAGAAATGTGGCACCATGCTAACAATGTTCGATCCATTTATGGAATAGCTAACATGACAACCTGATATAAAGGAGGATCTCAATAATGAGATGAGGGGAACATTTCAAGATGGATTCTATGTTTTATCCTATACTCATGTTTAAAAAGATACGCTCATAGGCAGTGAAGGCATAGTAGACATGAAGAAAGAAATAAAAGTTTCAAAAGCCATAGAAGAACATTCATCAAGTTTTGTTTGTGGAATGAAAATGAATCATGAAGATTGCAGAAAATGGGATATTGTCAAAATGTTTGACCAAATGCTGATAGAAAAATGGAAGACCACTATGACTATATAAGGAATGAATTAGTTTGAGCACATGAGCATCAAACATTGTCCAAATCTAGATCATAGGAGAAAACTCATGTGAAAGTGAGAACCACTAGGTATAACACACGGGTGTGTTCGAGCATGGGAATAAAGAAATGTAAGGGGCGGGTGAATTGTTTGACAAAATGATGTCCTTGAGGATGACTATTAAAGAGCAGAATAGATTTCAAAAATATCTTGTGACCATCACAATGAAGGATTCCACAATAAATTTATTCCCCATATCTCTCTCTAAATTACACTTGGAATACACTTGTCGGCATTTGGCATGTTTTAATATAACTTCTTTGATATGATTGTGAATTATCTATTGGGACAAAAGAGACCCAAAAAGGGAAAAGAGATGAATATTATTATCAAATGAAGATGAACCTTTCAGTTGTCCTTCATGTTCTAAAAGAACTAGTTATAGTAGCAACTAAAAGGTCACTGCCAAGTAGAGAAGATGTTAAATAAGAAATTAAGTAATGAGAGAAGAGTTCTTCTTTTTCTGTGAGAGACAGAGAGGTGGAGTAAGGGAAGAATTTTTTTTCCTACATTTTCATTATGCATGTTAAGAGTTTGAGATTTCTTAATAGATTTAGCATAAGTTGTGAGCAAATAAAACTTGAGCATTCTTATTTGTTATGTTCAAAGAAACTGGAGTTTATTCTGAATCAGAGTATTTAGTTATTTCTCCTTGGATTATAATCAATCAAAGTATTGTTGTATTCATTTTTGGGCATCATCTTCCATCTTGTGTTAAATAATGAATGGGTTGTAGATTAGAGTATTTGTAGACATTCCTATTATAGGAATTGGGATTATTTAGCTTTCTCTTTCATTTCATTTTGCACTGCATTTACACAAGTAGCATTCATATTGCATTATCAATGTTTGTAAGTCATAGGAAATGTGAATTCCTAGGGTTGGTTAGGTTTAGAATTAAATTCACTACCTAAGTTAGTTCTTTCTAGGGCTGGCTTGGTTTTCCTCTTTTGTTCTTAGGTTAAGAACTTTCCCAGTTCATTTAGGAATAAAACAAGATTCGTTGAGTATCATTCATAAGGGAGCTATACCTTTCAATTTAGAGGAAATATATCAATCTTATGATAGATTATCCAACTATTGGTATCAAATTGTTTCTCACAGATTTAGGCATTTAAGAGTTAAATTGAAAAGAATAATTTGTTTACCGACACATTGCTCATTGACCATGACCTTATGGTCATCTTGCACCTAAGCAATATGGTATGGACGTGGGTTTTTGCCTCTTCAACTTCAACTTGGTGATCATCATTTCTAACACTAGATTGATAGTACTTCCACCACCAATGATCACATCACAACACTTATCTTCACATCTACACCTTATGAAAAACAAGCTCCTTCTTTGATCAAGTTCATTTTCACCACTTAGCAAGACTCTTCTGTTAACTAGGACTTCTCCTCTTTTAGCATCTTGAAAATGTGATGATCTAGCATCTTAATCAACATGTGCAACTTTGGTAATGGCCTTCTATTCTTTGATCTATCCTTCCTTGGCATTGGATATATTCAAATTCTCTATTCCCTTCTCCACAATGAAAACATTTCCCATGGAAGCCTCCTCCTCCATATCCTTGTCCTTTGCCTCTTCCTCTCTGATCTCTATTGTTCTGATCATGGAAATGATTGGAATTATTTCCCCTCTGGTTCTGACTACTACTTCTAAGCTCATCCTTGTTCTTTTGATCATCATTATGACCACTATAAGATTGTCTACCATATCTTCCACTATGACCTCTTCCACTATTCTTGTTTTCAAACTTCTTGCTCAATTTCTCCTTAACTCTTAGGGAAAACTAGTATGCCTCCTCAATACTATTCATTAGAACTAGACTCAACTCTTCCTAAATGCTTGGCCTTAACACATAAAGATAACGAGTGACTTTCTCCTTATCAACTTTTGCATGGATGGTTCTAATGAGAACTTGATAGAACTCTTTGGTATGCTCTTGAATAGATTTTCCCGCTTGCTTCAACCCTTGCATTTTCTTCAACAAATCAAGCTCATAATCCATGCGAAAAAATTGTCACTTCATTTTAGCTATCATTTTTTCTCATCTAGTGATTTTTTCCTTTCACTTTCTATTTTGCACCAACTAAACCTCTTTCCACTAGATCTTTGCATCTCCCTTTAGTTTTTCTTTCACAAACTTGACCCTATCAGGATCATCAATATCTTCATACTCAAAGTACTCCTCCAAATTATTGATCCAATCAATCAGCTCCTCTAGGTTAAGATTTCCTAAAAATGTGGAACTTCAAACTTAGGTCTTTTTCCAATCTCAAAGATGGCCCTAAAAAGCCTCTCTTCCTCTTGGTTTAGAACTACCTTTTCTTTGGCATTTTCTTCTACTTTGTCCTCATCCTCACTTTCATCACTTACAAGAAGGTTTATTCCTCTACACATTTGTTCTTCCAATGCTTTCATTTGTCTTTGGAACACCTATAGCTCTTCCACCATGCTCTATTTGTGGAGGATTTTTTCATGCTTTTTTTGAAACCCTAGTGTAAACTTCCTCACAATTAGTGATCTGTCTACATGCTAAGCCCCAACCACAATCCTCGTGTGAACTACCTCATAGTTAGTGATCTATCCACACACTCAATAACTCCAGCTCTTATACCACTTAATGAAAGGTACTCCCCTTAATACCATAAACCCATAATAGAAACAAAGAAACAAAAACAAATGTGAGAAAAAGTATGAACTTCTTATGTGTACCACAAATGTGGTATTACAAAATTCACAAGTACAATATGCTAACTCACATGGGCCCCTTCATTACAATAATCTGCAAGACAAGCTACAAACTATCACCTAGAGTTGTCCTAGACAATGTTTGGGTCTTTCTTAAATAGGAAATTTTATGCCACTTGGGAAGGTTCTAGATAATAAAACTTAATACCTAGGGCTAGTAGACCCTAACAATACATATAGAGTCGGCCAAGTACATCTTTGACAATTATTTTAAATATTTTGGGTAGCCCAACTTTGGAAGATCATAACTCTAGAACCATTGCTCCGATTGGTTATTATAACCACTTTTTGGAAATGTTAGCTCTTGATCTACATCAATTTTTTGGACCTCATCTAGGCACTCTAAGGCCTCCAATGGTGAGCCTAAATATTTTTTTGCAAAATTTTCTACTGAAAATCCACAATAACTTCTCTGATACTTAAGCTAGAGTAATGGAATTTTTATGGTACGCTTATGACTCTAAAATGAACCTTCTTGTAGAAAATGAGAACATTATGAGCTCATATGACAAAGTTACTAAAAATAGCAAATTCCCATAGATAGTAACTATCTTGTCCACTAGTCCTTATTAAAATAAAAAAGACTGAAAAGAAAATATTTTTTGGTGATGCAAGATTGATCTTGTACCCAAGATGCTCCTATATCAATTATCATTTCATATTTCTTCTTCTTTTCTATTAAATTGATCATAATTGATAACAACCTCACAAGGAATGTTAGCATCACCCTATCATGTCTTGTACTAATTGGACCTCATCACCACGTTGGCCAAAACATCAACAACTATGTTGGCATCTCTATAAGTGTGGATAATATAGAAGATATTCATAGTTGGGTAAAAGAACAAACCTGTGTCACCTTTTATGAAGAAACGTGATATTAGAATGTGACAGTTCAACATTAATGACAAAAAAAATGGTATTTGTGTTTATAATTTGAAAATAATGTAAACTGATGAAATGTGTAGAATTGGATGAAATTTATGCCTATCATTTAAAAAAAAAAATTTGAGTAAGAATTTATTCATTTCTTTTATTTTGAAGTCCCTTTTTTAACTATAAAAAATATAGGGTGTAGTTCCTATAAAAAAAAAATGTAAATCATCTTTTTTTGTTTTGATTTGAAAATATCTTATAAATGACATGTATATCTAGTGCAAAAACAAAAGAAATAATTACTTTTTATTTATATTTTCTTTGTTATAATTACTCAAGCTCGACCTTCTCAGAAGCCAACCATTTTTTCCTCCCATCAAAACTTCCCAATCAAATCTACACCTTCTTGAGAAAAAATTACATATTCATGAAGAGGACTCTCTCCTCTAGAGATAAATATAATTTTTTTGGTTTTTTGGTATGATTTATTATTTTTTTCCCTTTTTTAAGTGAGCATCTTCTGAAATGTTGAAATATCGACTTATAATAGTTTGAAATTCTAACATATTATAACTAATCAAAACACTCAAAAATTTATATAATGATGATATTGAATCTAAGATTTATAAAAGGTTATTTTTAGTTTTTGAATAAAATTGAGTTTTGATAGAGAAATGAAAATGAAATTTGACCAAAATAGGTTTTGATATAACAAACGGTGACACAGATCTGTGCTTTTACCCAATTATAATTATTTCAATATCTTTATAGATAATATTATAAGTTATCCATGAAGTATTAGACAATCCCTTTAAATAATTGAAAATATTTTTAGAATCACCTTACAACCATAGATTAGTGGTCTCCATCTTCTTATCCATCCTGACAACTTTTGAAGATTCAACATAGCCTCTGCAAAGTGAGTAGTCTATTTTTCAAAGGTGAGTATCATCGTGGCTAGGAAATTGTCAAAATGGTTCCTTAACACTCCCCCACACCTACCCATCCTAGGATTTCCCTTTTCTACTCCAACGTGTTATTGTTGAGGTTTGGTTGGTCTCAAGTTTAGTGATAACTAATCAATTAAAATCAATCTCACCCATTCAAGTAAGCTAATGTATAACCTATTAGATCATCGATGCTTAACAAAAGTTATAAAAAAATTAAAGTAGATTTAAGCTATTTAGAAGGTATACATAGAAGTTAAGTCATTAACCTTGAGAATTAGAAGCCATAAGAGGAAATCCTATTCTTAAGAACCAATAACCTATTGTGATCAAAGTGCAAGTGGGATAGGGAAAGAGGTTGACTTTGATATTGTTGTGAATCCTTGGCCAAGGTTCAATAGTTCTATTTTGGTTAGTCTCAATACTCTAGATATGCCTCTAGTTGTTGTATGCCTAAAATGTGAGCACACTTCTATGAGTCATTATATCCAAGATTGCTCAAGAATGAGGTATCAAATGGAAACTTGTAGCTCTCTATTCATGGAGTGCAAGGGTTTGTAATGGAGGCCCTTGATTTGACCTAGTTTATGCCCATGCAAGTACATTATAAAATAAGAGATTCAAAGATCAAAATATGAATGCAAATGAAGATGCAAACTAATCTAAATGATGACAATGCAAAGCAATGCAAGAAAGAAAATCTAATCTATGAAAGGAAATAACAATGTAAGATTAATCTATGAAGACAAATATGGATCTAAGCTAATATGAAAATGCAAGGATGGATCATGATGATGGAAGCCATGGATGTATGAGAGAAGAAGACAAGAAGATAGAAGTTCTCCACAAAAAGCTTTAATGCTCAAACTCCTCCAGAAATTGCTCTCCAAACCTATAGCATAACAATAGCATAATCATAGATGTCAAAAATGAGGAGAGGGCTCTCCCTTATAAAGAAGAATGGACAATTAAGATTAAGAGGCAATAAGATTTAATCAAGGGTGGAGAAAGAATGATCTGTGTGAGACAAAATTCCACCAATGATAAAAGAGGAGGAAAATTAAATGGAATCTCACTTATAAATATGTGCATTTAAGTGTAGAGGAAAAAAGAATTTATTTAATTTTCTTTTTCAAGTGGGATTTTATTTAATTAAAAGGGAGCAATTTCTTTTAATTAAATAAGAAATATTTAATTAAATTAAAAGAGGGGTTTTTCTCTTAATTAATTAAATGTGGATTAATTATTTAATTAAAAGACAGTTTTTCTTTTAATTAAATAAGATTTAGGATAAAATGATCAAACCTTAGAAAATATTGAAACAATTAAATTAATTACAATTTGATCAAAGAAATTGATTTGAATTGATTTAATAAAATATTACAAACCATCGATTCAGGAGATTGATAAATTGAATAATGGGGGTCCATAGTCTAGGCGACCATTTTAGGGTGCATACATTTGCCCCTCTTTGACTAAGTGTGATAGATTTGGGAACACATGTAGTCAAAGAAAGAAATTGAAGTGTGAGATCGATTTGGGATCACAAAACAACCTAGATGTGTGGTTGATTTGAGAACACATTAGGACAAAGAATACAAATAAATTTTGACTTTAAAAAGTTGAGGATAAAATTTATAAAACTAAATCAAGGGTTAAAGTTGATAAATACTACCCCTTCGTGATTGAAATCGAAATGAGATAGAGGAGAAATAACAAATTGATAAATTTGATCAAATTGAACAAAAGATAAAGTTCTTGATGTAAGATGAAAAATATAAGAATCATAGAATGAAGGTAGATAATCAAGTATGAAATATTATGCCCCAAAGGTGAATTAGAAGAAAAGAAGTAGGGCAAAAGTGAATGGAAGGTAGAAATTTAGAAGATATGGAAAAAAAATAGAAAGAAGAAAAGAATTTTTTTCATAAGAAATAGAATGCCCCAAAATCAATCAACTATTTAAGATAGAAATTTTGATCAAGATCCCAAAAGAAGATAAGGAAATGAAGGTCAAAACATGACCACATTTGATTAAAATTCCACAAGAAAGATGAAGGGAAACCCCTCTCAAACTCATAATGTAGCCTAAAAATGTAAACTAATATGAAGTCTAATAATGGAAGCTACATGAAAATGCAAAGGGGTACTTGCAATAGAGAAACTATAACATAGGATTTTGTGTTCATCATTCATTAGAGAATGTTAAAGAACTTATTTTCATCATTGGGCCATTATTAAAAGACATCAAAAAATCACACAATCATCACTAGTCACAAGTGCAACTATGAAGATATGAATGTGATTTATATCAGATTGGAATGTGGAAAGATTCTAACATAAGCATCAAATACATAAAGGTCAAGATGACTTTGATGTTAGCTTACCCAATTTAATGTAGCAAAACCATGCTCACATCAAGGCATAGATGCTAGGATGACCATAAGAACGGTTGTGCAAAAATAGTCAAGGATGATGCCCCAAATCTCCTAAGTGTTTCAAGGGGACAAAAAGAGACACTCTAGAGTTTCAAGACCACCCAAAAGTAGAAAACAAATAAAAAAATATGCCATGCCCCAAGTCCTCTAGCTATGTATCTCGAAGAGACTTATCAAACAAGGACACTCGATGAAAATCAATAATAGATAGCACACAAAAAAAATATCAAGACATAGATCAAACATTAAGTGTCATATTAAAAAATTTAAGTGTGTTAACTGATACTGAGTTCCAAGGATAAGGATTGAATGCTTGCAAGCAGGTAAGATCACATGACGAAACTGGGTAAGACCAAATTGATAAGTGTTGAAAAACACTCGATGTCAGGGGTTGTATTGAAAAATATAGTTGGGGTGGTGTTGAAAAACACCATTTGCAAGGTGTTCTAAAGACTAACATAGCCAAGAGACCAAAGCTAACATAGTTATGCCCCCTAGATAAAGATCAATTCAAAACCAAGGGAACAAGGACAAGGCATGATGGAGAAAGGCCAACTGTCAAGGACAGATGCTAAGAAATAGGGGTGTAAAGGCCTCAAGTAGTGCCTATTTCTAAGTTTTCACCACTTAGACTATATATATATATATATATATATATATATATATATATATATATATATATATATATATATATATATATATATATAGTTGGAATATATAATTTTTTTGGAGATACATCAAAGTGCTTATTACTAAGATGGTCATTTTTTCAAAACATTTTCAAAATTTTAGAATTTTGATAATATATCATTTTTTTGTATTTTTTTAGGATCAATAAATATGTACAAAGATGCCCCTAGACAGAATGGGCATCATGGACAGAACTTCTTCAGGTGCAAGAGATTAATAGGATCAGGGAGCTTCTATCCCTCTATTGTAGACAATAAATAGGCACTTGACCCAAAATTTGTTGTAATAATGTAAGGTCCAAGCCAATTAGGTTCAAATTTACCCTTTTGATCTCTATTTTGTTGAGTCTTAGGATTTCCATGTAGGAAAAGATCTCCCACTTGGAATTCTCTAGGGTGAACCTTTTTGTTGAATGCTTTTGACATGCACTTTTGATAGACCATCATATGGTCAAATGATGCTTGGTTTTTCTCATCTAGAAGTTCTAACTCTTGAAGTCTCATGGTGTGGTAGTCATCATCTATAGCTAGACCTTTGAGGGAAACTCTAAGTGAAGGAATCTCAACCTCTAAAGGTAACATTGGCCTAAAATGTGAGCACACTTTTATGATTCATTATATCCAAGATTGCTGAAGAAAGAGGTCTTGAATGGTAGCTCATAGCCCTCTATTCATGGAGTGTAAGGGTTTGTAATGGAGACTCTCAATTTGACCTAGTTTGTGCCCATGCAAGTACACCATAAAATGAGAGATTCAAAGATCAAAATATGAATGTAAATGAAGATGCAAACTAATCTAAATGATGACAATACAAAGCAATGTAAGAAAGGAAATCTAATCTATGAAAGGAAATAACAATGCAAGATTAATCTATGAAAGAAAAAATGGATCTAAGCTAATATGAAAATGCAAGGATGGATCATGATGATGGAAGCCATGGATGCATGAGAGAAGAAGACGAGAAGATAGAAGTTCTCCACAAAAATATTTAATGCTCAAATTTCTTCAAAAATTTCTCTCCAAACCTACAACATAACAATAGCATAATCATGGATGTCAAAAATGAGGAGAGGGTTCTCCCTTATAAAGAAGAATGGACAATTAAGATTAAGAGGCAATAAGATTCAATCAAGGGTGGAGAAAGAATGATCCATGTGAGACAAAATTCCACCAATGAGAAAAGAGGAGGAAAAATAAATGGAATCCCACTTAGAAATATGTGCATTTAAGTGTAGAGGAAAAAATAATTTATTTAATTTCCTTTTTTCAATTGGGATTTTATTTAATTAAAAGGGAGCAAGTTCTTTTAATTAAATAGGAAATATTTAATTAAATTAAAAGAGGGAATTTTCTCTTAATTAATTAAATGTGGATTAATTATTTAATTAAAAGAGAGGTTTTCTTTTAATTAAATAAGACTCATGATAAAATTATCAAACCTTAGGAAATATTTAAATAATTAAATTCATTACAATTTGATCAAAGAAATTGATTTGAATTGATTTAATAAAATATTACAAACCATTGATTTAGGAAATTGATAAATTGAATAATGGGGGCCCATAGTCTAGGCAACCATTTTAGGGTGCATACAATTAGGTGTCATACCAGGACAATAAGAATTTTAGGGTGTGTCTAGATATGGTGTAGGACTTGCACACTAGTTCCTAGAATACTTTTCCAAGTCAACCCCATCCCTTACAAAGGGTTGGGGCCCCTTTCAACTATGAGTGTCCAATGGAGGATCATGATTTGACCCATGGTGAATTACCCAATGATACCTTTTCTTCTAAAAAAGAGAATATAAAGGTGCTCTAGTGATGAACATTTCTAACTACTTATTAAGTTCTATTGGAATATTTAGAATAAATGGTGGGGGGTGAATCAATTATCCTTAGGTCTAGATGTACCAATTCAACTTTCACTAACTTCAAAAAAGTTAAACTATCTCATAAAACCACTTGGTCCATATAGAAACTCATCAATAACTTTAGATATTCATTCATCATTAAACTCTTTTTTCAATACATGTTGACTGTGTTAGAAATAGGGAATATTGAGAGGGGGGTGGGTGAATAGGTATTCTACAAACTTTTTCCCAAAATTGAATATTGTTAATTACTTTATAACATGCATATGAAAGTAACCTTACAATGTTGAACAATAATAATAACCATACATAAAGAGATCTCATAACACCATATTTTGTTAACCAAGGAAACCCTAGCCAAGGAAAAACTCCAGTGGGGATGGTACCCACAAAATGATCCACTAAACAATAGTATCATGTTAAAGATGTTGACCCTATTAGGAGTCTATTAAATATATATACTATCTCAATCCTTGTTAGAGGACTAGGCCCCAACCCTATTTGGTATTTTTATATACAATTACATAATGTATGCAAGATGAGCCCACTACCCAAACATGCAATTATACAATACAGTTCTTTTATACAAAAGAGATATGATATGATATATTCTTCTCTGTACACTACCTTTACTAGTGTTTATTTCATAACTCCTTCTATACTATCTATACAAACTTGTGCACTTATATACGTCACCCTATCATATTGTACTATTTTTCCTTAACCATGCACATGCTAATAATCACTCTATCATCTATACATATCAAAATTGTCCATGTTATGTCTGATAACTATCTGATACTTAGACAATTTTCCATGTCTAAGTGTATAAATTTTATTTGTACATAGTGCCTTCTTCATATAGTGTCTATATTTTCATAAATGATAACTCAAATAATATACCAACTTACCTTACTTATCCATATTTCCACCAAAATCCCCCTTTGTCATTGATGGTAACATATAGGAAAATTGGCTAAGTCCCAAAATATTCTATAAAAAATTTCTTCAAAATTGGCCTTACCAAAATCTCAAAATTATAAAATTTATAACCATATTTCCTTATTACTCCCATTGCAATACACTATGCATAGATATTACTCCCCCTTTCTACATACATCATATACTATATACAATTTCCCTTATACTTCTCCCCCTTTGACATCAATGACAAAGGTGTCAAAATTTTATATACAAGTAAAAAATTTATTATCTCTTCTTAATCTAAGATTGTAGATAGACAATCTACAAAATTTGTCTTTAGCAACTCAAATTCCTTTTTTCAAGTATCTCTTACTACTTTTGTTGTGCTAAGTAGTGTATGCAATCCATAGGAAGCTACTTCAATTGCATTTAAATCTATGTAAGAAAAAATCTCATAAGATTCCTTAGCTGCAAGGCATTCTTCCTACTTCTTTTGCACATTATTGACCTTTGATGATAAATGTTCTATAAGTAGAGAGAATTTTTTGATTACCCAAGTTCTTTCCTAAGTTCAATAATTATGATGTCATCATGGACTTTTGGTAGTATAGCCTCAAGATCTTCAATAATTGTGCTTGGTTGTTGCAATGTTGATGTCACTATCTAAAGTTCATTCACCTTTGAACTGATTTCATCATTCATATCTTTTAGATAATTGTATGACATAGCACATTGTCCATACAATCTCCTTCCTTCTTCTAGATATCTTCTCAATTCATTGATTATAGTATCAAGGGTCTGCAAATTATTTCTCACATTATATCATAAATTAGCAAATAATTGTGCATCATGATTGATTTGTGCCTGAGTTGTTGCAATGTCTGATATAATAGTGTATTCTTCATCAAAAAAAATTACTAACTCTTCTACTATTACCTCTATGTCATTCTCTATCACCTTGGTCATGACTATTTTTTGGAGTTTCTCAATAACCTTTTCCAAGGTCTTTTCACAGTTTCTAACTTTTTTATTCTTCTCTAAAAAATTTCTTAGTGATGATATAAGTCCCTTTTGATCATCATCATCATCAAGTATAATGGATAGTATTGTTATCATTGAAGACTTTCCTTTCTTAAATGTAGGTAGTAGAATGTCAGGCTCATGCTAGAACTCTACTTTATCAAAAAAATTGTGACATGCTTGAGCTGAGGTTGGAATGTTGATTCATGCATCACAACCTTCCATTTGTGATTTACTCTTTCATATTTTTCTTTCTCTTCTTTCCTCCTTATTTCTTCTTCCTTTATTTTCTCTTCTTCTTAATCTTTCCTTTTCTTTTTTTCTTCTTCCTTCTCCTTCTTTTTATTTCTCTCCTCTTCTTCCTTCTCCTTTTTCTCATCCTCTTTTCTTTTCTATTCTTGCTTTTCTTTCTTCTTCTCTTCTTCATCCTCTTTCTTTTTCTTTCTTCATCCTTTCTTCTTCATTTTTTTTCTCTCCTATTCCCTCTTTGTTTATCTTACTTCCTCTTCCTTTCTTTTCTTTTCTTCTTTTCTCATTTTTTCTTCTTCCTCATTCTTTCTTTTCTTCTCTTCTTCATCTACTTTTTCTTTAGAACTAGAGTAGTGTGAGGGCTCACCCCAACCCATCATAGCATAGATATTGTATTTCTATTTTGTTATTTAGGACTAGATACCTTGACATATATGTTGATACTTGATGGGCAGTAAATTTTTCTATTTAACTAATGATATTTACCTTGTGGTCTTCCATTATGATATGTATTAGGACTTATTTGGCATAGTCGATGGATTAATGGATTTTTTTTTTTAGTATTTCACTTTTATGATAAGAAATGGAAATATGATGTGTTTTAAATGCTTAATTTGATCTTGTTAGGAAAGTTAGTAACATGCAATTGTTTTTTAGGATTAATGATTAAATTCTTTATAGGCAAATGATGGAGAGTAGGAAGTTGATTGTGGAATGTGTTATATGTGAATGATGGAATAACAAAATTATTATTTACCTTTACTTTCACCTGTATTTTATATGTGGCTTTTCATTGGACTACTGATGCTCAAGTTTAGTGTGTAAGAAAGGAACCATAGAAACTTAACGGGGAAATAAGGCATAAACACATGTTAAAATGACACTACCAAGGTGAATTTTTATAAGATTCATAAAGCTCATTGTGATGTGTTGATTTTGTAAACATGAGATGTATGTGTGTAGTATGTATTTCATGTGTAAATTTTGAATGTATCATGTGTGATGTATAGTGAATTTTGTGTGTGTCACTTGACACTTGTAGTTGTTATGTAAAAATGACATGTTCTTTGATGATGGATCATGTGGCCACCTTAACTTGAGTTAAATTCCTTAATTGATAAATTTGACTTATTACCTTAAATTAGTAAAGAGAACAAGGTTACCACCATAGGAAATTAGAAATTTAAACTTACCTAGCATTGTGAGGGCCATAAAGTAGCTCTAAGGTGAATTTGTGATTAAAATAAACCCTACCCATGTTAATACTTTAAGTTAGGGGGCTAATAATGACCACTAGGGCGCCTAGAAGACCTAGGAGACCCCAAAAAGAATCTATTTTTTATTGAATCCAAAAATGAGAGTGATATATAGAGGCATGGCTAAATTGGAAACTCACTTGGCTGCTCTCTATCTTTAGAGACAACAAGGGTTTGGAGGAAGAGGATAAGGAGCTCTACTACAACTTTTCATTGCCATTTCTTGGATTGAGGTTGCTACCCATGATCCATGGTGTTCTTCATTTTCATGCAGAGTTGATATGGTGTTCTTTCTTTCATAGCAAATTTTGGTGTATTATAGATGTGGATGTGAATAAGGATCTTCTTGTTTGAGTTTTGCATGTGAGAAGTTTATGTGATTTCTTCCTTGAATCTTGTTTTGGTTTATGTTTTGTGTGTTTGTGTAATTGGTGTGAAGCCTCACTCACCCTTAGGAGGGAAGAGATCTTGGGTGAAGGGGTTAGTTGTGCTCACACATGTAGTTGAGGAACTCTCCCATGTGTGGAGATGATTTTTATGTGTTCAATGGAATGTGGTCTTTTTGTTTACTTGTATTTTGGGAGATATAAGGAGGTGTGGAGGGGATATTATTGTAAGCCTCAAAAGGTCATGTTGATAATGAGAATATGTGTATATTTGCAAATCATAGCTTTGTAAATCCTCCTCATGGAGAGAGCCCACCTTCACCCTATACTTGATTCATTTGTTGAATCTTTGTGCAAGCCTTGGACTGGGTTGTTTTGTAATGTATTGCATAGAGTTTTATTATATCATTGTGATCATGCATTATATGTGATTGTGTAGCATGCAACCATTTGTGCCTTGTTTCCCCAAGCTAGGTGGGTGGCCTCCTTGAGGCCTAGGTTGGGAGGTGAGCCTCCATGGTTCTACATATGTCTCTTATTTGCAGGTTTTTTCTTGAGGCCTTGGACATTTGGAGATTTTGAAGTCTTACCCTTGCATAAAAGAAGAGAACACTATTGTTTTTTGGTATCGAAATGGAGGAAAACTTCATATTATTATGTGAATCCATTTTATTATAGGAGTGTTGTTATTGATCTCATGCATATGCCAAATAGAGAGATTGTGAAACATCTTGTTTGTGAGGTCCTTCCATTGTGTATCTTGATATGATAATTCCAACACCCCATTGCTTGCTTGATAATGTGTTGATGTTGCCTTATCATTACTTAAAATTAGAATGTGTTTGTATTATGATATACCTTGGAAGAATGAATAGGACATTATCATTTTGATATTCTTATCTCCTCAAATTTCATAAGAATAATTTAGTGCATTGGTGTTCATTATTGCTTTCGAATTAGTTGTAGAATATACAATTGATAGTTAATGGATTTGTAGGTGGTTTAAATTATGAAATTTGGATTTCAATGATGTATATTGAATATTTTATGTTTATGACAATTACAATCAAGGATTTCATATAAGTTCCATGTTAGTGTATCTTGCAAGTAAATTTTGCTAGTAATGCAATAATTGTTTTATGTAAAATTTTCTTATTAGAATAGAATTATAATGCATGATGCAATGTTAAACTATCATCAACTCAAATCTAAACAATCTTAAAGATTACATGAAAAGATCTAGGCAAATAAGTTAAGTTCAAAAAAAAAAAAACTGTAGATGCATAAACATTCTTTAGAAAATGTATGGGCAAAAAAAAAAGCCTCTTCCAAGATACCCTCAATTAAATATTAAAAACATAATAGAATAATATTTTTTTAAATTACAATATAGTAGGTATAAGTGACTATCATGAATATGATAGAAACCTCAAGTTGCAATATATATATATATATATATATATATATATATATATATATATATATATATATAACCCCGTTCCATAAGGAGGTGACCAGGGGAATTTAATTGCTGATAGGGTTCATTTTTATTTATTTTTAAACATTACATTGCAAGTAGGGGATGGGTCACATCCTTACCCACCCCTACCTATCGATTTACAAAAGGGAGGCTAAGATTTTTTTAAAAAGTCAATGTATTATACATTTCCATGTCCTAAATAGGACTTTCCCATCTTATGGCACCTCTAGCTAGGAATCATGTTTAATGAGGAGGGGGGGCTATCTTGTCAAACCCACTTCCCATTCCCTCATGCCACTTGCCTTATGAGTATGTGGACAACAAGGAAGATCAAGAAATTAGTGAGAGGAGTGTTTAAAAAGTTTTAATAATTGCGATGTTTTGACTAGACCACATTCCTTCCTAGGCGCCTAGCTTGGGAATGGGAAAAAGTGTGAACATGTTGAGGTCCTCCAACCACCATTCCTAGTTGAGGAGGAGGTAGGATATAAATTAGTTTAATAATTCCTTTTTTTGCAAACAAAATCTTCCATATCCAAGTCGCCTAGGAGAAACATGTGCTTGGAAGTGAGGGTGGGGTAGGTTGGCATGGGATTGTGTGACATGAAAACTAGTAACATTTTAATCATGGTGATGGGATGCCTAGCTTTATGTGTTTAGGAAACGTGATGGCAATTTAGGTGGGGGTTAGATTAAAGGTTAGTATTAGGATTAATATGGTTAGGAAATTATAGTTGTAATAAATATGATATAGGATCTGAAGTTAGATGTGTTATTAGGACATAGAAAGTTTTGAGTATTTTTTCTAAATTATGTGTGTGTGTGTGTGTGTGTACACACACACACACACACACACACACACACACACACACACACACACACACACACATATATATATATATATATATATATGTATGTATGTATGTATGTATATAGTATATATATATATATATATACATATATGTATACATATATATATGTATATGTATTTATATGTATATATGTATATATATACATATATATATGTATATATGTATATGTATGTATATATATGTACATATATATATCTATATATATATACATATATATATCTATATATATAGATCTATATATATATATATGTATATATATATAGATATATATATGTATATATATAGATATATATATGTATATATATATATGTGTGTAAATATATAGATATATATATGTATATATATATACATACATATGTGTGTGTGTGTGTGTATATATATATATGTATACACACACACACACACATATATAAGGGTTTGTATATTTGGGTTTTATCTTATGTTGATTATATTTGATTTAGGATTTGTAGGTTATGATTATAGGGAAATTTGATTATAAGTTGATTATAGTTATTAAATAATTTTGAGGGTAATATAAATATGTATATTATTTTTAAAATATTTTGATTATATTATAATTTGATTATAGATATTTGAGGATGTAATAGGTATATATATATTATATTATTTAGAGATTATTTGTTAAGGGTAGCATAGACAGGATAGGTAAAAAGGACATTTAACTTTAAATTTGTTATCATAAATAATTGCTTGGTTATTATTATTATTAGCCATAATTGATGAAGATATGAGTTGGTGTAAGGAAGTATAGGATTAGATGATAATTTGATTTTTTTATTACTTGCACAATAATTTCAAATATAGTAGTCTTAATTTAATATTAAATAATAACAATGTTAGTGATTAAGATAAAAGATGTATATTAAGTATAGAAGATATAGATGTTTTAAAAATAATAATAATAATAATTATTATTATTATATTAATATAATGATAAACATAATATTAATGGAAATAAAATGGTCAATTGATAAAACATCTTCTCGCTTCAATCCTTAGGTCTTCTACCACTACATTCAGACAAGTTGAATTTTACTTGCACATCAGAGTGTCTTTTATTGGGTGTAGAAGATTAAGGGGCCCATAACCTTAACACCCTAGCATAAATTTGCATTTAGTAACTAGAAACCAAGTGACCACCCCCTAGGGAACATGAAATCTAGTTTCCAAGTAAGAAAAACTTCGTTCCGTCACCTTACTTCATTAACTTCAAGTTTAAGAATAGGTTATGTACCTTATCTTCAGTCTTGTCTTCCGATTTTTAAAAAAAAATAGTTGTGTTTTTTTCGTATAGAAATTTTGGGCATGACAAGTAACTACTCATATTGCCAACAATGTTCATGCTATAATCCTTAAAAGGATCTTCCTTGCTATCAACTATTATCTGTGTGCTATCCACTTGCATGGTATTAGTACCAATTTTAATTTGTGGTGATGATTCTAACAGTACAATGTCTTTGGATGCCTTTTCTACAGATGTCGGTTCAATTTTCTCTTCTGACATAGGGATTTCTCCCCATAAATCCTTGTTTAGTTTGGTAATAGTGGGTGTAGTGGTCATTAATTTAACTATTTCTTGCTTTGTTTCCTCATTCAACTTCTCATAATTTCCACCCATCAACAAAATTGTTCTTCTCTTGTTCCTCAACAACGGCTCAATATCCTTCATTATCCTCATCATTGTTAACTTTGTAGAGTTTTCTTATTTGATTTTCCAATATTCCTCTATCCTCTTCTACTTCTCTTATTTTTCTATTTATTTACCTATTGTAAAAATCTCGTGGAATATCTTTCTGAATATCCTAAAATCTCTTATTTTCCAAACTCATGTATCTAACAACTACATTCTCTAATTCCATTTTATCCATGTTATTATACAAATGATAATTTTTTTCAACTGAACAAAGCTCTTATTATCAATAATCTAAACATTTAGATTCTCTACCTTTGGTTTCCAAGGTTTCTTGCCTAAGGTTGTATTATCTTTAGTCACCACATTCTCAATAGGTTGTTCCTATAATTCTTCTTCTTCCTCAAATTCATCAAACTCAATCATTTGTAGAGTTTTCCTTTTCTTGCCTAGTTTGCTTGATAATTGTTTAATTATCTTCTTGGAAGATGACTCTATCTCTTGTTTTACCTTTGTGAGTCTCTCTAACTCCTTCTGCTTGGAGGAGTGATTGATTGTTCACCAATTATCTTTACCTCCTCCTCATCCTTCTTCTTTTGAACTTGTTGTACAATAGTAGGTTGTTTTTGTGTTACTATGACATATGGTACATTGGGTATTTGTGTGGAGGGTCCTACTAAAGTAACTACTTCTATTTCTCTTCCTACTACTAGAGGTGTAGCTACCAACACTTGTGTCTTTCCACTTGCTCTCATTTCTATAGAAATTCCCATTGCCTATTTGTATTGCTCTCTTTTCATACCAATCTCCTTGAGAATAGTTTCAATTGTCTTCTCAACTTTCTTGTTGATATCTTTGCTACAAACTCACTATTAAACTCTTTTATTTTTTCATCATATGTCCCCCATCTAGGAAATTCCTTGTCTCTTTCTGACTCCAAGATAATCTTCACATAGCCTTCTACAATTTCTTCACTCATTTAATATCCCATGGGGTCTATGAACTTCACTCTAGGCTCTACTACCTCCATACATGTGACATCTATTTCAACCATGAAACATATGTCATCCTTATATTTCTCCTCTAGAGTAGGTGGAATTAGGAATCTCTATTTCTTTATAGATTGGAAACTCTTCATCATCTTTGATATGCTTATTTTTATCTTCTCCTCTGATTATTTCCTATAGTACCGAGTTATCAATCTCATAGTATATTGATCATTATCCCATTCCTAGTCTAGCATACTAGGGAACTATATGATCACTTGGAAGAATAGGTGTGTTAGGATGGATTCAAACCTAAACACCAAATTTTTTTTCATTTTCTAGCTTCTCAATGTTATCCAACAACTTATTCACAATTTCACACATATTTTCTCTTTGTTTCTTCTTTTTCATTAGATATGTTACGTGGATGAATCCAGTAGGTACTAAGTTCACTCTAGAACTATGATTCATTATGTAGCTAAGGATCTTTCTAATAACACTCACATATATTTTAGTTATGAAGTTAATCTCCATGCTTCTTCCATATGATTTTGTTTTCAAATTAGACTAAATCAATTTCTTCACATTTTTCTCATAAACTAGGTTTCTTCCTTCATTTCTCAAACCAATGAGCTTATGGATCATATTGTTCTGAATCAACACATGGATTATCCTACCCAGAACATTTGTCTATGCATTCTTCTTAAAATGATTCTTCTCGACTCATAATTGTCAAAGTTCATGAAGAACATATGCTTGACAATGTCTAAAACCCTCATATGTGTGAACTCTTGCTTTAGAGATAAATCATCATTACACACTAGGTATAGGTCCTTATGAATTTTATTGTTCCCAATATTCTCAAAAATTGCAATGTATTTATGCCCTGGCATCTTCTACATGTAACACATTCTACAAAACTTGTGAAAACACTCTTAAGGGATCATTTTCCATTGATACATAAGGATGCTTCTTGAATTTTTACCTTGGCCTTTCACTTACATCTTAAACTATAGGGTTCTCCATTTTATTGATCAAAACCTTCGAAACTCATTTGTAAATTCAGAAAATACCTTAATTTCATGTAACAAGGGCTACCTTCAATTCAAACTTGAAATCACTTCAATTCTCCTTCAATTCATTGTCAAATCACTCTTGAATTATCCTTAACTCTTTGCACATTTAAATGATACACACAATATTTATTGCATTACTTGTATCTTGTCAAAATGAACTCTGCATTAATTGTGTAATTTCTTAATCCATAAAAAAATTGTCTCTATATATCAGTCGACTTATTTTCATTTGTATAACTTTATGTGATCACCAAATCATCTACACACTTAATTGTAGCTTCTACACATCATATCCTACCTCATATTAGCTTCACAACTCTTAAATTGATCTCTATCCTTAGTTATACCTTTTGATGCTTGGTCTTCAATAGAAATGTGCTTAATTCAATTAAGATGAGTCACATATAATAGACGACTTCAATCTTTCATCAAGTGCATTAAATTAAATATTGCCCTTCTAATACTTCATGCGAACATGATGGATCTTTTTCTTTGAAAAATACCTCTTTGAATTCTTCCACATGTTCTTTCAACTCATTTTTTTGACTATTGTTGCTTCTATCATCCCTTCTAGTGTGCCTGATATTGTTTCTTCTGAAATTTGGATTCCTATTGATGTTCCTAATGTCCATTCTACAAAATCTTTCTATATGACCAAAATTGTTGCATAACTAACATATTGGTTTACTTCTTTTATGATTAGGTACATTTTGATTAATTGGTGCTTTGTAATTTCTAGAAATGTTTCCAAAGTTGTTACATTTGTAACACACAATGTTACTCCTTTTTCTATTATATATTTCTCCTTTGTTAGATCTGCTAGAGGATCTTCTTCTCTCATTACCTATAGGATTAGTATCTCTAAATATTCTACTATTTCTATTATTACTATCAAATCTAGGTTTCCTACAATCAACTACTTTATGACCAGAACCATGACAATTATAAAAATAAAAATTTGTAATAGGTTTGAAAGACCTACCTCTACAATCTCTCTTCATATTACCAACTTCATTACATGTAAAAAAAATTCCTTTGAATTCATACTTTACCTCCTTAGGTGATTCAAATGTCTTTGTTTTCTTAGGTTCATCATTTTTCCCAAGTTGACTTGCATGTTCAATTTCTTTTGGTACATTTTTGGGTTGACTTGATTCAATATAATTTTGATCATTCTCCTTAGGTTCAAGGATTTTTGTAACTAGATCTAGTTCCTTTCTTTCTTGAAATTTCTTTTCTAATTTTTCTCCTATGAAATATCCAAGACTATTCTTATCATAGGAAGGTCTTTGATAATATAGTTGCTCAACAATTTTCTCGCAACTAGAATATAACTTTTCTAATTGTTTCTTAGCTTGGGTTAGCTCCCCTTTCATAATAGCATTGTTCTTCTCAAGTTCTACATGCTCTATCTTGATGGATTCAAGTTTAGATGTTAATTTGGTAAGATGGGAGCTTAGATCTACATTTTCAGATTTTAGATCTAACTCAACCTTGTTATCATCTTTCTTCAAACTTAGCTTTAGTTCAACAATCTTCAACTCATGTTTCATAATCCCATTTTCCATTTTTTATGTTGATACCTCATCACTATCTTTTATCTACTCTCTAGGTTCCCTTCTTGATTTGAGATGATCAACCTTGTTTTTCAATTTCCTACTGTAATCTTTTTCATCTTCATATCTTTCTTTCAGATTATCTCTTTCTTCAATAAGAAGATCAATCTACTCAAGAGCTTCTTCAAGATCCCTCTGTAACTATTCCATATTCATAGGCATCCTACTCAAGCTATTAAGCCTCTTTAGAGTAACTATTCTCTGATATCAATTATTACAAATAGGGAATATTGAGAGGGGAGATGAATCAATATTCTACAAAACTTTTCCCAAAATTGAATATTGTTAATTACTTTATAACATGCATATGAAAGTAAACTAACAATGTTGAATAGTAATAATAACCATACACAAAGAGAACTCATAACACCATATTTTTCTAACTAGGGAAACCCTAGCCAAGGGAAAACCCCAGTGAGGATGTGTGAGGCCTCACCACAATCCATCATAGTACATCTGATACATTTCATTTTGACACATTATGACTCAATATGTTTGAGATACTATTTTATGGACTTGACATTATTTATATTATTTTATGTTGTGTGATTCTTTACTTTAAAAATGCTTAAATAGTTGATGTTTATGCATAGACATGCATTATGATGATGTAATTTAGTAAATGATTCATAATTATGAATATGTTAAATACTTTAATTATGAAATTAGTAATGATCAAATATGTGTGCATAAATGAGAAAAATATTATTTAAATGAAAGTTTAATGTTTTGATCAATGTGATTATGCAATTTGATTTAAATATGTAAATGTGATGTTATCAAACTACTAATATTTGAATTGAGTGTGCATGATAATTAACCATGGAATTTAATAGAGAATCAATTATTGGCCCTATGTGTAAATTGTAAGACTAAGGTTCAATCTAATAAAGTGATTTGAACCATGTTGTCAAGAGTTTTATTTATATCATAATCTGAATGCATGTGTATCATTCTGTAAATTGTGATATGTCAAATGTTATGTAAAGGTAAATCTTATGGTGTCACTTTCCACTCATTATTTGCATATGTGTGTTGATATGTCAATTTAAGGTTAGCAGAGTAACTCATTAATCTAAGAATGGGTATTTGGTAACCTAGATTAATTAACCTAATTAGGGTTAGTAGAAAGGTTTCATCCTTAGGATTTTTAAAGAGAAAATATTTCAAGGCACTTATATAGGTCTTAAAATGATCCTAGAGGCCAAATTTAATGTAATCCAAGCCGAAGTGGTATGTGTATGGGATGGGAACCTTTCTACCCTTCTAGAACTCTCTAATAGCATTTATGACCCCTAAAATATCTCAATTTTCACTTTGTTCAAAAATGGACCATCTCCATGAGGTTAGTCAAGTTTACACTTCTCCTAAAAGGTTGTCTTGGTGATAGGAAGTGAAAATACCATAGAAGGCTTAGGTCAAGCTTGAAGTTATTGTCATTTTTGGTGGTGAGTTTAGAAGCCTTAAGGCTTAAGTCATGTTGAGGAGAGGGAGACAGTAAGTTGTTATGGGCCCTTACATGTCAATACAAACTAACTTTGTTTTGTGGAAATACAAAAAGAAAGAATGAAAGTTCATTGTGATTTGTTAGCCTTGGAAGAGGCATATGATTTGTGTTGGTGATTGACATCTCCTACATCTATCTTCTCCCTAGTCTTGGTTCAATACAAAACCTGTTGTGCATACCTTGGATGGGATATGTTTGTTGACTATGTCATTATGATTTATTTGATTGTCACCTAATCAATTACTTGTTCTCCAAAGCTTGGGATGTGGCCTCATATTGAGGCCTTGGTTGGGAGGTGAGCTCTCCATGGTTGTCTTTATACATTTGTAGATTTTCTTGGATGGTACCTTGAAAATGAGAAAAACTTGATTCATAATTATCATGGTGTTCTTGAGTTCATTTTTATGGAGACTTCTCCTTTTGTTGATTCCATTGAATCTTGTTGTGTGCTATAAAAAAAAAATTGGATGTCTACTAGAGCTATTGGATTTCAATTAAATCCTAATGTGGTTGTTATTTTAATAAGGGGAAATATGATCTTGATGTAAAAAATTTGATGGTAAAAATGAGAACATGTTAAATAGAATTCATTTTATATCTCTTGTACTTGATTGGTATAGTTTGAATGCAAAAATGTAGTTGTTTCACAATTCACTTCTTGTATTCTTGAAAATTAAATTCTAAATGCAAAGTAATCAATTATGTTATAGATATTGATGTTATATGAAGCTATTCAATCTGATTTTGACTATGTTCTATAAGAAATTTGATTCAAATGAATATTACCTTGTATTGCATGTGTTATATACTATTTAAGATTTATCCTAATTTGAATGCAAAGTTTAACTTCAAAATTCTACATACCGTCAACTCTATAAAATATCCAAACAATAATACACTAAGACACTATTAAAGTTCTAAAGGAAAACCTAGAGCTATGAAGTGAAAAATAAACCACATAATTTCCATCTATTTGAGAGCCAAAATGCTCTCTTGATTTTGCATGGGAAAGTTTTAATTCTCTTCTAGTAATAGAGAATATTCTAGTAAGATTCCCTTTTAAAAATTCTTTGGGAGATCTGCCCATGGTTAGTAGGTAAGGGTAGTTAAATGTTAATTGG
Organism: Cupressus sempervirens; assembly: GCA_028749045.1. NCBI lineage: Eukaryota > Viridiplantae > Streptophyta > Pinopsida > Cupressales > Cupressaceae > Cupressus > Cupressus sempervirens. The sequence continues at coordinate 538,827,711 of CM053790.1, forward strand.
TGGTTAGTTAGGAGTTAAGTTAGGGATGGGTTAGTAGATATTAGTTAATGATTGGAGGATTAAATGGAATTATGTTATATTAATTGGTTTTAGTTTAAAATTATTTTTATTATGGTAGTTTAATTTAATTTTGATTAAATATATTTATTGCATGTTCTTTTTAAAGGGTTATTGTAGGTTTTTTTTTTAAAAAAAGGAATAAGGGATAGACTTAGTAGTTTAAGAGATAGAAGTTATATGTTTGGGATTTAGTTTTAATTTTTGAATATTTTAGTAAAATTTTAGAAAATTGAATTCTATTATTACAATTAAAATAATAAATTTAATTAAATAGATAAAAGAATTAGGAACACTAGTCTTAGGGTGTAATGCTAAAGCCAGATCAGGTTAGTGTTAGGAGTCAAAATTATGTTTAGGTGCTTATGTGTTAACAATTGTTTTGATTTTAAATATGGAAGTAACATATGGAACTATAATATAGTATTCAAAACGTAATTAAATATTATATTTTAAATATTTTATTTATTTACTTAAAAGTTCTTTTAACTCAAATTACGAGTGCTATCGAATCAAAGGGTCATTAAAAGAACCTTAGGTTGATAACCTAATAGTGGTTAGGAATATGATGCAAGGCTGAAACTAATGTCATAAATAATTTTATAAGTAATATTTAATACTTTTATTTTGTATAATAAGTTATTTTAATAATAGAAATGAATTATTAAGGTATTTGATAATCTTGTTGATGATGCAAAACTGGATCACCTAGGAGATTGAACTAACTTACTAAAACAAATAGAAGATGAATTAATAACTTGATGTATCTTATGAAATTAAATGAGAATAATATTTGGAAATGCTAAGTAGTCAAGTAAGGTTGACCTAACCAAAAATTAGGGTTTATTCAACCTAAACTTGGTGTTCCTATAGAACCTTGATATAAATTTTTTGAACCCATTTGGTATGGTTGAAAAATAACTTTGCATCTTATTGAAAAAAATTGAATCTCACTTTTAATTTTTTGTCATTTTTCCATAACCTTTTCAATCTAGAATGTATTAACATAGTAGATTATTTAACTTCAAAAAAAAAAAATTGGGCATGACATTTTGGTATCAAAGCATCAATTTCAGGACTAGGAACTTAAACCTATTACGTTTCAACTTAAAACTTTAATTTTTGTAGGATACCTCCCATCACACAAAATGTCCAATGACGTAGAGGTCATAGAGTTACAGGTGTTGGGGTAGAATAGGAGGATGGACCACCACCTCCACCACAAAACCCTAATCAAGATATTATGGATGCCTTCCAAATCCTTATTGGAGTAGTCCAATAGAGGCTACCACCCATAATACAACCCAAGCAGTAAATTCCTGAAGGGGAAGCAAGGGCACCTAGAGGAGGTGGGGAAAATGATAGAGAGAGAAGTAAGAATTCCCCACTAAGGTAGGTTGAGGGATAGAGTGATCATGATGGTGAGTTGGTGTATTAGTTAGGGCTACCACCCAATAGGCCTCTTAGACATGTAAGAGATGAGATTAGGGAGTTGATATGACTCCAACCACCATTTTTTTTTGGCTTCCACTAATGAAGCAATAATAGAGGCTTGGTTATAGAGTTTGCAGTGGTGCTTTGGATTACATCCTTATGGGAGTAATCTAAAGGCATGACTAGAAGTCCATTTACAAAGGGAGAATACTTCCATCTAGTGGTAGCAGGAAGAGTCTATAGGAGAAGTGAGGATTGACATGCGCACATGGGAGACATTTTTGGCTAAATTCTAAAAGAGGTATCTTTCTAAGCACTTTAAATAGAAATAGATAGAGGAGTTTCAGTCTCTACAATAGGGGGGCCTCATAGTAGCCTAGAATGAGAATCAATTTCTTGAGATCCTTCCTTATGTTGAAGATATGAAGGACACAAAATTATGGATCCACTATTTCATCATGTGCCTTAATTTCTCTCTCCAGGGTATGTTTTCTTGGCATTCCCTACTACTTTCAGATGGGTAGTTGAGATAACACTAGTATCAAAGAATACTTGGGGTAGACAGGAGTCTCAAGGTCGATCTCAAAACCAAAACTCTACCCACCAACTAGGATAGAAAAAACCCCCTTGGAAAGGGAATCAAAATTATTTAGTAGGGTCCTCTTAGGCCCAACAATCCCAACAACAAAAATCACAGAAAGAATCTAGGGTAGAAACCAAGTAGTAGTAGTCATAGGTTCCTAAACAGGATTAGAAGGCACATATCTCATAGTCATAGCCAAAAAAGACTCAACAGTCTTCTAGGGGTGGTAAAAGTGGATCTAGTAGGTCTGGAGGTCCACAACAATATAGATCATAGGGTGTATAGGCTTATATTCAAGGACCATGCTACACTTGTGGTGGCATGGGTCACCTTGCTAGAGAGTGTCTATAGGGACTATCAGTTGATGGTTAAAGAGGAGCTACCTCAAAGCCTATAGTTGGTGATATGGGTGGATCCCATAAAGTATTTGTAGTGGTTGATAACTGCCAAATTGAACATCAGGCCATAGGTATAATACAAAGGAAGTATGGTAGTTGTTTTATTTTATTTTGAAGTTATTAACTCCTTTATATCTCCATATATAGTGGAGTGTTGTGAGCTATAGGCAGTTAGATAGGATGTTAGTTGGGAGATAGACTTGTCCTCAAGAGCCAGAGTTCTAGTTAGTTCCATGGTATAGAATTTTTAGATTCATATTGGAGACATGACCACGATGTCTGATCTACACATTACCCCTCTAGGTTCATATGATATTGTCCTTAGCATGGATCAGCTTTATTTCCCATAGAACCAAGATGGATTTTTGACAAAAGAGGGTAGAGTGTGTCAATGAATATGGGATATCTAGAGTAATCTTCAAAGTGAAGAGACTAGTATCTCTTCATATGATTTCTACTATGCACCTTAGATGGTGCATGTGAAAGGGATGTCAATTGTTTACTGTCACCATTAGTGATAGAGAGGAAGATTCAGAGGGAGAGCCATCCCTCAATCTAATTTTCCTATCCTTTAGAGCTCCCTAGTATGTCTCCACCAAGAGTAGTGGATTTTTACATAGATCTTGTGCTAGGAGTCGAGCCAGTATTGAGATAACATTATAGGATGACTACTCATGAGCTTGGTAAGCTAAAGAATTAGTTGGAGGAACTCTTAGAGAAAGGGAATATTTGAACTAGTGTGTCACCTTGGGGTGCAAGTTAGTGATCTTCATGAAGGAGAAGGATAGATCACTTAAGTGGTGCATTAACTATCAGTAATTGAACAAAGTAACCATTAAGAACTAATACCCACTTCCTAGGATTGATGGTCTCTTTGATAATTTATAGGGTTGCTAAATATTCTCAAAGATAGATCTAAAGTTGGGTTATCATTAGTTGAGGATTATGGAGAGTGATATCTACAAGGTTTCATTTTGTATGAGGTGTGGTCACTATGACTTCACCATGGTACCATTTGGTCTCATGAATGCTCCAACTATATTCATGATCCTCATGAATGGAATATTTTGTACCTTTTTGGATAATTTTTTATTCATATTCTTGGATGATATTTTGATATATTCTCATAATGAGAAGAAGCATGAGGAGCACCTAAGACAAGTATTGTAGAAGTTGAGAGAAAATTAGTTGTATGGCATCGAGTCGAAGTGTGTGTTTTATAGACCTGAGATACATTATTTCAGTCATGTTATATCAAGTGATGGAGTCTCATTAAATCCATTAAAGATTAGGGCCATCATGGATTGGCCAACACCCACCAGTGTCACTGAGGTGAGGAGTTTTATGGGACTAGCGGGATATTACCAATGATTTATTGTGGGATTCTCTAGATTGTCACACTTGATCACATCTCTTCAAAGGAAGGGGAAGAAGTGTGAGTGGAAAGAGAAGTGTGAGAGTGCTTTTCAAGAGCTCAAGAGAGCCCTCACGAGTGTATCAATCCTTCCAATACCAAAGCCTTCTACAGATGTTGTGGTGTGTGTTGTAGTGCCTCTCATGTTTGGATTCTATACCTTGTTTATTTTGATTTGAGAGATACTTGATACTCTTATTATTTGTACTTTGAGATGACCTGAGGGTCTGATGTTTTACTTTGATTTCAATATCATAGATTCTATACTACTATGTTGTTCATTTTATCATATTTGTATGTTGATGCCATTTTGAGATAACAATAGGTCTATGATGATATCTAGTTATCTAGCATTTGGACATATGTCTAATTATGTTATGTGATGGATTTTATGCTATGGTGATCTACTTCATTCTTGTTTCATTATGCTTTGTGTGAACGTGAGTGATATAAATGGATTATTTAGGTATAAATTGAATAAATGGTTAAATTAGTCATTTAATGCATTTATTGCTTTGGCTATGATATTATATGTAATTGCACTTGATCATGTGTTTTAGTGTGTATGAATTATATCCCTAGTAGTGGCACATGGAGTTACTGATTCAACTATTCATAATTACAAATGTTATCCCTATATGGTTGATGTGTCTTATTAAATGTTAAATTAAACCTTCTGATGAATTATTAAATCCAAACTCATTTGCATTATGTGATTAGACTAGTGAGCATGTTTGTGCATTTAGAGTCTCACATTGTCATGAAGTTGTTAAGGCTTTCTATGATTTTGGTTTCAGGGTTTTCAGGCTTTATTTGTTTGATTTTCAATTTATGGTAGCTTTTCCTTAGGTAAATTCCTATATATATATTTTTGGATCAATTCAAAGTCTAGCTAGTATAATTGGCTATTTCTCCTAACCAATTATTCACTTGAAAAGTGAATAAGTATAAAAAAGGGATTTGTTTTCTCACTTCTCACTTTTGCAAAATACAAATATGGAGCTTTTTTGAGAATCCTCTTCTGGAGCATCATATGTCTATTTTTTGTGAGAGTTGTGAGCATGGGATCTTCATGAGGTCAATCTCATTGGATCCAGCTCGGGTAGACCTTTCTTTGTCAATATTTTTCGCAATGTTAGCGAGCAATTTATTTTATTATGTTGTTTTTAGTTTTAGCCCATTTTTCTATCAGGTCCCATTTACTTATTTTAGCTCAATTTCAATATCTACTATTGGTAGTTGTTGTTTTGGAGGTTGAGAAAAACTGTTCCACTCCATTTTTGTTTGTTGGTTCTACTCGGTTGGTCAGGTATGAATATTTTCCCTATTTTTGAGGTGGGGGCGTGGAGTTTTGCATCGTTATGCTAATAATTTTTGCATACAATGTCTAAACCCAAATTCTATTGGATTTTTGAGTCTTTTGTGTCCAAGGGAAAAATGGGTTTTAGTTTTAAAGTTTTCCAACTTTTGGGGTTTTTACCTCATTTTGCATGTCACCCTATTTTCTCAGGTTTTCTTAGCATGATTTTGGTCATGAACCTAGACCATTTATTTGGATGTTAGTCAGACAATTGTTGCACTTTTGTGTTGCATTGGGATGTGTGTCACATCCATTCTCCTAAGTTTATCTTAGATGAATGTATTTCTACATTGTGTTCTCATCCAATCCTTGTGTTATGATCTTCATGATGGTGGTGTGCCACACACGAGCATGTGTACATGCATTTGTCAGATGAATTGGGAGGCCTGATCTTCCATGGTATTTCTAGGAGTCATGATCATTGGGGTTGGGTTGGGAATATGAATTCCTATAGGTACTCATCATAGATGAGCATGGGTAGGGTAGGGTAGCATATGGAGGGGGCTTCTATCTTGCATCTTGGTGACCATTGCCCAGAGGGTTGGTAGAGGAAGTTTTAAGTGATAACTAAATAAAACACTAGATGGTAATAAAATTTAAGATAATAAAATGCTTTAGTGTGAGAGCCTTCCATTGGGAAGTTGAGTCCACATAGTTCTAAGCTTGGGCTTGTCAATGCAAGTGACTCTCCATGATGTCAACCCCTACTTAGTAGCTCATTGAGTGTCTAACCAAGACCTATAGTTTATGCATTTTCTTTGATCTTTTTTTTAGTCATCATTATTGTCTAGCATGTGTGTTAGCCATGGATGTACTTTGTGTGTGTTTGTGGTTGGATCATTATTGATGAGGCATATTAATGTCTCAAATTTGATATAGTTTTTTATATAATCTTAACTTACTCTTTGAGCCATGAGAAAAACATTTCCAAAATACTTGTTTTAAATGTCTTGTGAACTTATGTTGAATATAGCTAGAACATATTTAACCTATGGATAGTGGATATGACATACCTTGTTTAATATTATATATAAAGTGCATTATTTCATATAAATGTTTTAAGCTATATTTTAATATTTGAATGAGAGTAGAAATGTTTTTGTATGTGTTCAAATGTTGCTAATGTTTAAGAAATGTAGAAGTAGTGCAAAGAGTGGCAAGCACCATATTAAAGGAGTAATGAAGACCAGTCATAGCATGAGAAGTGTAGGTCAGTTTCGAGTGATAAGCCAGGTCTATGAAAGGAGTTATTTTGGAAAGCCAACTTGTTACATTATTTGTGGACTATTATTCTATTAGTCAATCAATGTTCTAAAAATCACGGTTGACAATCCCGCACTTTTTCTACTAATGATGTTTGCTCACGAGTTTTTATGTTATGCTTTGTAATAAGTTCTAATTCTCTCTATATATGGAAAGTTAGAGTTAGTTTGGGGATTCGAAGATTTTGAAGTTGTTTTCTCTATTCTTTACAAATTGTTTAGTCATGTAACAAAAGAAGAATTCTAATGAGAAAGTGATTTTGGATTACCTATTGTGTTCTTAGTTAGTTGAAGCCAACCAAGGGGGTCCACTTGGGAGGTGGAATAGATTTAGGTAGAGTAGATTTGTTTCTTGTAATTTCTTGTTTAAGGTAGATTGATTGTATTAGTCATACATCATAGCTACTGTGAAAGTTCTTGCATCACTTATGGAAAATTGTCATAGTGGATATTTGAACTATTAGCTAGTTTAGAATTCCCTTTTTTGTAGTTTCTACATTTCTCTATTGATAATTTGTAGTTTCATGCATTTTACTTTCCTATAGCATAGGTGTTAAGACTCTTAAAGGAACTTGGTGCACATACTGTGCTGACCCATTTCAAGTCCTATGTCCCTAGGTTGATAGTTCAAATGTATTTTCATAGTGGAATAGATAGTTTTCAAAATGGATAGAATACCCTTGTTAGAGGAATGCTAGTGTGATTACGTTGATCTATTGTGGAAACCTACATTTTTGGCGTCATTGTCAGGGATGGTGTCAAACTAGGAAACTTCATGAGTCCTCTATTTTTAGATTAGTGTGTTAGTTAGAAACCATAAGATTGAGTTCTTGATTCACAAGTCACCAATTCAATTGCATACATCGAAGAGGAAGACCACGAGATGAATATGTGAGATTTCTTCCATGGGAGATTGTTAATTTGATCAAAGAAATTAAATAAGAAGTTGAGTTTCCTTTTTTAGACACAAGACCTATTTTCCCTACAGAATCATCCTCAAGGGTAGAACCTTTGGATACAAGTGGCCTTCAACATTTTGCTAAAATTTTGGCCAGTTTTCTTGATAGTACTGCTCCAAATCCACCAGTTTTTAACAATCTAGTGCCCAATATCACTTTTTAGTAGCAACCTCATAATCAAATACCTCTAATAATGGCACAATCTACTTTTCCATTTCCTCTCCCAAGCCTTGTAACCGATGCTAATTTCAAAAATATACCTCCAAATGCTCTTCCAGAGTTTTATGGCCTCACAATTGAACATCCTAATACTTTCTTGTTTGAGTTTGACATACTTTGTTGTAGCTTTGACTACAACTCTGATGCCCATAAGCTCAAATTATTTCTAGCAACACTAAAAGAGTAAGCTTTACAATGGTTCATGGGTTTAGGAGCCAATACAACAGGTACTTGGGATGAAATGCAAACTCTACTTTTGGAAAAATACAAAGAGTATTGGAAAGCAAATGATTCAAGAGGAGATGATATTTTTAGAATATCACAAAAGGAGGAAGAAACATTGGAAGACTATGTTTCACATTTCTTGTATACACTGCAGAAGAACCCTTAGCATGTGTTATCTAAAGATTCACAAAAGCTAGTATTTTTGAGAGGTGTGAATGATAGTTGTCTAGAATAATTAGACTTGATAGATGGAGAGGATGTGTATTAATATTCTTGGGATGACTTCAAGAAATTTTGTCTTAATTACTCAAGATCAACCATGAAGAAAGGAAAAGGACATCAGATTACAGCTATTAAAGGAATCAGTCAGGGTATTTCAAAGCTCGAGATATCTAATATGCTCTTAGATTTTAAGTAGGATATTATAAATGATGTTGCTACACATCTTGACATAATGAGTGCAAAGAAGAAACACACAGAAGCTGAAGTACAAATAGCTGAGTACTGACCCCATTGCTAGACGTAGAAGAAAGATTACCAATGCAAACTAGTTGCTAGCATGGAAAACCAACATCTTCCAACTAAGTACATCAAGATAGATGGAGATGATGAGAAAGTATTCTTTGTTGCTCAATGTTAGCCATGGTCCCAACGTCAAGGTATGCCTCAAGACCCTTTGCAAAATTCAAATCTATATGGTAATCAATGGAAAAACCATAATACCCAAGGTCCTCCATAACATAGCCAACCTAATTGGAATAATGCTTGGAAGAATAATCCACAATAGCCTTAATGGACTCAGAATTCCCAACCTTCCTAGCCAAACCAATAGAATAATCAATGGTAGAACTAGTAGAACTAATGGCAACCACCCCAGGGGAGTTGGTAGTCTACAAATCCACGAATAGGACCCCAATAGTGGCTTAACCAAAATACTGGTACTCCACAATTACCACCCCTAGTCCAAAAACCTACACTAATGCCACCACTTGTGAGTCTTGGACCTCAAAAGTAGACCCAGTTACCTACACAACCTTAGCCAAATCCAAATAATTGACAATCACAACAACCCATGTAATCTATTGATGCTCAACAATATCCTGCTTATGCTCTAAATGTTGCAAATATACATTTGAGATTTGGTACAACCATACCAGCACCTAAATTGCCTCTTATAACTAAAATATTAGATACTCCTCTAGCATCAAAACCCCCAGTTTCTAAAGATGTTGACCCAACTAATGTCACTATTTTAGCTCAAGCCTAGCCAGTGGTTGAACGTCCTTTTCTAGAGAATCTCGTACAAAGTAAACTTGTCTAAACAGAAGGACAATCTTTTGATATTATTGATCAGTTAAAGAACATGCATGTCCAAATACTGCTATTCCAAGCTATTAAAGATGTTCCCATCTATGGTAAAGCCATTTGAGAAGCCTAACTAAAGAAGCTCGGGAGGAAGAAAAAGTACCCAACTACAGTCCATGTTGTAGGACAATTGGCTGACATTATGTTAGGAAAATCGATCACTCCTAAATATTTTGATCTAAGTAGTCTAGTTGTGAATGTGATTATAAATGATCAGTTTGATAAAAATTCTTTAAGTTATCTTGGTGCCGCTATAAATGTCATGACCAAGGATACTATGCAAAAGTTGAAAATAGAAGGATTAAGGGCTACTCCAACAATTTTACAACTTGCAAATAGTTCTACTATCACTCTTGATGGGATGATAGAAAACATAGTTGCAACCCTAGACTCTCTAGAGTACCCTGTAGATTTCATGATTATGTCTCCCAAAGTCAATTTATCTAGTTACCTTGTCATTCTAGGATGACCATGGTTAGCTATAGCTGATGCAAATATAAGTTGTAGGTCAAGGAATATGACCATATCTAATGGTCAAGCAACAAAGAAATTTGATTTATATCCTCCAACACAACCACAACTAGATTTAAATACATATGTCTTGCTAGATTTAGGGGATGAAGAAGAAGAGCTAAACTCTATAGCACAGCTTATGATGTTACATAGACAATCTTTCTTAAAGCTATAGGAAGAGGATTTAGTAATTCAAAGCATCCTTACTACCACTTATGTGGTAGAAAAAGATGTATTTGACAGTTTTGTAATAGAGTTAACCACATATGAGGGATGTAATGAGAATTTTACTTTTCTCAAAGAACTAGACATTATTCATCAACTCTTACCATGTGAAATAGATACAAGTCCAATCTTTGAAGCTGCTATAATTGAGTCTACCACTACTGATGAGCTGTCAAAAGGTCATAATCTTCACGTCAATCCCAAATTATCTTCCACACAGATGAAATAGTTAATAGAGCTACTTCAAAAACATGAAAAGGCTTTTGCATGGGACTATGGGGATATGAAAGGGATGAGTCCTACATTATGTACCCATAGAATATACATAAATGAAGGGCATCTATCACTCCTTCAACCCCAAAGAAGGATTAATCTAGCTCTTAAAGAAATAGTTAAAACTGAATTGCAAAAATTGCTTGATGTTGGCTTTATTTATCCTATATCTAATAGTAGATGGGGGTCACCCTTAGTCATAGTTCCTAAAAAGGGAGGGAAATGGTAGATTTGTGTAGATTATGGAGAATTGAATAAAGAAACCAAAAAGGATCACTTTCCTTTACCATTCATAGATCAAGTTCTGGATACTTTGGCTAGAAAGAAGTATTTCTCTTTTCTAGATGGGTATAGTGGTTATAATTAAATAAGTATTGCTCCTAAAGACCAAGAAAAAACCACATTTACATGCCCATGGGGTACTTTTGCATATTCTATTTTGCCATTTGGCCTATGTAATGCTCCTGCAACATTCCAATGAGTTGTCATCAGTATTTTTGCTAATATATCACATGTTTGTATGGAAATATATATGGGTGATTTCACAACATTTGGAGTCACCTTTGAAGAATCCATGATGAATCTTGAAAAGGTTCTTATCTGATGTAAAGAACATAATCTAGCACTTAATAGCAAAAAATGTTTCGTGCTCATGCAGGAAGGAGTGGTACTTGGTCATTTCATATCAGCTACAAGAATACAAGTGGATCCAGCTAAGATAGAGGTAATTCTAACACTACCCATACCTTCAAAACCAAAAGATGTAAGATCTTTTTTAGGTAATGCTGGATATTATAGGCATTTCATAAATATTTTAGCAATATAGCTAGTCCCTTGTGTAGACACCTAAATTTGATTACATTGCTTTGGTAATCCTATTTACTTATCTCTAAAGGCATCATTAATTAAATTCCTATTTAATTAATCCTTTTCCATCCCCTAGCTAATTAATTTAATTAATCATCTATAGTCCTAATTGATAAATCAAATAACCTATTATTTATCAATTAAATCCTATTCTTCTATCTAAATCCAAAATCCCCATTTATTAAATAAACCTATTTGATAAATAAAACCCTCAAATCTAATAACCCTTAACTTATTCCTAAACCCTCTTTTTAGCCTAATCCACCCCATCCACCCATACTAACTAAGCTTAGTCACTAACTCACCCACCCTCATGAATGTCGTCCACTTGCAAATCTCTAACATCCCTAATCTAATCTTAAACCCAAGCCTAATCCACCCCCTAATGTTGTCACATTCCTTAAGCAAGCTTAAGACTTTCTTAAGCCAAGGAAAATCAACAATCTCAACTCCCCTCAAAATATCCCAACCACCCAACAATGAATGCTCTTACAAAAGCCATAAAAACTCTTACAAGCTCTTACAAGCCATAATGAAGGGTCTTTATGAAGATATTATCCTTTGAGCCTCCTTTGTTGACTCATCCTTCCCCTTTCCTCCATCCACTCACCTTGTGACATGTGTCACTCCTTGATTGGTGCTAAACAAGCACAATCCATGTGCTCCCTTTTGAGTGCATCCTAGCCCTCCTTAAGCTTTCATCTTTCCTTCCATCTTAGCCCTCCATCCCTCAAGCCCTTAACCTATAAATTGAATCCCCTCCCAAGCCATTTTAATCACAATCCATCAAGTAAAGTTATAATGCCATTTTGAAGCCAAATCCATACTTTTACATGCATCCACACCAAAAATCCCAAAAATCTCCATTGAAGCTAGTTTGAAGCTTGAGCATACATCCCAAATCCTATCAAATAGACTCATCCCTAAATCAAGTGACTATCCTCATTGGGAGAGCCATTCCATGGCTCATATTCTCATTTGAGGGTTTCACTTTGTCTCTCATATATGTTATGTCTTTTATGCTAGTTAATGCTTTTGTTTTTTAATAGATTAGTATTACTTGCTAACATTTTTCTCATATACATTTTGTCACGCCCGATGGGACCCCACTATGGGTCATTTAATCATCCATTTTCATCTATATGTTGTTTTTTTTAAACCATCTAATGTTTGTTGTTGTTTGAGTGTGTTATAGGGTGTTTTGCTTGTTTTTTCAAGTTAAAGAACGCACTTAGGAAGAAGAAATACCATCTAAAAATCTGAAAATAGAAAAAAATTTAAAAAATTTTGGAAAAAATTAGCATTTTTCAGCTTTTTTCGCGCAGTGTCGTCTCCGCAGTTTGGCGTCTGTGCCTGCAAACTATCGTCTTCGTCGGCTACTTTTTTGTCTGCGCAACCAAATCAGCATCTCTATAGTTTGGCGTCTCCACCTGGTTTTCTATTGTCGGTGCTGCCACTAGACTGTCGTCTGCGCATCCTCAACTATCGTCTTCGCAGATCTGCGTCTCTGCCAGCAACTTTGTCGTCTCCGCAACCTGTTCTGTCATCTCCACCGCCGCCAACCCAAATCATCGTCTGCGAAAATCCTCGTCTACGCAAATAGGCATCTCTGCTTGTCACCTATTTTCTGCACCACAAATCTGACCTGTCGTCTCCGCTCTATCATCTCCAAATACTAGCATCTTCGCATTCCAGCGTCTCTGTATTTTGGCGTCTCCGCTTGATAGACTGTCGTCTCTGCCTGTTTATGTTGCATTTCTGTTTTAAAATCTTTACCATTTTAAGCATTTTTACACATAGAAAAAACAACAAAAAAATTTAAAAAAAAAATTTCCATAGTTAAGCTTTCATTTTGGAAGATTTTGGGTGACTAATCAATTTTCTTTTTTTGTCTTATTGCAAGTTGGAGAAACAAACTCAATCATGTTTTTTAGGTTTTTCGTGGAATGAACTTGCATGTTTAAACACATTTTTATTTTGAATGTATGTTGCTCAAACACAATCTTGAATGCAATGGTTTAAAATCAATCTTTCTTGGAATGCATGCTTAAAACAACAAATCCAATCTTGAATGCCAAGGATCAATTAACCATTGTTCCTTGGTTTAGAACAATCCCAAATCCAAAGTCTCTCCAAATCATCCCCCCCAGCCAGCTAGCAACCCAATCCAAAATCACACCCAAGCCTTTAGAGAGTTGTTGTCACTCTGCTAGAATTTGCTATCCAATCAATCTGACCAATCCACTAGCCTCACCAAGGTTATCCCTTTGACAAAGCTTTGTCTAGGATAATCTAGCTTTGTCACTTGTATCCCTCATCACCTTGAGCTAAAGGTTGGGATCCACAAGTGGTCAATCTCGTGTCATGCCCATAGGATCATTAGTCTATCCTTAAGTTGACACAATCTCCACCAATCCTGCACATAGGAAAGCAAAACTCTCACTTTTTGACAGCATGCCCTTGAAGTCTTCCATCCACAGGAAAGCCAAAAAACTCCAACCAATCCCCCTTAGGTCTGTCATACAGCTTTGACTCTCCCTAGGAAATCTTTCATCAGCCAATCCAAAATCTGAGCTTAATCCAAATCTGACCATGAGCTTTCGTGTTCATCCATATGCAAGACCCCATCCCCATCAAACTCATCATCAAAGCATGAAGTACCAATCCTATCATGATGTGTTTGGTCATATTGTCCTTGCTCCTGCCACCTCCTATTCCAATGATGATGAAAATCTTGTTGACTATGAAGGGTATCTTGAGAGCCTTAGAAACATTCCACCAACCATCCCCCAAAATCCAAGAGTTATTCCAAACTATCTAGTCATTCCATCTGATATCCCAACTTCTCCTCCATCACCCAATCAACCAAGCTTCCAATCTTCCACCCCCATCACACTAGCTATTCCTGTCAATCCACCTCCACTTTTGACACACGAGTCTCCAAGGAATCTCCTAGAGAAAATACAAGAAAAGCAGCCTCCAGCAGTCGATAAGCCATATCATCTAATCCAACCATGTGAAGTAGTCAATGATGAAGCTTCCCCATCCATAATGTCATCTCCATCTCCCATAACTATCATCCCCATACCATCCATCAAATTGCTTAAAATCCTTCCACTTCCCACAAGCATCAAAATCCCACCACCTTCAAATCCCTTCACATCCTATCCACATCACCTCCAAGCATTTCCCAAATCTCCCATAATGACCCTTATGCATCCATCTTCTACTCACCCATCTCCACTACTGAATCTCCCATCTATCCATCTGTTGCCTTTGAAGAGTCCATCCCTTCACCTCCTATCGCACCATCCACTCCAAAAAAATCCTATCAAGATCCTGCCCAAAAGCATGTTGACATCCCCCAAAGCATAAACAAAGATATCATCACATCATGTATTCCATCCATAGTGCAGTCACCATCCCCTCCATCTCCAAAACCTCAAGCCATACCTCCTCTACTGAAGGATATCTTTTCATCCCATCAGCTAAATCAAGATCCTATCCTACCATCTCCTCCACTCCATGCTTTCATCTTACCACCTATCCAAGCTATCCCACCATCTATAATATACCCTCTTGGTTCACTTACATTCATCCATGGTGGCCTCCTCTCAGTAGAAGAATTAAGAATAGTATCTCCCCATTGCAGTACATCTAATAAAACACTGCCACCACTTTCTACAAACAAAAAGTATCCTCAGCTAGTTCAAATACTCAATCGATGGCATTATCAAGGTCAAGGTTTAGGACCACAAGAGCAAGGAATCATAAAGCCTATTATTGCACAAAAGAATCCAGGATTTCATGGTCTTGGATATGTATCCAAAGGCTCACCATCTAAAGGTGTTGGTACACCACACCCCCAAACCAAGCCTATCTCTAAGCCCACCATGCCAGCCTCCCATCACTCCTTCAAGAAATCTTATGTCATCCCCCCTCCACCATCTTTGCAACCAAAAACAACCTACCATATCCCCCCTTCATCCGCTAAATCCATTTTGGGTCCCTATGTCCCAAAATCTACCATCCTCCATCCTCCTATCAGCCATCATTGAAATCGTATTCCCTCCATTCCTATGCAAGATCAACAAAGGCACATATCAGGGCACATCATCCATCATCATCCCCCTACATGCTCTTCCATATCCTCTTCATCTCACAAAGCTTCTCCTAACCATCTTCCCAAAGCTTACCACAGCAATGTGAATGCCAACTTCAAAATGCATAAAGCTAAAAATCTGCATCATAGGCAATCATATGTCCATTCTAAAAGACATACTCCAAAAAGGCAAAATCCAATCAAAGAATGCAAAACAATACAAAAGCCTATGAAAAGAAAATCCAAAACCATATGGATCCCAAAGAAAAAAGTTGAAACCCAATGCATAATGGCATCCACCATTGCTAATCCCCCATCTAGTGCTTTGTGTCCCCCATCTCCTAACTCCATCTTGGGTACCTATATCCCCAAGCGCGCTCCCAAAAATCCACCATCAAGCCCACATCTACCATCTATTCCCCATCTGCTCTTTTCACACCTATCCCAACATGTGCCAATGTTGATCCTGCAAGCATCCCCATCTCATGCTCCTTTCCAACCTTTTCACCCCTCCATCTCCTACCATCAATCCCATCTAATCCAATCTATTGCATAAATCACACATCCGGTGTACCAACAGCGAGCAACAAAATTGAACATTCCAATAGCTAGTGAAAAATCCTAAGGAAAAGGCCAAAAATAGCTGAAGAAAGCCAAAATCATTCCAGCTAAATCCAAAGTCAAAAAGTCAAAAAAATAAAGAAAAATAAAGCATCCACTGGTGAAAACTTGGCAATTTAAGCGCCTTGGACAAGTACCATGATGAAAACTTGGCAAACAAGCATCATGTGTAATCCCGCCATCCCCAACTTAGCCTATCACCCTCATGCTTTTGGTCATCTCTTGACATCCAACTCCATCTTCCAATCTATCCACCTATCCTCCATCCTCCATCTTCCATCTATCACCATCCACTTATCTCCTGCATCTTCAGCCAACCATCCTAGCTATCATCCATCTCCCTAGCCCCTTCAGCTTTTTCCATCCTAGCTTCAATCCTATCACATCCATTGTAAAGGCCTCCTTCCACATGTCATCTTCTAACTAGGGGCATTGTATTCCTTGGATATCTTGTCTTGTCCATCCTCCCTTGTCATTGGTATCTAGCTCTAGGCTATCCTCATGCAAACCCAGTGTCATCTCTTTATATCCAGCATAATCCTAGCTATCTACCATCCTATCTAGCCATCTCATCTTTCTCCTCCAACTATCCTTGGTCACAAAATCTCTCATCATCATTGTGATGCATCCTCCCCAAATCCATATCTTTCACTATCATTCCACCCTTAGCTTTCTCATCTTGCACAGCATCGAACCGTCCCGCTATCCTATCATCCTGAGCTTTTGCCTACTTGTAACTATCTTGGTCATCTTCCGCTTGTAAATATCTTGGTCCATCAGCTTGTACATCCTCTTTAGCTTAGTACCATTGTATCTATCCAGCGTTCATGTTAGTTCATCCTTGATCAACATCTTGAACCCATCGCACAACCCTTGGTTAGCTATTCCAATGCATCATTTAGCTAGATATCATGTCACCAAAGTGTTATCCTTCTTAGTTCAGCTTGCCAGACGCACCACTCATCTCGATCCACCAGCTTAGGTGCTCTCTGACAGGTCCTTGTAGGATATAGCTTTCCTCATGTCTGATCTTGGTCCATTAGTACCTTGTCCTACCCATCTCGTTGGGAAACAACTCTCTTTTGGATTTCACTTTCTTTTGATTTTGCATCTTCCCTTTTGGGTCTTGAAGTATCTTTTCCAAGCAATATCCTTGTTCCCTCCTCAAGGTTTCCATGATCTTCCATATCATGGTATGCTGCGAATGGGGCAATTAGAGCGTAAGGTCTTGATCAAGTCTTTCATTTGTTTTTCTTTTCTACTTGTGGGTTACCCAGTGTCGGTTTCGCACTGCTTCCTCTAAGATTCATGTGTGATGTTGGGGCAACCCTTGTGTGTTTGTTTTGAGTTAGTCCGTTAGTCCTCTGGACAGTTGGTGAAAAGGCCTTGATGTTCTTGGTAACCTTGGCAATTAACCAACAGTCATATAGCAAATCTAGTGCTCAACTACATGGTGGTACTTCTTTTTGAAGTATCCCCCCCACTCAAACAACTTCAATGGTTTTCCTTCATCTCCATTATCCCCCATCCATATTCAGCATTCATCTCTCCTATCCCAGCTTGTGCATCAGTACATCTTTGAATCACTCATCATGCTTAGCTTTAGGGATCCACAATCCTAGTCTTAGGGATCCACCAATCCAAATCAATCCACCAAGCCTCATCTTTCAAGATCCACAATCCTAGTCCTAGGGATCTCCGAAAACCCATCTTTCACCAATCTGACTCTTTGAAATCCTGTTGCATTAGCTTTTTAATCCCCTCATCCATCTCTCCATCCTAAATTCCTTTTATAGCGCTCTACTCCTTCATCCTCCCCCCAATCCCAAAATTCTTAAGCTTGTTTCCTCTTGTGCCCCTGACTTCCCTTTATCATCCTCTTGTAGTGAGAGTTTGAGCTAATTCAGCCCCTTATCTTTGCCAACCTGTGTCTTAGCTCATCTCAATTTCTTGTACTTTTCAAGAAGTCTTCGAGCCTCATTTCTCTCCCCGCCGCCTTCTTGAGGGGGCATCATCTAAGTCTAGTCTCTCCTCTTCTTATCCAAGACTAGGGCAACCTCATTGCTAAAACATCTTCCTCGTGTCGTCTTCATTCGAACTTCTTTGAAATAGTGTTGTCTCAACACTATGTCAAAGAGGGGCAAAATGTAGACACCTAAATTTGATTACATTTCTTTGGTAATCCTAGTTAGTTATCTCTAAAGGCATCATTAATTAAATTTCTATTTAATTAATCCTTTTCCATCCCCTAGCTGATTAATTTAATTAATTATCTATAGTCCTAATTGATAAATCAAATAACCTATTATTTATCAATTAAATCCTATTCTTCTATCTAAATCCAAAATCCCCATTTATTAAATAAACCTATTTGATAAATAAAACCCTCAAATCTAATAACCCTTAACTTATTCCTAAACCCTCTTTTTAGCCTAATCCACCCCATCCACCCATACTAACTAAGCTTAGTCACTAACTCACCCACCCTCATGAATGCCATCCACTTGAAAATATCTAACATCCCTAATCTAATCCTAAACCCAAGCCTAATCCACCCCCTAATGTTGTCACATTCCCTAAGCAAACTTAAGACTTTCTTAAGCCAAGGAAAGTCAACAATCTCAACTCCCCTCAAAATATCCCAACCACCCAACAATGAATGCTCTTACAAAAGCCATAAAGACTCCTACAAGCTCTTACAATCCATAATGAAGGGTCTTTATGAAGATATTATCCTTTGAGCCTCCTTTATTGACTCATTCTTCCCCTTTCCTCCATCCACTCACCTTGTGACATGTGTCACTCCCTGATTGGTGCTAAACAAGAACAATCCATGTGCTCCCTTTTGAGTGCATCCTAGCCCTCCTTAAGCTTTCATCTTTCCTTCCATCTTATCCCTCCATCCCTCAAGCCCTTAACCTATAAATTGAATCCCCTCCCAAGCCATTTTAATCACAATCCATCAAGTAAAGTTATAATGCCATTTTGAAGCCAAATCCATACTTTTACATGCATCCACACCAAAAATCCCAAAAATCTCCATTGAAGCTAGTTTGAAGCTTGAGCATACATCCCAAATCCTATCAAATAGACTCATCCCTAAATCAAGTGACTATCCTCATTGGGAGAGGCATTCCATGGCTCATATTCTCATTTGAGGGTTTCACTTTGTCTCTCATATATGTTATGTCTTTTATGCTAGTTAATGCTTTTGTTTTTTAATAGATTAGTATTACTTGCTAACATATTTCTCATATACATTTTGTACACATTGTTGACTAAGGAAGATGAATTTATTTAGACACCCAAATGCAATGAAGCCTTCTTGCAGCTTAAGAAACTTCTCACCATAGCACCAATTTTACAAGGACCAGATTGGTCAATTCCATTTCATATTCATACTGATGCATCAGACTATGTCGTAGGAGCTATATTAGGACAAAAGCTTTCTAATATTGACAATGTCATCTACTATATTATTAAAAGCCTTCATGGACCTGAACTAAATCACATAGTAATAGAAAAAAGAACTTTTAGCTATAGTCTATGCATTGAACAAATTTAGACACTATGTGACTGGATATCATATTTTTGTTAATATTGATCACTTAGCTATAAGGTATTTAATGAAGAAACTAGTTGTCTTTGGTAGATTGGCAAGATGGATCTTGTTGTTACAAGAATTTGATATTACCATTATTGATAAGCTAGGAAAATCCAACATAGTTGCAAATTATTTGTCTAGATTGACCATTGCTAATGAAGGTCCAACTCTAATTGAAGACACCTTTCCAATGAGCACTTGTTCCATATAGCAACCCATACACCATGGTATGCAAACATTGCAAATTATCTTGCTACAAATAGACTACCCCGACACTTCTCTTATAAAGAAAAGAGAAAGTTAGTAGAGAAAAGTTTTCAATATTCTTGGATAGATAACAATCTCTTCTATGTAGGGCCAGATTAAGTCATGAGGAGGTGTGTTAGGGAAGATGAGATATATGATATATTGCATGCTTTTCATGATGAACCATGTATAGGCCATTTTGTAGGAAAAAGAATAACACTAAATATACTTACAATAGGATACTATTGGCCAACCCTTCATAAGGATGCAATGACATATACAACTAATTGTGACAAATGCCAAAGGATGGGTTGACCAACCAAAACTGATGAGATGCCACTCACTCCATAGGTTGTGGTCACACCTTTTGATAAGTGGGGCATGGATTTCATAGGTCCAATTGACCCACCATCAAGTGGAAAACTCTACATCTTAGTATGTACAGATTATGTAATTAAATGGGTGGAAGTTAAAGCAATGAAAAATGCCAGAGATGAGAAAGTAGCTAAGTTCTTGTATGAAGAAATATTCACCTATTATGGAGTGCCCAAAGAAATTGTCACATATCAAGGAGCTTAGTTTACATAAAATTTGATGATTGAGGTTATGAAGGAGTATAGCATAAGGCACCATAAATCCATTCCTTATCACCCTCAAACAAATGGGCAAGCAGAGGTTACCAATAGAGAACTTGAAGCCATTTTGACAAAAATAGTACACAAACACAAGAAGGACTAGACAAACAAATTAACTAAAGTTGTTTGGGAATACCAGACCATGTAGAAGAAAACAACTAGATTCACTCCATTTGAGCTTGTCTATGGTAAAGAAACAATGTTACCCATTGAATTTGAACACAAGACATTGTGCACTGCTTTAGAGTTGAACATCAATCTTCTTGTAGCACAATAAGAGAGACTCCTCCACTTGAATTCTCTGGATGAAATATGAAAGAGAGCTTTAGAAAGAACGTAAATTATTCAATAGTAGAAAAAGAAGTGGTATGATGCACATATCAAGAATAAAATATTTCAAGTAGGAGATTGGACCCTCCTCTATGATTCTCATTTCAAAGAGAATCTAGGGAAATTGCAAACTTGATGGTTAGAGCCTTATGAAATTTAGCATGTATTTGACAATGGCGCAGTTCAACTCACAATGATTGATCTTGTTCAATTTAAGTTACTTGTAAATGGTTGTAGGTTGTGTCTCTATCATAAGCCACCAACTAGTGCACCAACTCTTTTGAACATAGTTCCTATAGTAGAAAATGAAAATATTCTTCTTGCAGCCATACAATGATAGAATTTTAGAAACCTTCATAATAAAACCTCATTTAAATATGAGGCCCCATTCTTCCATTCACTTTTCTCTTTCTTCATATCAACCCATCTCATTTATTTATCTACCATCCACCCACATTCCATGTCACCCACATTATTTTGCTTGCTTTCAATAAACAAAATTATTAGCACTTTCTACGATCATCAGCCTTTGTCACCTCATCAACTTGCATGTAGATGTAAAATCTCAAATTTGTAGGTACAACAATTTCTTTTCCTCTTCATTCACTTTCAAAATATAGGTTTCAATATTTATATCTAATACTGCATTATATATCATATAAGGCTTAAGTCAGTTTCTCCCTCCCATGCCAAAATTTTTTAAGTGAGGATAGTTGTCAAATTTTAGTGGGGGGCAAAAAAAGTGTAGTAATTTCCAAATGTCACCTCCATGTTATCCTAGTCATGTCCATATTAAAGAATGTACTTTGGTGGCAGTCTAATAGTTTTCATTTCTTTAATTTTTAAAATCTTTCTATATCTGTCGTACCTTTTTATTGTGATTTTTTGGAAAAGATCTCTTGTACTTGTCATGATTGAAAGGACAAAGAGATATGATGGGAAAAATTTTAGTTAAAGCCTCAATGTACTCCATCATTAATGCATCATTATTGTACATGTCAAAAAAAAAGGGGTCTTGATTATGAGAAGTGGTAACAACATACGACATTTTTAATTAGTTTTGAAGCTCAAAGAAAAAGAAAATTTGCAGAGGTAAGAGGGACAAAAAAATTTCGTAGTAGCAAGAGTGAAAGCTAGAAATTTTGAAGATGGGAGGATAGCTAAAGAGCTATGAGCCATTCGTTCATAATATTTTACTCACACACATTGAAGCAGTTTGGTGATTCCATGCTTGCAGATGGCTCGATTATTTCTTACAATTAATAGAATTCAATGAAGAAGTGGTAATGGAGTTCATGAAAATATTTGATGAAGGAGAAGCTTCAGTTTGGGGATTAAGATGGTTGCTACCAAGGAAAGGATGGTAGAGATCACCAGGTTACTAGCAATTAGGGAATATTACCCAAATGAGCATGATGCTAGATCTTCAAGGGCATAGTTCACTTAGCAAGGCAACCCTCAATTGGACATTACAAAACAAAGATGTAAGAGACTTTCTCTTCCACCTCAATATCCAGAGCTAGCAACCCACATTATCAGATATTTGACCTATGAAGGTAGGTTTTTGAACTTACATGCTCATCATTTTAAATTGCTTAGTTGCATAAGGCATAACATGCAAGTTAATATTACCAACATTCTTTACAATTAGTTATGTGTCAGTGCTGAGGAAACCCAAAAAGGAAAGCCAAATTTTGTTTCCCATCATGCCTTCATTAAACTTCTAGTTGAAAGATCTCTTAGGGATTCTTCCCCTATTTCATGGGGTAGAATTTGTTGAATCCAAAACCTTATAGCTACAAGTTAACCATGTTCCTCAAAACTTAGAAAATGAGGAAGAAACCACAGAGCCAATTCAAAATCTAGCTAAGAAGGAAAAATAACCCTCTCCTGATAAGTCTACTAAGCCAAATTTAGAGGATGATATGCTGAGCTCTTCTAGGGGTAACAGAAAGACTAATGTTAGCCCTAACCTTGAAAAGGAAGTGAAAAATCTCTCTATTAAGGTAACAAAAAGAAAGAGGTCTATTCATGTAGTTATTGATCCTACAACATCTACTCTAGTCATGCCTAAACCAAAATGGACACGTAAAGTGGTAGAAGCTAAAGAAGTTCTTGTATGTAGAAGCCCTTGCATGCAAGCTCGAGTATCTATAACTTCTATTGAAAAATCAAATGCCCTAATTTTAAAATCTCAAACATAGTCAATAATTGAAAATGAGCCAAATGATTCTCCTATGCAAATAGAGCCCCAAAATATGAAACACATGAAGCTAAGTCTACCAAGGAGACACCACAAGAGAATCCAGAAATGTGCAATTCAATCCCTACTAATGTTCTAGAAAAAGCACCCAGCAATGAGCAACCTATTATGCCATTAGTCTCTAAATATTCCAATGTCTCCCTTATACCTTATAAATCTTCTTGGTAAGTATTTCCAACAAGTTTCTAGAGAACAAAAGATGAAATCTGAAACTCAAGAATGTTCGTCATCAACAATTTAGTCAATATTGTTTGGTCTGTACAATCATTTTTTTTTTAGAAAGCTTTTTGGAAGCAAGAGAGAGACCAGATGCAAAAGACAATATTTGACAAAGATGAAGAAATTGAATCATTAATGGAGCAACTAGAAAAGCAAAAGAAACAAATGAATAAGGCCTTGAAGCTAGCTAATTAGGCTATAGCCTGTAGACCACCCCCAAGGGTGTATGCTATGTCTTTGAAAGAATAGTTTCTATTGTTCCAATTGATGATGACAATGAGAAATATTCGTTGTGAATTTAAGAATGCTCGAGAATTTTATATTATGTATCAAACTTTTCCCTCATGGAAAAATAACTTCTTGTGTGAGCTCTATTTACATAATTTAATAATTCCACAAGAAATGGAGTGGAATCCCTTGCTTTATATATGGGATATTCACTTAAGAGCTCTAATATCATGGATGCACAATGAAACCAATTATGATAGATAGTTGGATACTTATAGAGACCTCGAAATATTTGAGCACTGCTACTCTAGGTTGAATCCCATAAGCCTTATGACCTCCTAAGGGATTGGTTCAAATTAACTTGTGGAAGGCCAAAACTAGAAATCAGAGAGAAAGTGTTTGAAGAAAAAGAAATTTTTTATAGAGAGTATTAGGCACGTCCTAATTTTACACAATAAAGAGCAATTGCAGGGCTTAAAAATAGGTGGAGTCAACTGCTAGAATCTTTCAGGAAGGCTGAACCACATAGCCCTATTAATTTTGAGGCAGTACTAAATAAGGTGCCTAAATACATGCAATTGGGAAAGAAAATAAGGAAATAATTATGGATGCCACTAACCTTCCAACCTCCTACCCTTCTTTGGCCCCTGCATGAAAGCAATGCTACCAGGTTAGAACCATTAGTTGAAGAACACTTGGGTGAGCATTGGAGATGATCCAAAGGGTACTTCTACACCTTCAAAAGTGGAAAATATGGGAAGACAATAGTGGGAGATTTTAGAGCAATGGAAAAGAAGTACAATGCTTGAGGAAAAGCATTGGCATAGTGGGGGGTAGATGATGAGGCATATTAATATCTCAAATTTGATATAGTTTTTATATAGTCTGAACTTACTTTTTGAGCCATGAGAAAAACATTTCCAAAATACTTGTTTTAAATGTCTTGTGAACTTATGTTGAATGCGGATAGAACCTATTTAACCTATGGATAGTGGATATGATGTACCTTGCTTAATATTATATATAAAGTGCAGTACTTTATATAAATGTTTTAAGATATGTTTTAATATTTGAATGAGAGTAGAAATGTTGTTGTATGTGTTCAAATGTTGCTAATCTTTAGGAAATGTAGAAGTGGCATGAAGAGTGGTGAGCACTGTATTAAAGGAGTAATGAAGACCGGTCATAGCATGAGAAGCATAGGTTAGTTCTAGGTGATAAGACATATCTATAAAAGGATTTATTTTAGAAAGCTAACTTGTTATATTATCTATGGACCATTATTCTGTTACTCAATCAATGTTCTAAAAGTCATGGTTGACATCCTGCCCTTTTTCTATTGATGATGTTTTCTCATGATTTTTTATGTTATGTTTTGTAATAAGTTCTAATCCTCTATATATATGGAAAGTTGGAGTTAGTTTGGGGATTCAAAGATTCTAAAGTTTTTTTCTCTGATCTTTATGAATTGTTTAGTCATGTAACAAAAGAAGAATTCTAATGAGAAAGTGATTTTGGATTACCTATTGTGTTCTTAGTTAGTTGAAGCCAACCAAGGGAGCCCACTTAGGAGGTGGAATAGATTTAGGTAGAGTAGATTTGTTTCTTTCAATTTCCTATTTATATTAGTCCTACAACACAATTACTGTGAAAGTTCCTGTAACACTTGTGGAAACAATCATAGTGGATATTTGAACTATTAGCTAGTTTAGAATTCCTTTTTCTGTAGTTTCTAAATTTCTCTGTTGATAATCTAAATATGTTTACTATTATGTATTAGTAGTATAGATTCATTTCATGCATTTTACTTTCCTACAACGTAGGTGTTAAGACTCTTAAAGGAACTTGGTGCACATACTGTGCTGACCCATTTCAAGTTCTATGTCCCTAGATTAACAATTCAAATGTATTTTCATAGTGGATTAGATAGTTCTGAAAATAGATAGAGCACCCTTGTTAGACGAATGGTAGTGTGATTATCTTGATCTATTATGGAAACTTGCAATTATCTCCATTAGTATGGCAGGAGTGGACCTATGGGTTTCATGTGGTTGGGAGGTGTCACTACCTTCACCATTGCTGGGGACTAGTGTATAGAGATGGTCTATTTTCCTAGTGTGACCATTGCTGGAGGTTTTCATTTGGTACCTAAGGTTCCAAAGTATGCTTTCTTGTGATCTATGCTTTTATTGGAATGCTTATATATCATTTTAGTTATTCGATACATTCCCTTATTGTGTTGTTTAGCATATGACTAGATAATGTTAGTTGATTTCTTGGAGTATCTATTGGTTGTTGTTTTAGCATGTTAGATTTCTAGTTCTTCTGATGTTATTATGCTTTAGTATTGACATCCTTATAAGACAACTCTAACTATCTAGTTGGTCATTTGGGGTGTTACACATGGTGGATGGCTAGGACCTTTAAGGTCTCATGATTCTATTATAGTTGGGAGCAACCACACACTTAGTTCATTATTTTAGTACATTGTGATGTTGCTTTTGTTCACTGTGATGTTTCTTTCAGTTATTTTCCCTTCAGTTTTTGATAGATGGTTAGATTTAGCTTCCATCTTTCAATTATTCATTTGAGTGTCTTTTCCTCAATATGTGACTCTAGTACAGTTCCCCAGCATAGAGGAATTAATTGTCTAGCTTTATTCCCTCAATGTTTTCTGGCTTGTTGTTTTGGATTCTCACACAAAATTGTAGTTTCTTGTGCAAGAATGCAATTTCTTGCATGGTGTGTTGGTCTTTCTTGCACAACTTTTGGCACTTTCTCATGTGAAACCCAACACCAGTTTTAGGTGTCTTGGTTTTTGGGCCAAGTACATTATTGCACCATTTGTTACACTTCCTCACATAGATGGTAGTTTCTTGTGTGGCATGTTGCACGTCCTTGCATGAGAATCTATCAATCTTTTGTCCTCATGCAAAAAATAGGTGGGTATCTAGGCTTGGCTAGGGAAATTTTGGAAATTGGTTTTGGACACCCTGTTGTGTTTTACACCTTCCTAGTTCAAAATAGATTTCCTATGGGGTTTGAAATATATCTTTTAAGTATAAATTGGTGTATATTTAATTCCTTATATTTTAATATATGTGATGAGTCATTTTAGATAAGTTTTAGCCCTCTACAAGCTAAGATAAAGATTCTAGGAAACTTTAGGGCTTTAGGATTTTAGATAGCCAATTGTTTAGGTGTTAGCATTTGTCTTTCTACATGGTGTTCAGTAGTTAATTTTTCCTTCCTTTGTTCCCTCGATGTGTGTGAGACCATGGTTGGTCTCTATTGTTTTCTTTTTTATGTTTTAATTAGTGGTGACACTTGGATATCTTTGGTTTTTGGTTTTTTGGTTAGTCTTCCATTGTATTTTGCACGATCCTCATATGATGGATGTCATTTACATTCATACCTTTTTCAAAAAAAATTATCTTGTCTTATATCTATCCTTCTTCCAAGGATCTTTGAGTGAGGCACTACATGCATAGATGCATCTTTGGATGGTATAGAGGCAATCCTTATGTAGGATGGATGACCTATTTCCTACGTGTCTAGGAAGTTGAAGACTCATGAACTCAATTACCCTACTCGTGACCTAGAGCTTGCAGAAATTGTTCATGCTTTAGTGAGGTGGTGACACTTCCTTCTAGGTCATAGATTAAAGCTTCATTTTGACCATCAGAGCTTGCAATACATATTTACATAGTCAAACCTTAATGCTAGAAAAAGAAGGTGGATGGAGTTCCTTTTGTGTGTACAATTTTGATGTCTATTACATCAAGGAATAGGAGAATGTGGTTGCAGATGCCTTAAGTAGAAGGCACCATGAACTTTCATTTATGATTACTTGCACCAATTTGAGAGACTGGATCCTACATCATTTTCTAGAAGATGAGCTTTATGTAGAAGTTAGTTAGTTGGTGCATTCTTAGAGAATTTTAAAAGGGAAGTAATTAGAGTATTCATTAGAGCTTGATGGACTTTTGCATCATAGAGGACATATTTATGTACCTTCCATTGGGATTCTATGTGATCTCATTGTACTTGAGGCTCATAGAGAACCTTATGCAATGAACCCCAATGTTAAGAAGCTACATTCAGATCTGAGGTAGTTATATCATTGGCTAGGCATGAGAGTATAAAATTCTATCATTGTTGCAAGATGCTTCGAGTATCAAAGGGTGAAGGAAGAACACCATCATCCTTTTAGGCTTCTTCAGCCTCATCAAATTCCAAAGTGGAAGTGGGATACTATTTCTATGGATTTTATTGTTGGTCTCTTCATGTCTTCTCACTGTCATGATGCCTTCTTGGTGATAATTGATGCATTGACCAAGGTTTCCCACTTCTCACTCATGCATACTACATGCACAACATGAGACATACCTTAGGTGTTTTTGCGGGACATTGTCAGACTTCATGGAATTCCCTATAAGATCATCTCAAGTAAATACTCACTATTTACTTCATCCTTTTGGAGAGAGTAAATTAGATATTGGAGGACATGTTAAGTATGTATGTGATGGACCATTAGGTCAAATGGGAGGAATATTTGAACCTTGTTGAGTTTTCCTATAACAATGGGTAGCATTCCTCTATAGGTATGCCATCTTATCAAGCCTTGTATGGAAGACCTTATAGAACACCCTTGAGTTGGGATATGATCAAGGATAGAATATCTATTGGTCCTTAGAAAGTCAAAGAGATGGAGTAGTAGGTGAAATTTGATTAGACAATGCCTTAGAGAGACACAAGATAGGAAGAAGAAGTATGTTGATGCAAAGATGATTGACTGAGAGTATAAGGTTGGATATAGAGTCTTCTTGAGAGTGCAACCAAGAAAGATTTTGATTTAGTTCAAAAAGGACTCTAAGTTGGCACCTCAATTTGTTGGACCATTTAAGATTCTAGAGAGGATAGGACCAGTTTCTTATTGTCTAGCTTTTTTGTCTAGCCTGTCACATGTTCCATGTTTTTGTACGTAGAGGATATATATATGATGAGTCTTACATTATAGATTGGGATGTCTTGCAAGTAGATTCAGATGATCAATTAGGACTGGAGCCTATTTATATTATTGCTTGACAGACCCTAGCCCTTTGAGGCCAAGAACTAAACTAGGTTAGGGTCTAGTGGGATTGTTATGATGAGGCCATGACTTCATGGGAGGATGCAGTGTAAATGAGATCTTAGTAACCATACCTTTTTGATGAACTTTAGGAGGAAGTTCATGCCTAGTGGGGGAGCATGTGAGGCCTCGCCCCAATCCATCATAACACATCTAATACATTTCATTTTGACACATTATGACTCAATATGCTTGAGACACTATCTAATGGACTACATATTATTTATATTATTTTATGTCATATGATGATTTACTTTAAAAATTCTTAAATAGGTTATTTGATTTTTATGTGTAGACATGCATTATGATGATGTAATTTAGTAAATGATTTGGAATTATGAAGATGTTAAATACTTTAATTATACAATTAGTAATGAAAGTTTAATATTTTGATCAATGTGATTATGCAATTCGATTTAAATATATGAATTTCATGTTATCAAACTACTGATATTTGAATTGAGTGTGCATGATAATTAACCATGGAATTTATCAAAAAATTGGTAATTGACCCTATTAAAAATTGTAAGACTAAGGTTCAATCCAATAAAGTGATTCAAACCTCGATTTCAAGTGTTTTATTTGTATCATAATCTAAATGTGTGTGCATCATTCTTTAAGTTGTGGTATGTCAAATGTTATGTAAAGGAAAATCTTATGGTGTCACTTAACACTTGTTATATGCATATGTGTGTTGGCATGTCAATTTAGGGTTAGCAGAGTAACCCATTAATCTAAGACTAAGTAGTTGGTAACCTAGATTAATTACCCAAATTAGGGTTTAGTGGAAAGGTTTCATCCTTAGGGTTTTTTAAGAGAAAATATTTCAAGTCACTTGTATAGGTCCTAAAATGTTCCTAGAGGCTTCCAAGTGCCCAAGTGGTTTGTGTATGGGTTAGGAACCTTTTCCACCCTTCTAGAACTCCCTAATAGTATTTATGACCCCTAAAATATCCTAATTTTTACTTTGTGCAAAAATTGACCATCTCCATGAGGTTAGTCAAGTTTATGCTTCTCCTAAAATGTTGTCCTGATGGAAGGAACAAGTGGGAACATCATAAATGCTTAAGTCAAGTTTTTTGTTATT
This sequence comes from Cupressus sempervirens, assembly GCA_028749045.1. NCBI lineage: Eukaryota > Viridiplantae > Streptophyta > Pinopsida > Cupressales > Cupressaceae > Cupressus > Cupressus sempervirens. The sequence continues at coordinate 538,857,331 of CM053790.1, forward strand.
TTCATTTTGGGTGGGTGAGTTTAAAATCCTATTTAGTGTCCATTTTGAGAGTTGAAGGTTGTTCACCCATTCTCTATATTTTGAGAAAGTCAATCTTGGAATTTAAGAGGAAGAATGATTTAGAAAATCTCAAAACTCCATTGCCATAATTTTTGTGAAGGTAGGATTCTCCCTAGCCTTGTTCTTCATGCATTTTCCATTACTTTCTTATGTAAATTTCTTCCATGTGTCTATTTCATGTTTGTATTGTAACATGTGAGGAATGGGTACTTGTGGGTTTTCTATTTTCTTTCCTTTCATGTTTTCCTTTTAGTTTTGTTGAGAAATTTGTGAAGGGTGTGTTGCCATTACTCACCCTTAGATAGGGCAGAAGTGACCATATACAGGAGAAGGGTTTTATTTGGACTTTGGGTTAGTGTAGAGTCTCTCCTCGTGTTTAGGAGATGGAGAAAGTAATGTTTTATGGGCCCTTCTTGTCAATACAAAATGACTTTGTTTTCAAGAAATAAAGAGAGAAAGAATGAAAGTTCAATGTGATTTGTTATCCTTTGAAGAGGCATATAATTTGTGTTTGTGATTAACATCTCCTACCTAGAAAAATCCACCTTCTCCCTAGTCTTTGTTCAATATAGAACCTATTGTGCATACCTTGGATGAGTTTTGTTTGTTGAGTGTGTCATTATGATTGTTCTAATTGTCACCTAGTCAATTATTGGTTCTCCTAAGCTCAAGGTGTGGCCTCACATCGATGCCTTGGTTGGGAGGTGAGCACTCCATGGTTGTTTTTATGTATTTGCAAACTTGCTTGGATGGTACCTTAAAAAGGAGCAAAACTGGATTCAGAATTGTCATGGTATTCTTGAGTTCATTGTTATGGAGACTTCTCCTTGTGGTGATTCCATTGAATCTTGTTATGTGTTATAAAAAGAAAGTTGGATGTCTATTAAAGCTATTGGATTTCAATCTTCCTAATGTAGTTTTTATTGTAATAAGGTGAACTATGATCTTGATATATAAAATTTGATAGTAAAAATGAGAACATGATAAATGAATTCATTGTACATACCTTGTAATTGATTGGTATAGGATGAATGCATAAATGTAGTTTTTTCACAATTCACTTCTAGTACCCTTGAAAATTCAATTCTAAATGAAAATTAATCAATTGTGTTATAGATATTGATGTTATATGAAGCTATTTAATTTTATTTTGACTATGTTCTATAGGAAATTGGATTCAAATAAATATTACCTTCTATTGCATGTGTCATAAACTATTTAAGATTTCTCCTAATTTAAATGAAAATTTTAACTTCAAAATTTTACATACCATCCACTCTATAAATGTCCAAACAATAATACACTAAGACACTATTAAAGTTCTAAAGGAAAACCTAGACCTATGAAGTGGAAAATAAATCACATAATCTCCATCTATTTGAGAGCAAAATGCTCTCTAGATTTTGCATGGGAAAGTTTTAATTCTCTTCTAGTAACAAAGAATATTCTAATAAGATTCCCTTTTAAAAATTGTTTTGGACATCTTATTAAATAAGAAATATATAAATTTTAAAATAAAAATCAATTAAAATAAACCTATTCTATCCTGCCCTTACCTTATCCCACCCCACATATAAAACTTTAATTCATAAACCCCCGTTGTGTTTAAAATTCTCTCATTAACATCACCCCCTTTATCTCCTAATTTTTCTCCCCACATGATCTTGGATTGGACGCAAGCTCTTGGGAAACAAACAAAATCAACATACTTTGAATGCAAGGATGATAAAATCTAATCATCAAATCCTATATGCAGTTTGTTTCTTTGTCTTCACCTCCTTTCATTGCATTGGAGACCTCCATTTAATACCCTCTACTCACCTCTTACCATGTGCCTTTTTCTTTTTCAGCCCACTAGCATGGGATTGGTTGATGGCTTTTGGAGGGAGGAAAGATGTTTGAAAGATTTGTGTTTGAAAATACTTTATTACTTTTTGTCATACCCATGCATACCTTGTTCTTGGGAAAAGACCGTAGGCTTGGGAAATGTGAGGGATGTATGGGGTAGTTGGCCACCCACTTGGGAATTCACACATGGTTAGTACGTAAGGGTACTTAGATGTGGGTGGTCAGTTAGGAGTTAAGTTAGGGATGGGTTAGTAGATATTAATTAATGGTTAATAGATTAGATAGAATTAGGTTATATAATTGGCTTTAGATTTAAATTATTATTTTTATGGTATTTTAATATAATTTTGATTAAATTTATTTATGTCATGTTCTTTTTAAAGGGTTATTGTAGGTTTTTTTTCTTGAAAAAGGAATAAGGGATAGACTTTGTAGTTTAAGAGATAGTTAGAAGTTATATGTTTGGGATTTACTTTTTATATTTGACTATTTTTATAGTCTTTTATAAAAATTAATTTCATCATTATGATTTAAATAATAAATTTAATTAAATAGATAAAAGAATTAGGAACATTAGTCTTGGGGTGTAATGCTAAAGCCAAATCGAGTTAGTGTCAGGAGTCAAAGTTATGTTTAGGTGCTTATGTTTTAACAATTGTTTTGATTTTAGATATGGAAGTAACACATGGAAATATAATATAATATTCAAAAAGTGATTAAATATTTTATTTTAAATTTATTATAAATTTACTTAAAATTTCTTTTAACTCAAATTATGAGGGTTATTGAATCAAAGGGTTATTAAAAGAACCTTAGGTTGATAACCTGATAGTGGTTAGGAACATGATGTAAGGATGAAACTAATATCATAAATAATGTTATAAGTGATATTTACCTTTTTCAATTTCTATAATAAGTTATTTTAATAATGGAAATGAAGCATTAAGGTATTTGATAATCTTGTCGAAGATGCGAAACTAGTTCACCTAGAAGATTGAACTAACTTACTAAAACAAATCAAAGATGAATTAATAATCTAATGTATCTTATGAAAAAGATGAAGTTAATATTTGGAAATGGTAAGTATTCAAGTAAGATTGACTAATCAATTATTAATTTTTATTCAACCCAAACTCGGTGTTCCTATAGCACCTTGATGGAAATGTTCCAAACCCATTCAGTATGGTTGAAAAACAACTCTACATCTTATTAAAAAAAATGAAAACTCAATTTTAATCCTTTGTCGGTTATATATAACCTTTTCAATTAGAATGTATTAACATAGTGGATTATTTAACTTTAAATATACAAAATCATGTGTTTTTTCCCTAATATTTTGGGCATAACAAGATGATACCCACAAAATGATCCACTATTTACAAAAGTGTCATGTTAAGGATGTTGACCCTGATAGGAGTCTATTAAGTACGTATAGTGTATCAATTCTTGTTATATATAATTATAGAATGTATGCAAGATGAGCCCACTACCCAAACATGTGATTATACAATACAATTTCTTTATACACAAGAGATAGATACAAAAACCTCTTTACTATTGATATCTTCAATATCGAATCTTTCCTTTTCTTCTCTTTTCATACATCTGATTATAAATTATATTTAAAATTAGTATAATTTCCATATCAATTTCCATATATATAGAACTTACATATTACTTCCCATAATACAATCTTTCCTTTATCTGAAAATTGTACAAATCTGCCCAAAGGAAAGTCGGCCCAAATCTTTCCTATATTACAAATCTGCCCAGTCGGCCTTCAAGCTTTCACACACTTGCTAAATACAAAACTAAATCTTTCCTTCTTAGGGTTAACATCTAGGATGTAATCCCTAAATATTTAAATCATTATTTTGTAAACAAAATAACTCTTTAACCTATAATTACCCAGTTATTGATATGCTTTGTTCTACTCTGTACACTCCCTTTACTAATGTTTATTCCATAACTCCTTCCATACAATCCAGACAGACTTGCGCACTTACATATTTCACCCTACCATATTGTGCTATCTATCCTTAACTATGCACATGCCAATAATTAGTTTGTCATCTATATATATTAAAAATTTCCCTATTCTATTGAATAACTATATGATACTTAAACAATTTGCTATGTCTAACTATGTAAACTTCATCTGTACATAAAACCTTCTTCATATAGGGTACATGTTTCCATAAATGAAAAATCCAACAACATACCAACTTACCTTACTTAGCCCTATTACTAATAGACTAATAGTAAATAAATAATAGTAAATAACATGCATCACACATATAACATTCACACATATATGACACCAAGATTTAGCATTAAAATCCAATTTGGAAAAAACCATCAAGTAACATACTACCAGTTTTCACTTTTCTAAAGTGAGCTTCATTAAGAGCCAACCCTATGAGATGTTAAAAAAAACATTATATGTGTGACCCTATTAAAGGATTTAACCATCTTGTTAGGAGTGGTGTGGTTAGATGACTTTGTATCATTCCATTATTATGTCATTTTTATTAAAGGATTTAAAATTGACTTTTAGTTCAACCTTGATTAAAGGATTTTGATTGCCACAATGGTTAGAGATTAACAACTAGGTTTGATCTATTCAAATACATCTCACTTTTCATATTCACTCTCCATTTGGCACATTTCTTGTTTCATTAACTAGACTTCATTAACATCTCGTTCTCTAATCTTCTTGGAAACCCTTCAAGCAATCAACTTCACCAATCTTATGATTTTTCCTCTACTACTATATTCTTCACAAGTTCACTAAAAAATATCCAATAAAAAATGAACCAAACCTTAAAAAACATCTCATATGCATTCTTAAATAGGTAGATTAGATCTTTTTTTTCTTAAACATCACCACAAATCTTACAGTTTGGTTAGATTCAATGAAACTATCCATCATTGTGTCCTTCTACTCCTTTCTTGATACTTCTAGAAACTTGTCCTTGAATCCTTATCTTTGATCCCATAAAAAAATTAATTCATTCATTAAATATGCCATCTCATTAATCCTTATTATCTGTACATTTTGACTAATCCAAAGAAATCAACTATGTTAGTCTCAAACTCAATTCTCTCATAAAATATTAATTTTATGATGCTTGATCGTCATTGTGTTCTTATGCTCAGTCAATAGTACAACGCTCAGTCAGTATTATTTTGTCTCACTCAGTCAACACTGGCTCACTTGGCCTTCACTATGCTCAGTCAGTACTACACTTTCTTCTTCTTCTTTCTTAGCCATAACTAACACTTAGCTAATACTATTTACCCAACCAACTCTTAAGTTCCTTAACTATCTACTTCATTAGCCTAGTGCGACTGTCACTCGGCTAAGCTTACTATTTTACTCAACTTCTTATTTTCTCTTCTCTACATCAAGTCAACTATCTTCTTCACTTTATATAATGATTGAAAGACACAATTATCTTATCAAATACCAACTGATCAAGTGCCCATTGTAATTCCAACATGCTCTCTCATCTTTACTCAAAAACTTCACTAGTTCAACTAGTTATCTCTCTTTTCAATTCCTCTTCATCAATCATGCGATATGGCACTCTATACTATTAGTAAATGTCTCTCCAGTAGGTTTGATGATGAAGAGTCATTTCCTTAATACCATTAACCATAATAGAAAACAAAGAAACAACAACAAATGTGAGAACAAAATATTGACTTATTATTTGTGTTGCAAATATAGAATTAAATAATTCACAAGTACAATATACTAACCCACATGGGTGCCTTCATTACAATAATTTGCAAGACAAGCTGTGAACTATCACTTAGAGTTGTTCTAGACAATATTTGTGCCTTTCTTAAATAGGCAATTTTATGCTACCCAGGAAGGTTCTAGACAATTAGACTTAATACCTAGGGCTGACAGACTCTAACAATACATATAAAGTTGGCCAAATACATCTTTGAAAGTTATTTTAGATATTTTAGGTAGCCCAATTTTGAAAGGCCATAAATCTTGAAACATTGCTTTGATTGGCTATTATAACCACTTTTTGGAAATGCCAACTTCTGATCTACAAGCTTAGAATGGTGCATGTGCCCTTTCATCAAGTTATGGACCTCATCCAAGCACTCTAAGGCCTCCAATAGTGATCTTGAAGATTTTTCTACAAAATTTTCTACTGAAAATCTACTATAACTTCTCTGATACTTAAGCTAGAGTAATGAGATTTTTGTAGTAGGCTTACAACTCTAAAATGAACCTTCATATAGAAAATAAAAATATTTTGAGCTCATATGAAAAACTCACTAAAAATAACAAGATCCCATAAATAGTAACTACCCTATCTACTAGTCCTTGTTAAAATAGAAAAGACTTAAAAGAAAATATTTTTTGGGTGATACAAGATTGCTCTTACACCTAGGATTCTTCTGCATCATTTGACATCAATGACAACATAACCATTGTTCCAATTGTAGTTTCCAACAATCTCCCTCTTTGGCATTTATGAAAACACCTCTAGTTACCAAGAGAATGCAAAAGACTTTACTTGATTTATCTTCTCCCTCTGTAATTTGATACATGTCTTAATTAATATCCTTAGTTTCATTCTTATTCTCATCTTTCACTCATTTTCACTTCTCCCTCTATGATACCAATTTTATATACTTCAATGCTAACACCAATTGTAATACCAATTATATTGGCTCCCTCTTTCACATTTGTTCTTTGTGATTCAACTTCTCCCTCTATTACTATATGGATAATAATTTTTATATATTCTCCCTCTTAAATCTATAGATATTGAATGGTAACTACATTTATTCTCCCTCTTTGAAAACAATGCCAAAGACATCATCCATTTACATACACAACATCCTTTCTATATCATTGTCTAACATGTATTTCAATAGTCACTTTCTTCTTTCATGTTTCACTTGAATCCTTGTAGTCTTATCTTCTCATTCTCCAATTCATATTTTCATAGTCTTTAGGAAGATCCTAAAGTGTTACCTCTTGCATCAATGTGTAATATACTCTAATCATAACATTTCATTCAATGCAACACCACTTCTCATCTTGCTTCAAATAGGGGAATGGCCCCTAGCTTACCTCTTAGATACTCAAAAGAATCCTTAGGTAACGTCTTAGTGAATATATCATCTATCTACTCCTTTGTGTTCACATACTCTATTCTCCACTTCTTTGTCTTTTACCAACTCTCTTAAGAAATGATACTTGATAGAAATGTGTTTGGTCTTTGTGTGCATCACAAGATTATTTGATATGTTTATAGAACTTGTGTTATCATAATAGATCACAATAGGTTCAGTAATCTCTTCCTTCATACCTTTCAAAAGTTGTTTGATCCACACAATGTTAGAACAATTAAATATTGCAGCAACATACTCAAACTCTATTGTCCATGAAATCAATCTCTTTCCTAGTGTTGGAGTTCTTTCGGGGAAAAGAACATGCCAGGTAGATTTAAACCTGATACCAAGAACAAAGAACCAAGGACAAGCCTAAGGATGAGCTAAATCCTATATTCAGCAAGGCTTTATCTAAGTTCTAGGCCAATTAACATATTCATATTAGGACTCACTTCACTTTAGGCTCTGCAAAGCCAAGGTGGGCAAACCTGAGGGACTTGTCTAATTTATCTTGATACTTCACTACAAGACTACCCTCTATAGCAAAAATGGTCAATATTCTTCATCAATTTGCTAGTAAACCTCCTGATTACAGTAGCTAATTATAACCAAGGAAAGTAACCAAAAATAAGTCATGACCTAAACTTCTAGTTCTTCAAAATATAAAATGGGAAATTGATATTCATTTTGATTTTATTTCTCAACATAACCAGGGTATGCAACAAAAAATATCATGCATCCTTCAAGCTGACCAGTCCCTTATCCATTGGGCATCAATTAAACTTCAACATACAGATGGATACCTAAAACATGCTCACATATTCAGGCATATGATCTATCTATTTGACTTTTAAACAGACATAAGTCTTCATCAAACTCTCATGCTAATGAAAATCCTTCTAATAGAACCAACAACCCTATCAGCATAAACAAGAATTTACTTGGACCTTTGTTCCAACAACAAATCTATTCTGATATACAACCTTAAAAGATTGCAACTGAGTTCAAGACCTTGGTCCTTAAGCACAGAAAATTGCAAATAATAGAAGCAGGAGACGAGAGTCAAAATGAAACTAAGAAGGTTAAACTCTTTGTATTAATTTCCTTGAAAAGGATACTACATCTGTAAACAAAAACTCAAAAAATACACAAAGAAAATGATTCTATAATAACTATGCTTTAAAAGAGATACAACATGTTCATAACCGGAAAGATATTGAGAAAATTGGTATCACAACTCAGAAAACTCAAGAGATTGAAAACCAGACTTGTGGACTCTCAATACTCCTAAAATCTTCAAAAATTGGAACTTGTACAAAGAGTAGAAGAGGTAGATATATAGGAAAGAAGATCTTTCTGGGTTTGTATTCTCGGATTGACATCTATCCTATTGAAAAATCTTCAATCTAGATTTGTTGAAACTGAACTTCCTCCATCTACTTGCACTTTGAAAATCATAAATGATGCACAAAATATCTGATATATTTCCAATTAAAATATGCAAATATCTCCTAGAAAAATATCAAAAGATCATCACAAATTTGTACTGAGGCCCAAAATCTAATTTCACCATGCCTCAACTTGCTTTGCCGTCAATGTCAAAAATTGTTGTTACCAAAATTCATAACTACCCCAATTGCATTTAGAAACCATCTAATCAACTTGACACTTGTTGGAGAAACTAAGAATGATGAAAAATCTCTAAACCAAGTTGCAATTTCATCTGCAACATTTAATTTTCACTTTTCACCATGAAGACCCCAAAATTAGAAAAGCCCCTATAGCATTGACTGGTGAAGACTTGTGCACAAACTAACTCTAGATTTAGAAAAAAAAAATTCTCCCGATTCCGGTGGTATATGATAAGGCATACTTTTCTTTCCAAAAACCTTCTGAAATCAATTTGAAAAACAGCACCCCTGATATGAAGTTCAATTTTGCAACATCATTGAAATTTAAACCTGGAAAAAATTTAAATTATACTAAAGTTAAACTTTAGAATAAATCTCTCTTTGATTTAAAACAAAAAATATGAACGTGTATTTTCGCTTGGGAGAATAATTAAAATATTTGATATTCTAATTATTTTCCATTTTCCCTTTGCTTTAAATCCTAGGGTCAACTCAAGTTTGACTGAGTGTCACATAGCACCTCATGATTTTTTGACCCTTGCCACTACTGCACTTGATGCCACATCACCATCTGCCTAGGCTCAATGCCAAGTGGCAACATCCCGCAAGCCTGCATTCCTTAATTGGCTTGCATCTTTGTAATGCGGGATTGCATCGTTCATCAGATCTGCCACATGGCAACATCCTATTCATCCCATAAACTTGCTCTTGTCATGCCATGTCATCACACATAGGACCACTTGCCACATGGCGCAATCTCGCATGCCCACATTCTTTAACGGGTGAGCAAATTGTTTTTGCGGGCATGCGAGCACTGCACGATCTCACCACTTGTCAACATCTGGGCGCCTTCACCACATCAGCATCTGTGTGCATTTGATTAAAATTTTTCTTTGCCCATGCTGATGTCACCTCCACGGCCCACCACATGGGCATTGGCTTTTCAAAAGGTTCCTTTCTTAAGGACACTACGTAAAGTGTTTGTTTTTGTATTTAAAATCAAAATTTTACACCACACCATTATGTGGGACTAAAATCCCTCCTTATTTATGCAATGGATTGGGCTTCTAATTCACATTTTTCTCTGCTCTATACATTTCTATTGTATGGCCTTCTTTCTTCATGCCTCCCCTGCTCATGTGTGAGCAGCTATGGTCTTTTTTATCACTGAGATTTCTCTTTATTTGCATACGACTTTTGGATTGGTGCGATGCTCTACCTGAAAGCTCCCCTATTATGCTCACATGGCCTGAGTCTACCCTGTCTGCCATGTTCAAATCCTTCCTTGAAGTGGAGATAGAGTGAGCTACCCACCTGCACAGATTCATTCTCTAACTCCCCTTTTAGGCTACAAATTCCATCTGAGATGGATGCCCATTCTAAATGTGGAGCTTTCTAAGATGGGGCTCTGCTATGCTCATTGTACTCTATAATTTCTTTCTCAGCCCACGTGAGGCTTCTCCCATGTGATGGGGTAGTGTTAAATCATGTCGTGAGGTTCAACATGTTGTATGTCTTGTGGCTTCTTTTGACTAGCATGTCTTGTCTTTAGGCGTGGGTGATCTCAGTCTACCCTCTCCTTTTCAAAAACATGAATACTCTACCCTTTCTACCATACACAGACGTCTCCTCTCCGATTTAGCTTGGACTACCCTTGTTATTTGCAGTTCATTCCCAATATGCCGCCTGTAGTAACATGTGCCTGCCTAGCATCTTTTCTTTGCATTAATGCTATCATATATTTGAGGCTTCCTACCACTATGGATAGCATTTAAATATCATATGAATGGAGACATAAGAATGCACCATATTAATTGAGCTCTATGTACTAAGGAAAGTTACATGAACAAAAAAAATCCGGACAACACTAGCAAGGAACCTAATTACAAAGGCCCATAGACTCCTCTCTATAATCACTAGGATAATCATATTTATATAATTTCCAAAGTCTAGAGAAATTTCCATATATTTTGGGATCCATTTGATGAATAAACATACTTAGTCCATGTACAATTTTATCAATCTGATGTAATCAGTTGGACCCCAAAGCAGGTCTAGCTAAAAAAAAAAAATTCATTTCCAGACAACTGATATGAAAACTAATCCATTGACATCCTTGAATTGACCAAAAACAAATTTGATCATTGATTGATCACTTAAAACTCATTTTATAACATTTTTGCATCACTATGAAAATCATGTTAGGAGGCTTGTTGCCTGCCTTTAGAAACTGATGAAAACACCTAGTCGGGCTCTGAAACTCTATGCTTCTATTCTCTTCAAAACATTCAACATGCCTTCCAAATCTCATTGCATGATGACATCGGGGTCAAAAGATATCGACCTCCAAAGTTGCCCACATAAAATCACCTGCAGATGAACATATCAAAAAGCTAAAAATTGCATTTGGAATTGACTTTGAAAACTCGGCAAACGAGCACTTGAGCTGTTGAAAACTGGGGCATTGATACTTTGTCATGAGAAGAATATGATTCTACAATTTGGGCTCATGAAGAATCACGGGGTGCATTTGGCGAGCATCTGAAATGGGCTATCTGGATTTGCAAGATAGTGAACATCAATAAAACAACATTTTTTGCAAATGGAATGACTCTTGTAAAGTGTGAAGATGGATTCATCAAGACTTGAAAACTAGCACACTTGTAGTATTTTCAGAGTAGAATACAAGGGAGCCAACCATTCAATCCCCCCAATCATGACTCAAAGATATGACATCTCGAACATGGCTCCCAATCAATCTGCACTTCTGATTACCAATGAAACTTTATAAATTGCATTGAGAATCAAGTTTGAAAACTGATCAAATGGATTCGAAATGACTTGAAACTTGGAACATAGGTTCTCTAGTATGCATATTAAACATTCTTAAAGTGGTGAGTTATGAATCATAACCGAGTAAAAGATATTCAAAGGAAAACATGCCCTCCTGTCACTATTTGACACTTTGTAGAAAATGCAGAACTGAAGACTACTCAAAATGGGACTTTGCAGAATGGTTCAAAATGTCAATTTGACTATATGAAACACATATGCAAGATGAATGAAGGGTGTTAGAAACATAAAACACCACATAGACCATAATACGACAACCGGGGCACAAGCATGAAAAGCATTCATAGGAGCTCAAAGTAACTCAAATTTTTGAATAGTCACTCAAAACAGGAATGCAATTTTGAGTGCCATCACCTAGAAAGAAAGTGCCTCCACTTGTACTCTTTCTTTCATCAATATTTCATTCCCACTCAAAATATTTGTGTAAACTTTTAGCTCAAACCAGTCACTCTTCTTGTACCATAATCTATAGTCTTCTATTCCTTTAGATATCTCAGTGTCATTTTCACAAGCATCATATGATTTTCTCTAGGATTAAGAAAAAACATAGAAACCATACCAACTGCTAATGCAATGTGAAGTCTTTTATGTACAACATATTATAATTTTCCAATCTTCAACCTTTATAATGTTTGACTCACTTTAGCATAATAATTATTCTTTGAAATTTTGTGACTAGTAATCATAGGTGTTCCAACCGATCTTGAGTCTTTCATTCTAAAGGTCTTCAATATCTCCTTGATATACTTTGATTGAGTAATGTAAATACATTTCTTCATCTAATAAACTTGTAAACCAAAAAAGAACTTGATCTCTCCAAACATTGACATCATTGATTCTTCCTTCATCTCATTAGCAAATTATTTACATGACAAATCATGTCATCCAAATATGATATCATCAACAAAAATATCAGCTACAAATATCTTGCTCTCATATTCACTTTTTACGTAGTGATTTTTATTATCATTAGTTATTGCAAAACCAATTTTCACCAAATAATTGAGTAACCTCCCATACCAAGCTCTAGGGGCTTGTTTCAAACTATATAATGCTTTGTGTAGTTTTTATACCATATTCCTCTTGCTAGGATCAAAAAATCTTTCACGTTGATCAATGTAGACTTCTTCTTCTAAAATTTCATTCAAAAATATAAATTTGACATCCATTTAGTATACCTTGAAACCTTTGAAAGAAGCATATGCAAGAAAATTTCTAACTCCTTCCAACCTTGCAACTAGGGAAAATGTATTTCCATATTCAATTCCTTCTTGTTCATATCCCTTACAAAATACTCTCTCCTTATTCCTTGTAACTTCACCTTTCTCATTAAATTTGTTTTTGAATAACCACTTGGTTCCAATCACATTCTTGTCATTTTTCCTTACTAACAATGTCCAAGCCTTGTTCTTCTCTATTTGATCAATTTCATTAGTCCAATCTCCATTTTCTAGTACCTCTTTAACTAATTTAGGCTCAACCTTGCATAGTAAACATGTATCATTCTTCAAATTTCTTCTTTTCATATCTCTTGAATCTTTTCTTCTAATAATTTGGTCAAGTGTATGGTTCATCCTTACATTATTTTTAAAGACAGGTTCAGGTATTCTTTCTTCTTTATTTATTTCATTTGGTTCTACGTGCTCATCCCATTTAGGTATCTCTGGCTGCAACTCAACATAGTCTGTCTAGTGTTTAGTTTTGATGCAAAGAGCACAACAGAAGTGTGCTATATGGGCCTTCAAAAAAAATAAAAAATTATAGTTATGGATTCACATTTATAATCTTTTCCAACTAGTCAACTGAATGCAAGAATGTTCCATCTTTTAAGAACAATTTCTCAACTAGGGTAGAATTTAAAACCCTTAATCAATCATTAATAACTTCCATAAATGAAAGAATGAGACCAATAATTTTTATGAGACTCAATAACAGTAAGTTACCAGAATTTTCTCCAATTTATATCCAAATCTAAGCAAGGAAATAAAAGTTATTACAATTTCTTCAAAACTATTCATATTATGACAGAATCTTACCAATCTTCACCAAAACAGCCATAACTTCTTCTAAATTTAATGAAAATAATCCAAACCAAAACCAAATAAAATATAACTCATATACCTTTCCAAAAATATAATTTTCACATCTATATCATTAAGATTGAGTTTTCACCAATCAAATCATCAAAGACATTGCAGGAAAATGTTGGAAATGATTGAAATGAGGGAGATTGTTGGAAATAATTGAAATGATCATAAGAAAAACTATTGGAATAATATATGGAATTGGTAAAGAATTTCCTCAATAATTTTTTTTTCATTGATGTCAAACTTACTACTTGCAGGGATGACAATTGCTTTAGTGATCCAAATACTATCAATTAGTTGACTGTCAAGGTGGAGGCAATCAATAAGATGTAACTAGAACACCTAGAGAAAGGTTGAAGTTATGATGTTGTAATGAAGTACAAGGATAAGTTAATCCATTGATGAAATAGTGTATTGGATGACATACTAAAAGATATGAATAATAAGCACACTAAAGCATATCAAAAGATCTAAGGTTTTAGCTAAGTCTTTTGCAAAGCTCAAACTAAGTTCAACTGCCGAGTCAATTCAAGTGCTGAGTAAGTTCAAGTGCTGAGTAAGTTCAAGTGTTGAGTAAGTTCAAGTGCTGAGAAAGTTCAAGTGCCAAGCAGAACCAAGTGCCAAGCAGGTACCGAGTAACACAGAGGTGTCGAGCACCAGTAACTCAATAATGCCAAGTTGCTACATTATTTAGGAAATCAAAGATTCGCTAGATCTAAGTAGACAAAGTTGTTATCTAGAAATCTGTGAATTAAAAGGAAGATAAGAATGATGAGTTGGTGGCATAGAATACCATGCAGAACATTTTTAAGATACAACTGGCAAAGTTTCAAGAAGAAAACAAGATATGGGGTAGGTACATTGTATCCTACCTAATCCATTTTGAAACCCTAAAATTAGAGAGGGAGAATTGAGAGGAAAAGGAAAATCAAACTTGTATATAAGAAGACATAAGTTAATGAAAAAAAGAGAAGAAGTGTGGAATAGAGGGGATAGTGTGAGAGAGAGCCATAGTCAAGCATAAAAGCATGAAATGCTAAAGAATGTGCTAAGGAGAAGCAAGCACAGGAACTCTGTTTAATAGATGACCTCCTCAAGAATGATTGCATTGGCAAAATGAGTAGGAAAACTCAAGGAGATGAAGCTTGAGAGGGAGACAAGTAGTCAGAGCTGAAGAGATTGAAGCCAAGCATAAGGATTGAACTGAAAGAGTGATCTAAAATTTGCAAAGTATGTTGTAAGTTATATCAGATCAAAAGACCATTATCATTACTTTGTAGGAATTGTAACAACAAGATAAATCCTATGGACTTAGGTTGGTTTAACAGCCATTAGATAAATCCTTTAACAGGGTGACATTCCAAGTGGATGTTCTAAAGACCTTTAACCAAGCCCATTCCTAATAGTTTGGTGAAATCCTCTAACAAGGTCACATTTAACTGTGTGTTGTAAGCCTTTAATAGGGTAGGCTTTTAATAGGGCATCACTTTAGAAGAGCGAGAATCAAGTAGCATGTTACTGGTGGTTTTTCCCAAATTGGGTTTCCACGTAAATCATTGTGTCATGTGTTGATCTTGAATGTTTTATCTTTGCATGTTGATTTACAGTAATTTGCTTATATGACTGATTTAAGTTTGAACATATGAAAAGGGTATTAATAGGGCATTTGGACCTTGAATAACTGATTCACCCCCCCCTCTTAGTTATTCTAAAGAATTCTAACAATTGGTATCAGAGCCTAACTATTGATTCTGTTTAAAGGGACTACTAGTAGAAAAGATCAAAATGCCAAAGAGAGAAGTTCCCAAGCTCAACAAAGACAAATTTGTCGCATGGAAAAGTTTGATGAAGCTACATCTTGGATCCATAGGAGATTATGCCCAAAATTTGATTGTCATTGAACATGTAGATCCAACAGGAGCTCCTACTGCTGAAGACATGAAAAAAAAACAAGAACAGAACCAAACAATGCTAGAAATTGCCTCTGCACTCAGCTATGCTGAATTTGATGATATTAAAGGATGTGACACTACATTCAAAATGTGGAAAGCCCTATCAGACATCTATGGAGGAGATCAGAATGTACAAAGAGCAAAAAGAGAAAGTCTCAAAGGAAAATTTGATGACATGAAAATGGAAGAAAATGAGAATGCTTCTTAGTATGGTGCAAGAATAAAGGAAGTGGTAAGTGCAATAAGATGCTTGAATGGTCAACTGGATGAAGATACTATTAATAGTAAGTTCTTAAGAACCTTTCTTCCTATCTATGATATTAAAGTATCAGCAATACAAGAGCTAAGATGTATACCAGGAAATAACCTAAGATTTGAAGGTATAATAGGTAGACTCACTGCATTTGAGTTATCTAACTTTGACACCTACAAACCTAAAAATGTTGAATCTACTTTTAAGGCCAAATTATCACTGAAAGATGCCGAATAGGTGAAATCAAGAAAAGGAAGAAAAATGAAGTATGTATCTAGTGACAGTAGCACTGATGAGGAAGATGTGGAACAATTGGAACCATTGCTCACTAGAAGATTTCACAGGGGCAAAGGAAAATTCAAAGGTAAGATGCCTATCATTTGTTTCAATTGCAATGAAGTAGGTCATATTGCTGCAAGATGTCCACATAAAAAGGATTCCAAGGAAGGCAACAAATATAAGAACAGAAGAGATGATGACAAGAGAGACTACAAAGAAAAAGGTAAGAAATGTTATATTGTTGACGAAAATTCTGATGACAATGATGATGAAGTTGTTTATGTAGCCATGAAGGACCAATCTGATGAAGAAGAAGCCACAGCACTGGTGACATGTATAAACAAGAATGACAGATGGATCATAGACAGTGGATGCTCACATCACATGACAGGAGACAAAAGTAAGTTTGTTAAATTTACTCAATATGATGGAAATAGTGTTAGATTTGGTAATGATGCTCCATGTCAAATCAGAGGAAAAGGTTCCATTAAGCTCACAGACCAAATTTCATGTGACAATGCATACTATGTTGAAGGATTAAACTACAATTTACTGAGTGTCTCACAATTAGGCAATATAGGTTGCAAAGTGGAGTTTGAAAAAAAAACTGCAAAAATCTATGATAATGATTGTGAACTGATAGGAAAAGGAGATCAAACAAAGAGTAATTTGTTTTATCTTGATATGGATAATACTTCTTGTCTACTTGCAAAATTTGATGATGAATGGTTATGGCATAGAAGATTATGTCATGTCAACTTTGACAATCTGGTCAAAATCAGTAAAATGAAGAAAGTCAGAGGGCTACCAAAATTGAAGAAGCCTGATAATGTCATGTGTAAAGAATGTCAGCTAGGAAAGATGACAAAGTCAAGTTTCAAAAGCAAAAACTATACATCTAAAGAGATACTTGAGTTAGTCCACACTGACTTATGTGGTCCAATGGAAATACAAAGCTATAGAGGAGATAAATACATAATGTTATTTGTTGATGACTATTCCAGGATGATGACTGTTAAGTTCTTAAAACAAAAATCTGATGCTTTTCAAATGTTTAAGTGGTATGTGGCCAGAGTTGAAAAGGAAATTGGAAAAAGCTTGAAATGTCTAAGATCAGATAGAGGTGGTGAATTTACATCAAATGAATTCAAGATATTCTGTAATGACAAAGGAATCAAAAGACAAACATCAGCTCCTAGAACTCCCCCACAGAATGGAATTGCTGAAAGAAGAAACAGATCTGTAATTGACAGTGCCAAAACATTAATGATGGAAAAGAATGTTGCTCTAAAATACTGGAGAGAAGCTGTAAGTGTAGCGGTTCATACATTGAACTGAGTAGAAGTCAAGAAAGGTACAAATACAACACCTTTTGAATTATGGTATGGTTACTCACCAAATGTAAAACATTTCAAAGTGTTTGGTTGCAAATCTTTTATCCTTAAAGATGTTAGAAATGGAAAATTTGATGTAAAAAGTGATGAAGGTATATTTCTTGGTTACTCCACAAGAAGTAAGGCATATAAGTGTTTGAATGTTAACACTAACAACATTGTGGAAAGTGCAAATGTAAATTTTGATGAGCACACAGAAGTCCAAGCTAAAGAACCAAAGAAAATAAAAGAATACAGAACCTTTGTATACTCTTATGAAGGAATGACTGCTGATGAGGATGATGTCAATCAAATTGAAAATCAACAACAAGTGTCAGTTTTAGCCGATTCACAACCAGTGAATGCCAAGTTGCATTCAGAAGCCGAGTTATAGAATGAAGAAAATGCACAATCTGATTCAGAAGATAGCATACATGATGAAGAACAACCTGAAAATGAAGAGCATAGTGATCCTGAATCTAAAAGATCAAATATGGAAACAAGGACAGAGCCAAGATTATCCAAATATGTAAAAAGACATCACCCTGCTAAACAAATAATTGGTGACAAAGATGCAAGACCAATGACAAGGAACAGACTAAGACATGAATCATGTCTAATCAGCAAATCTGAACCCAAGATAGTATACGATGCATCACAAGATGATGACTGGTATAAAGCTATGGAAGAATAAATTGATCAAATAAGAAAAAAATAAAACTTGGAGTTTGGTCCCCAGACCAACTGATAAGAATGTGATTGGCACCAAGTGGGTATTCAGAAACAAACTAGATGAGAATGGTGAGATTACCAAAAATAAAGCCAGATTAGTATGCAAGGGTTATGCTCAAGAAGAAGGAATAGATTATGCAAAAACATTCGCTCCTATTGCTAGAATGGAAGGAGTAAGAACTTTACTTGCATATGCTGCCTACAAAGATTTCAAAGTCTATCAGATGGATGTAAAATCTGCCTTCTTAAATGGTATACTAGAAGAAGAAGTCTAAATTGAACAACCAGAAGGATTTTTTGATGAAAACAATAGGGATATGGTGTGTAAGTTACATAAAGCACTCTATGGTTTGAAACAAGCACCTAGAGCATGGTATGAGAGACTTCACAAGTATCTAGTGCAAATTGGATTTGAAAGAACTGATGATAACAACAACATGTACATCAAAGCTGAAGAAGGTAAAGACATTATTGTATCTAAAATTTTTGTGGATGACATAGTATTTGGTGGTAAGGAAGTACTTTGCAAAGGATTTGCTAACAAAATGAAACATGAATTTGAAATGTCTATGTTTGGAGAAATCAAATTTTTTGTTGGATTGCAAGTTCATCAACTCAAACATGGAATATTTATTACACAATCAAAATACATCAAAGAAATTCTTAAAAAATTTGGATTTGAGGAATCCAAACTAGTCAGCACACCAATGGCCACAAGAAACAAGCTATCCAAAAATGATGAGTTAGTTGAAGTCAATCAAACAATGTACAGATCCATGATTGGAAAACTACAATATGGTGTACATAGTAGACCAGATATAGCATTAGCAGTTGGAATAGTGGCCAGGTTCTCTGCTAATCCTAAAGAAAATCATCTCATAGTAGTAAAAATAATAATGAGATATCTCAAAGGGACTGATGATTTTGGTCTATACTACAAAAATAATGGAAATTTTGAACTCAATGCATATACAGATGCAGACTTGGGAGGAAACATTAATGACAAAAAAAGCACAAGTGGAGGTGCATTATTTCTAGGAAAAAGGCTGGTTACCTGGACTAGCAAGAAACAAACATGTATATCCCAGTCCACTGTAGAATCATAATATGTGGCAGTTGCAGTCAATTGTACAAACATTGTATGGCTCACAAATCTATTGAATGGAATGAAAGAAGAAGTAACAAAACTGGTGATATTGTATTGTGATAATACAAGTGCTATAAACATATCCAAAAATCCAGTGATGCATGCAAAAACCAAGCATATTGCAATCAAGTACCATTATGTTAGAGAATTGGTAGAAGACAAACAAGTGAAGTTGGAATACATTCACACAAAGGAACAAACTATAGATATCTTCACCAGACCATTGCCCAAGGATGCCTATGAATATCTTAGAGGCAAGCTGGGGGTTATACCCCTAAGTCAAGCAGTTTAAGGCAACAAGCAAGATGCCTTGCATCAATAGGAATAAATCATTGAAATATTAACAGGTTGATGCAAAGGATGAATAGCAGGAATTGAAACTCCAAATCAATCACAAGCATGGTGACAGAGGGAGAAAAACATCAAGAAGCCAAAGCTTATATTTTGTATGATAAAGATGCTACATCTTTGGCATTTATGTCAAAGAGGGAGAAATATGCAGGAAACTGATCAATGCAAAGAAAGAGGGAGATATAATATGAAAGAGGGAGATATATGTGATCAGTAGTGAAAATGCAACAAATCAATACAATCTTGGTGGTAACTGAATTGATTACTTGATCAGTTTGGTTTGCCATCAATGCCAAAGAGGGAGATTGTTGAAAATGATTGAAATGAGGGAGATTGTTGGAAATAATTGAAATGATCATAAGAACAACTATTGGAATAATATATGGAATTGGTAAAGAATGTCCTCAATCATTGTTTTGTCATTGATGTCAAACTTGCTACTTGCAGGGATGACAATTGCTTTAGTGATCCAAATACTATCAATTAGTTGACTGTCAAGGTGGAGGCAATCAATAAGATGTAAATAGAACACCTAGAGAAAGGTTGAAGTTATGA
This sequence comes from Cupressus sempervirens, assembly GCA_028749045.1. Classification (NCBI taxonomy): domain Eukaryota; kingdom Viridiplantae; phylum Streptophyta; class Pinopsida; order Cupressales; family Cupressaceae; genus Cupressus; species Cupressus sempervirens. The sequence goes on from CM053790.1 coordinate 538,877,600, forward strand.
TGTTGTAATGAAGTACAAGGATCAGTTAAGCCATTGATGAAATAGTGTATTGGATGACATACTAAAAGATACGAAGAATAAGCACACTGAAACATATCAAAAGATCTAAGGTTTTAGCTAAGTCTTTTGCAAAGCTCAAACTAAGTTCAAGTTTCGAGTAAGTTCAAGTGCCGAGCAAGTTCAAGTGTCGAGCAAAACCAAGTGCCGAGAAGGTGTCGAGTAACACAGAGGTGTTGAGCACCAATAACTCAATAATGCTGAGTTGCTGCATTATTTAGGAAATCAAAGATTTGCCAGATCTAAGCCAACAAAGTTGTTATCTAGAAATTTTTGAATTAAAAGGAAGATAAGAATGATGAGTTGGTGGCACAGAATACCATGCAGAACATTTTTAAGATACAACTGGCAAAGTTTCAAGAAGAAAACAAGATATGGGGTAGGTACATTGTATCCTACTTAATCCATTTTGAAACCCTAAAATTAGAGAGGGAGAATTGAGCGGCAAAGGAAAATCAAACTTTTATATAAGAAGACATAAGTTAATGAAAAAAAATAGAAAGTGTGGAATAGAGGGGATAGTGTGAGAGAGAGCCATAGTCAAGCATAAAAGCATGAAATGCTAAAGAATGTGCTAAGGAGAAGAAAGCATAGGAACTCTATTTAATAGATGACCTCAAGAATGATTGCATTGGCAAAATGAGTAGGAAAACTCAAGGAGACAAAGCTTGAGAGGAAGACAAGTAGTCAGAGCTGAAGAGATTGAAGCCAAGCATAAGGATTGAACTGAAAGAGTGATTTCAAATCTGCAAAGTATGTTGTAAGTTATATCAGATCAAAAGACCATTATCATTACTTTCTAGGAATTGTAACAGCAAGATAAATCATATGGACTTAGGTTGGTTTAACAGCCATTAGATAAATCCTTTAATAGGGTGACATTCCAAGTGGATGTTCTAAAGACCTTTAACCAGGCCTATTCCTAACCATTTGGTGAAATCCTCTAACAAGGTCACATTTAATAGTGTGTTGTAAGCCTTTAATAGGGTAGGCTTTTAATAGGGCATCACTTCAGAAGAGCAAGAATCAAGTAGCATGTTACTGGTGGTTTTTCCCAAATTGGGTTTCCACGTAAATCATTGTGTCATGTGTTGATCTTGAATGTTTTATCTTTGCATGTTGATTTACAGTAATTTTCTTATATGACTGATTTAAGTTTGAACATATGAAAAGGGTATTAATGGGGCATGTGGTATCCAAGTTTCCTCTCTCTCATGTTTAGCTTCTTCACTCTGTGACTCGACTCCTACAACCTAATGCTCAACAACATGGTGATGCTTGGTAGATATTTTCCATTGAACCTTGAAATTTTTTGTCTCATGATTATTTATATCCTCTTTCTCTAGTTTAGGTAAAGTCTTAGGTTTTCCTTCATAGATGTAAACAAATTTTTTGTAATCTTCAAGTTTTTCCTTGCATTTCTCTTTTTTTTTTTTGTAAATTCATCAACTCTAACATTTTCACTTTACACAATTTTGTTAGTATTAGAATTCAAATATGTGTATGCCTTTCATATAGTGGAATATCCTAGGAATATATCTTCAATGTGTGGTGCATCAAGTTTTCTTTTCCTTACATCTTTCAATATGTAACACTTGCTTTTTAAAACTTTGAAATAATTGACATTAGGTGCATGCCCATACCAAAGTTCAAAAGGTATTTTGTTTGTACCTTTCTTAATTTAAACTCAATTTATAGTATAGACTGAAGTACTTAAATATTCTCTCCAATATTTATATGAAACATTCTTCTCCATCCTCAGTGTCCTTTCATAGTCCATGATTTATCTATTCCTTCTTTCAGCTATCTCATTCTATGGTGGAGTCCTTAGTCATTGCAAAATATGTTGAACTCATCTAATATTAATTCACTTCCTCTATTTGATCTCAAGCCCTTTAGACTCTTTCCTATTACTTTTTCAACTCTAGCCAAATACCACTTAAATATTTGAAATGCATCATATTTTTCTTTACAAAACATCACAATCAACATTTAGAGAATCATCAAAAAATACAATAAAATATTTGTCACCGTAATAGATTTTCACTCTAATAGGACCACATAAATTAGTATAGATCAATTCCAAAATATGAACAATAAGTCTTTCTCTTGAAACTAGACTTTGTCATTTTTTTCCATTTGACATTGTTTGCACATCACTTTATCAAGTTTTCTCTATCTTGGTAATCCTCTTACTCTTTTCATATTACTAAAACTTACCAAATTATCAAAGTTAAGATGAAATAGTCTCTTATGCCATAAACAAACATCTTCAAATTGTGCAAATAGATAAGTATCTTCAGATAGGCCTAGATAGAACAAGTTACCTCTTGTTTGATCACCACTTGCAATTAGTTCACCAATAGCATCATAAATATTTTCCTTCCTATTTTGAAATTCAATTCAATATTTTGAACTATTAAATAGTTCCATACTCAAAAAGTTATATTTTAAACCATCAACCAATATGTGTTACCACATATGATCTTATCATTTAGTATAATTGATCCTTTTACCCACATAACATGGTGTATCATTTCCAAACTTAACACTACTTCCATTAGAATGTTCTATCTTTTCAAACTTACTTGAATCAATAGCCATATGATGTGAAAAAACACTATCAATTATCCATCTATCATTATTATTCACATGTGAAATCAATGCAATTTTCTCATCATCATCAAATCCATCTTTCATTGCAACATAAACAACTTCTTCATTATTGTCATAAGTATCACTATCACAATCATCTTCTTCAACAATGTAACATGATTTCTTATATTTTCCTTTTTAGTCTTTGTTACCTCAGATGTCTCTATTGTCTCTCATTCCTCGGTATTTTCTTTCTTTCATGTTTTCCTTGTAATCTCTATCAAGACATCTTGCAGCAATATGACCAACTTTTTTACATGTAAAACAAATAATAGGGAGTTTACCTTTGTATTTTCCTTTTCCTCTTAGTATCCCTCTTTCCAATAATTCTTCAAGATCATCAAGATCATCATCTAATTCACTATTATTGTCCACATTTTTTTCTTCTTATTTCTCTTATATCTATGAAGTCTTAGTTAAGACTTGAAAACACATTCAACACTAGATTGTAAATAGTTACCAGAATTTGACAATTCAAATGCAGTGAGTCTACAAATTAGACTCTTCTAGGTTAGATCATTACCAGGTGTACATCTTAGTTCTTGAATTGTAGAAACTATAATTGCATAAATAGGAAGTAAAGTCCTCAATACCTTACTTATCACAGTCTCATCAGCTATGATGCCTCCATGTCCTCTAATAGTATTTAGAACCTCCTTGATTTTGCCACAATATTGTGCAATAGTTTCTCCTTCTTTCATTTTCATGTCATCAAAATTGCCTCTCAAACTTTCTTCTTTAGTTCTCAACACATTTTTGTCTCCTCTATCAATTTGTGGCAACTTGTCCCACATTTTCTTTATAGTAGTACAATCTTTCACATCATTAAACTCAACATAACTCAAGAAAAATGTAAAATCTATCATCATTTGATTATGCTCCTACTTCTTCATTTTTTCAAGTATCATGGGCTTGGGAACTTTAATGCATTCACTTTCCAAGTAATACATGGTAGAATCTCCAACTCTAGATAGATGCAATTTCATCAGTCTTTTCCATGCTAAGAAGTTCTCTTTGTTCAACTTAGGTACCTCTCTCTTGTACATCTTGATCTTTAGCTTAAGCCCTTCAATTTTTTTTTTACAATCATCAAAGCTCTAATACCAATTTTACAATAATCTAAATACCTAAGAGGGGGTGTGAATAAATTATCCTTAGGTCTAGAAGTACCAATTCAACTTTTACTAACTTCAATCAACTTAAACAATATCATAAAACCAATTAGTCCATGTATCAACTCATTAGAAACTTAACATATTCATTCATCACTTAACTCTTTGTTTAATATGTGTCAACTAATAGTAAATAGAATGCATTAACATATATGACATGAGGATTTAACATGGAAACCTAATTTGGAATAAACTACCAAGTAACATGCTACCACTTTTCACTCTTTCGAAGTGAGCTTAGTTACAAAATAAACTGTTAGGTGTGACCTTGTTAAATAATTTAATCACCCTCTTAGGAGTGGCTTGGTAAGAAAAATTTAGATCATTCCATTAAAATGTAACCTTTATTAAAGGATTTTTACTACCAAAATTATTAGAAAGTAACAAATAGGTTTGATCTATTCAGATACAACTCAGTTTAAAAATTCTAATGTCCATTTGACTCATTTGTCAATTCATTGACTAGACTTTATTAACATTTATTTCTCTAATCTAGTTGGCAACCCTTCAAGCACTCACACTTCACCAATCTTCTCCTTTTTCCTCTATTACTCTTTTCTTCACAAGTTCTCCGCAAAATTGCCAATTAACAATGAACCAACCCTAGAAAAAATCTCTTATGCCTCCTTAAATAGATATCTTAGATATTTTTCTATTTAAACATCACCATAGATCTTAGGTTTTGGTTAGATTCAATGAATCTATCCATCATTTTTTCCTTCTACTCCTTTCTTAACACTTCTAGAAACTTCTTAAAGCCTTCCCTATCATCCACATATTTTGACTAATTCAAAAATTCAACTATGTCTACTTCAAACTTGATTATTTCACAAACTATTAATTTTTTGACACTCAGTCATCACTATGTTCTTCTGCTCAACATTGTGTAGCCCAAACACTATTGTTTTGTCTCTCTTGATCAAAACTGGCTTACTTAGCCTTTATTAGGCTCGATCACTACTACATTTTCTTCTTTTTTTTCTCATCCATAACTAACACTCAGATGATAATATTTACTTGGCCAACTCTTAAGTTCCATAATCTTCTACTTCATTAGCCTACTGAGACTAGTGTTATGGTGTCTACAACACATACCCCATTCCTCACTAGGAACGGGGACCCCCTACTTTTTTTAACAAATAATAATAATAATAATAATATAATTAAAAAAATTGAAACCATGCCACATATGAGCGCACACAGGTGAGGTGTGCACTATGCACCCACGCACCCGCGTGGGAGTGCACCGTGCACCCTGCTCGGCGGGGGGCTATAAAACTCTAGCCTTGGCTTTCATTTTTACCACTTTTTCTATTCATTCAGTGCTTCAAGGTATAAACCCTTGACTTAGTTGTTTACTTGTGTCGTGCTTCACACACGGTGCCAATTTAACTTGTGTCGTGCTTTGTGCATGGCGCCACTTGAACTTGTGTCATGCTTTACACATGGCATCAAACCCTTGAATGCTTACACTTGCATAGCACTTTGCACATGGAACCATTTGAAATTTCAATGTGCTTTTTGCATGGCACTTAACACTTGCGCCACATGACATCAAATATTTGCATGGTCTCCTTGCACCGCTTGAGCACATGCTGCCCTTCGGGTGCGTATTGCCTCACTTGAGTGCATGCCACCCTTCGAGCATGCATGGGGCTGCTCTCTCCACTTTCTTTTCTTGTTTCACTCTGAGAGTGCATGGTGCCAATTAGGCACGCGTGTCACACTCCAAGCGCACATAGTGCTACTTATGTTTGGGCACTGCTTGTGTTTGAGAATGCATTCGCCCCTCACTGATAGATTTTTTTTATTTAAATTTTGAAAATTATATATATATACATACATATATATATATATGTGTGTGTGTGTGTGTGTGTGTGTGTGTATGTATATATATATATAATTTCAAAAATAGATAAAAATTGTAAAACAAAAAAATTTAAAAATGATAAAATATTAAAAAAAAAAAATTTTAAAAAAACAAAAAAAGTAAAAATTTTTTAAAAAAAAAGATAAGATAGAATAAAAGGGATCAAATAAAAAATAAAAGGATAAATACAATGCCCAAATGGGGGCATTTTTTCTGTCTTTCTTTATGTTTATTCATAGCTCTTATGTTTTATCTTTGACTAATAAATGTTTTTTTCACAATGTGCAGGTGATTAAATGGCATCCACACCTAGAGTAGCAACCAAACCTGTAGTCTTCAAATTCTAAGGTGTACCTTCAAAGTCAAGATTCCATGATGATTATGTAGAAATTAGAGATACTAACCTCAGACACATAGATCTAGGAGAATTTCTAAGAATTTGCAACAAACCAATAGAAAGGTCAACCTTGGTATCCGCATTGATCTGTTTCAGGTTGGTGAACACAGCATCACATCCCATGTTAGTACAATTGGCTGAAATAATCATGGCCTTGGCGCAAAATTTTTTTGCTAATGAGAGAGTGGTTAAGAGTGTCACATGGGAAGTTGTGTTGGACCTACAACCTAAAAAAATTGAGAGGGTCTTCCATCTTCCAAAATTGGATCAGTTCATTAGGTTCTCATATGAAGTAGCTAAAAGGTGGTACAGGGAGCATCAACAAGAGGCAATTGACATCATACAATCTGCATACCTTATTGAGAAACCTTTGAGGGGAAAGATAATAGGTAAGGTAGATATGACTCAAGGATACATGGAGGAGGATATCGGGTACTCTATCATTCTCCTGAGTAGAGTCATGGGCTTACCTACAATAGGTCACCTTAGCACCTTCATGGTCAACTTCATTGAGACCATCAGATAGGTGAGGATGCCATTGGACTGGGCCACCACACTAAGTGAGAACTTGTGTGAGCAACTGAGGATGGTAAAGGATAAGAAGAGGTTTTACATGAATTTTTACATGGTATACTTGCTTTCAGCAATGGCAAAAAACTATCCTAGTTTATACACGAGAGGTAGTATATTGGACCCCAATTCCTAGCCATACATAGTTTACCCTCAGCTAGTGAAGAAGAATCTCTTAGAGTAGAGCAAGGAATATAGAATTGTGAATGATGAGTTCATTTTTGCAATCATTCAATTCATTGAGGGAGACTATGGGAAGAGGTTATCTGATGAAGCCTAAGCACAAGTCACAACTCTCAGAGCATACTTCATCTCATTCAAAACATTCACCTATCTATAGGTAGCTAAAGCATCCATCAATCTGAAGAAGCTCCTGTGGTATCCAAGTGACAAAATGGTACTGTTGGAGATTTCTTGGCAAATTGAGTCAGCCTATGAGAAGATAAAGAGGCAACAAAGACCTTGCTAGGCATGGCCATTGGTCATTGGACCTTATCAATTGAAGAGGAACCAAGATATTCTATCCTTCAAATGGGAGTAGGAGAACTATCCTCTTGAAGAATACAATTCTCTCTGGCCATATTTTGACAATGTTGGGAAAGTGGAGAGTCTGGTACGAAGAGACTTCCATCATGAGGATGTTGTTGAAGATCACTGGATGAATGCCACAAAAGACTATGATTTCCACATTAGGGACTATTGAAGGATGACTTTGTATCTAGCAAAAAGGGCTCTATAGTTGAACATCACAGAGGAGATAAGGCAACAGGACTCTAAGGAGTTACTACAACCCCTAGTCAACATTGAAAAAATTGGTGAAAGACCCATTATGAATGCTGAGGTTGATAGGGAGGAGATCGATGATATTAATCATCGAGTGAGGCATGTCATTAGAATGACAAAGGATTGGATAAAGAAACCTTTTCCACTTGATCCAATTCTTGACACTGTAATCTTCCATGCACATGCTCACCCAAAAAGAGGTAGAGGAAGGAAAGTAACAATTCCTACATTCACAACTCAATCTCCTATCAGGCCAGAAATAGTGTACTAGATTGATCGCCTAGTTGAATATTATCACCCCCCTAAAAGGAATGGAAAGAGCAAAAGAAAGAGGACCTATCCTCAGAGGATTCAGATAGAATAGGCACCTCCCTAATAGCAAGAATAGAGTCCACAAGAGACCCAAGATACTAGAGCTACCCTAGTCTAGGATGAACTACAGTTTCCTCCTATTGTGTCTAGCCCACTAGAAGAGGGAGAGATTCCACATCTCCACTCCTCCTATGCAAGAAGATCTAACTTCTCCTTCTACCTCCAAGAAACATAAGAAAATGATTAATAATCGAATGAAGAAAAGGCAAAGTATCAAAAGGAGATTAGTGCCTAATCCATCTATTCCCAAAAGTACTCTAGAAGGAGATGAAGAGGAGGAAGAAAAAGAATCAGAGGAAAAAGTGCCCCTATTGGGAAGAACTCGACTAGCCTGCCATCCACTCAAGTAGAACCTTTAGAGCTCTCTTCTTTGGAAGATGAAGTACAACAATTCATGGATGAGTAGAGTGAGGGGAGCAATGATGTTTTCTTAATGTCAAATTTTGATTTCATGCTCGTGGGTATAGAATTGATTGGGGATAAGATTAGGGACACCCCTATAGGAGAACATCAACAAGAAGAATGGATGCAAATTCCTCTAGATACATAGGTTCTTGATCTTACTCCTCCATCTCCACCATGAGTTACAGTGGTAGAATAGGGCTCGCTGGCTCCTCCACCTCAAAGTTTTGAGGAAGAACAAGTTTAGAAGGAGCCATCATCAAAGGAGTGACTAGAACAAATGATGACTAATGAATTGTTGAAGGAGGGACAAATAGTGCAATATTCTCAACCACCTTTTCAAGAAACTGAGGTTTAGGCTACAGGGTCTACTAAGATTGAGGATTCAGAAGGGGAGCCCTCACAACAGGATACAACTCCTAGCAGGAGCGACAAAGGGAAGGAAGTTACAAAACACATCCCATTGTGATCATGAGTCAAGTCCATAGCACAACACATCCCTAGATGAATCTAGAAGGAAATAATGAGGAGTACTAAGCCTCAGTTTTGTGCTTCAGAGGAAGACATTTGTGACATTGCAAAGATCTTGAACAAACCTGAGTCTCCATCACATGAGGTAGCACCATTGGCATTTGTCACCACCATACGAAGCCAGGATTTATTTGCACAAGTAGCTCTCCCTCTTGAAGGCACAGATATAAAAGGCCTTAGCCTGAAGGATTATGAGTTAAAGGATGCTATGTTGGGAAGGCCTACACAAGATTCAGCCTAAAAAATGATGACTATGAGAGTCAAAGAGGTCCTCAAGTAGATGGAACAAGAGGAGATTGAACTCCAAGAACTTTGAAGGTGGGTTGAGATCCTAAAAGGATATCTAGCCAAATTCATTGGTCCTCTTGATGCTGAGCACCCTGAGAAAACTCTAAATACCATACTTAGAGAAGGGGGAGGTGTACAGTTAGACCCATTTTTTAAAGCTTGTCAAGAGTGGCAAGAAAGTTTTGAGGAGAAAGATGTTACCATCATCATAGGGAATTTGAAGTTATTGCATGCTACACAACAGAACATGAATAAGATCATAGCAATTTTGAAGTAGGACTTCAGTATCATGGATGAGGTATGTGCCTAGAGTAAAGATTTGCAGACTCTACAAGCCATAAAGGGCCAAAGATATTGGGTTTTGATTGATGTATATCGGAGAAGAATTAGACATGATTGATGATTAGATAGAGAAAATAGCAGATAGCAATAACATAATGGAAACATTACATGAGGAGATTCATTGGCTCAAGGACCAAGCCCAAAAGTGGATTTTGGAAGCAAAGAGACACTACAATGATGCATGCTTGGATTATTTTGAAGATGAGGAACCAGAAAAGTTGTTACCTATAGATACAATAGTGGAGAATTTTAGGAATATTTTTATGGAGGTTTCTAATTGTGAGGACATCTAACAAGTCTTTAGGATAGAAGAAGCCTTGTTAGAGTTAGATACCAAACTTAGAGATTTTGTAGAGACTCGAATTGAGGTGGAGAATTACAAAAAAAAGGTAAAAGACAAGTATGAGGCTTTAAATCTTGTGGATGCCATTAAGATTACTAATATAATAGAGAAATTCAAGGGCAAACATCCAAACATAGCTTTGGGATGAAGAAAAACAAAACCCAGATGCCAGAATTTCAATCTTGACACAGTAAAATTTTGAGATTTTTGAACTTGTCAAGGTCCATAGCTTTGTAGGTGTACAGGTTTGTAGGTACACAGGTCCACAGCTTTGCAATTTAGAGGTGTGCCAATAATTAACTGCTTGTTTAAAAAATAGCACTTTCCATGCATCAAGAATGCATTTTGATGACAGTTTAACTTCAACACATGCATAGTAAAGGACCGGCTTCTAATTTTGGCACCTCCATACACTCCTACTTTGACTAAATGCTTCCTCCTACCTTCTCTCTCATAATTTATTTATTTTTGACATGTAAAGAGCTCATGCATCCAATTAATGAATAAAATATGGATGGAGTCCCTCTAAGCACCAAATTAATTGTTAGTCTCTATATATTTAGTTTGTTTAATGTTTTAAAAGCATTTTATTACATGAAGATATTTCTCACTCTCAACACAAATTGAGGAGACAATTTCTTATAAATACCCCATTGTAAAATGAAAAAAGGGTTGCCATTATTATGCAATAAAATTATGCTTTTGGTGCTCACATTTGGAGTGTAGTGATTCTTTCCTAAATGTGTCATTATTTTGTGAATTTTTTTCATGAGATTGTGATTGAGCCAAAGGTTTATTGTGTGGTTTCTGGTTGTACAATCTTTTAGTTCTGGTGTTTGCTACAGATTTATGAATTCCACTAACATATCGAGCTTGAGAAGAGATCATCAAATTGTTCCTACATAACTTTTTCTCTTGCATGAGAGCACTTTTCATGGCCTTGTGATTTGATAAAAGGTGAAATATCATATGATTGTTAAATTTTCTCATTGAAAATTGTATCAGTCGATTCTAGGAAGCATTGCTCCTATTTTCATTGGTTTCCTACCAATTTCTTCAAATGTTTAACTCGCAGCATGTTGTTTTCTATAGCTTATGTCCATTTAGAATTTCAATTTCAAGTTATTTTAATTTCATGTTATTTTCTTTTAGTTCATTATTTACTTTGCTAACCCCTTGTTAGAATAGGAACTCATTTTAGTTGCATTGTTAGATTTGCATTCATTGAAAACTCAAAAAATACAAAAATATTGTTCTTTTGTGTGTGATTTTGAGATAGAAAACATATTTACTTCATTCCAAGATCATAATAGAGCCAGAAAAGGCCTCCTTATGAACAATCACATTTATCTTCAATTGAGCAAATTTTGGTATGTCACAAGACAAATACTAAACCTTGGACTTGATCCGAAAAGATTAGCTTTTCAAGAGAGGAATTGCACAATGGATTCTTGTCATTGACCTCGTGGATAATGACCACCCAATAGAAATGGCATTAAAAGGAGGGCCCCTTTAAACTCCCAAAAAGGAAGAAAAATTGTCCAAGTTTCAGAATTTTACACTTCTACAATAATCTATGCTTCACAAAAGTTCAAAAAATTTCTTGAGTTTTTGATAAATTCAGGTCTGCAACTCCACAACTTTGTAGGTACGTAGGTCCACAACTATGTAGGTCCACAGATCTACAACTTTGAAGGTGCATAGGTGCACAAAAATTTGTGGTGCACAAGTTTCAGAGAGGTGAGAAAGTGTACTTCTGCAAGGGTGCACTTTTTCCAAGATTGATGCAAGATGGAGTATATTGATCCAAAATCCCCATTTTAGCAAGCATTAAGGTCTACACCAACTACACATGAGTTTCTTGATCTTACCAAATTTTTTAAACCGTGCAGTGACAAGGGAACATCTTGAGTTCAACCACTTCCATTCAAACTTTCATCATCTTCTTCAACTCTGCCTCCACTCCAACCACCTGGTGGACCACCACACATTCTGATAGCTACTCCTCAACAACCACCATTAGGTCCACCAAACCCTCTAATGGCCTTTTTTGCAAATTTTTTAGAATCACCAATAAACCTTAGAGGTGCACTCCATGACCTCCCTAAGAATCCTAAGAAGTTTTGCCCCAAATTCATCTATGGTGAAACACAAACTACTAAAGATCATGTTAAAGTATTCAAGGAAATTTGCAACCACAAGCAGTTTGGTAATGAGGATGTGGTTCTTCATTTATTCCCCTACTCTTTCGGGGAAATTTCCTTCAATTGGTACATTAATTTGCCACTAGGATGAATTGGAGATTGGGATACATTCAAAAAAAAATTCTTGGAACAATTCAAAACATTCATCAATCCAGCTGTGATACATCAACATTTATATCAATTAAAAGGGACCCAGCTGAGACAGTTTCACATTTCAACCATCGCTTTCATATGGCCTACCACAAGCTGGAAATGCCATATACTATACTAGTTGAAGCTACTATTTAGATTTATCTAAATGCTATGGATCACCTTACTACAATTTTTCTAAGAAGACCTCCTATAGAAAATATTGACACATTGGATAAAGTCTTTGCAAAAGTAATCACATTCACAAAGCAAACCAATCCTAATGGAGGAGGAATGATGCTTCCAATGCAAGTAGTCACTACAATACCAACATACCTCATGGGAGCACCCACAGTGCCTAGCTAGTTCATACCTATGAATCTAGTTCCATTATAGTAGGCACCCACTTCATAGAATCATATGATAAAATATCCAGGGTATGAGCCTCCAAAATAGCTTTCTTTGAATAGAAGGCCATAGTTCCCATGGAAATAGACAATAACCTTATTTTAGAAGTTGGTCAAATGAAGAAGACCATGTCACAAATGATAAATGAATTGACATGTCTTAGATTGTCACAAGGACAAAATAACAACTTCCAAAGAAACAATGATGGCCCTTACAACAATAATTTTGGTCAGAATTATAGCAGGAACTTCAATGAGAACAATAACAACAATAATGCAGGAAACAACAATGGGGGAAACAACTTCAATCCTCCTAATCACAATAATGGCTTCCAAAGATAGAACTAATAATGGAACACCCATCTAAATAATGGAAGCATTTTTTTTTATAACAACAAAAACAATGTTTAGCATGCTGATATCAATCAGTATGATGATAGCCAAAATGTGCTTAACAATGATGGTTCTTACTATAATGGAAATCAAGAGATGAATCAAAATTCACAAGTAAATGACAATCCTCCTCCTATACAATTCTATGCTATGCTATTGGAATCTTACAATTTTGCATAGAATACACAAGTGGAACTACCAGCAAGTGAGGAATTCTCATTCCCATTTAGTCAAGAACCTAATATTCAGCATGATGAGATGTTTGTTTTTCACAATGAAAATTGAAATACCTATAATCTGAGGAATAGAAAGGAAACTTTGACAGATGGGATTCTTCTAGGTTTACAACTAACCCCACCTGATCCAAGAGCAAGTAACAATCTACCACTGATAAGACCCGTGTATGAAGGACAACAAAATTAGAACCCAGTTAATGTACCAACAATACTGAAGAACCCTGCTTGGTCCACTGAAAAGTATAACATGGTAGAGGATTTGAAAAGGACTAAGGCCAATATGTCCATGTTTGACATGTTATATAATTTTTCACAATAGCGAGAAGCTCTTATGAAGACATTTGATCATACCAAGGTTTCCCACAATACGAATGTTGTTCCACAAAAGACAGTATCTCAACAAGTGAATGCTATAGAAGAAATGCACACTATGTTCAAAGACAAAGTTGAGGTACCCCCATTTTTGCTCAGCATTAGGATATATGGGAGGAATCTTCACAATTGCCTCATTGATTCAAGAGCTTCATGTAATATAATGCCATTATCAATAGCTCAAAGGCTAGAAGTTAGTCCTTAACCCTCTAATTGAGTGGTGATACAATTGGATAAAATGGAGGTAAAAGTCATTGGTGTATTGAAAGATGTGTGGATACAGTTAATAGTTGACCCTTAGATTTAGGACATTATTGATATACATGTAGTTGATATCTCAGAAACATATGGTTTGCTTCTAAGTAGAGAATGGACAAAATGTCTGAGAGGATTGTTTTCTACAGACTTCTGTCAATTGTGGTTGCCATGGAAAGGATTGAACAATCAAATCAAGATAGATGTTGAGCCCAAATTGAAAACAACGATCATAGGTTACAATGCCCTAAATGAGATAGCATTCTTACAATCAGATTTGGGTTCATACAAAGTGATGGTATTGTATATGGTTTCAACCAATACACCTCAAGATCAGAATGAAGAACCTAAGGTGCAAGTACCCAAAAGTGAAATCATGACATAGTTCATAGATAGTATGGTGACTAATTTACAATGTTTACAAGAGGAAGTTGATCCCAGCATCCTCCTCCTTCAAGGATTTTTTTGGTTACATAAAGTTAGTTAGTCAGAATTTGAATGCTCATCATGTCAAGAAGCAGTAGCAAAGGTACTAACACATATAATGGAAAACAATGATAAAAGGACCTCAAAAGCTGAATTCATAGAAAGCCAAAATCTGGTGAACTCATCCAACCTTATTGAAAAGATTGAAGAGGAAAGTGAAGATCTAAATGTGTCATACAATGATACCTCTTCAGATGGTGGAGGTTTTTCTTCTCCACCTCCTGGGATGATTAAAGTACAAAGGAGAAGATGATACGTGAAAGGTAAAGGATGGACTTCAGTAGTCATTCATCCTAAACCTGAAGTTGAGGAAATCAAAGAGCTAATAGGGGAAATATAAGATAAACAAGAAAAACATGCACTTTCTCTATCTATAGATTACAAAGGGGACTCATCAAATCCTACACAAGGAAAGTTACAATGGGTTCCTAAGAAATAGCCATTCAAGCCTCAAGTGAAAGAGAAGTTAAGGAAAAGTAAGCATAAAGTTAGAAAACCCAAGGAAAATGCAATTTGGACACTTTTCTTTGATGGTTTTAGGTGCAAGATGGGAGTTGGTGTAGGTATCAAATTGGTCAACCCAAAAGGTAGGTCATTCTATGCTACATATTGGTTACAGTTTAGATGTACTAACAATGTTGTAGAATATGAGGCATTAATTCGAGGACTTCTCTTTGCACTAGAGAAAGGAGTCACAACTCTCAAAATTGAAGGAGACTCTCAATTGGTTATAGGACAAGTAAAATCCAAATACTCTTGCAATGATAAAATATTACTTTCTTATAGAAAAAGGGTATGGGATATACTGGATGATTTTGAAGCTTTAAACATCAAATCAATTCCAAGAAGAAAGAACATGGTAGTAGATGCTCTTGTCATTTCAGCAAGTTCTTTACAGCTAGTTGAAAGAACCAAGCTAAAAAGATTTTCAATAGAATTTTTTGTTGTTCCATCCATTCCTGATAATATCACAAACTTTTAGGCCTTTCAAGATGATCAACATATACTTGAGTTTATCTTGTACAGTCACCATTTTGAAGGACAAGAAATTGATGATACACTAGATGAAAAACCTGAAGATGAAGATGGGATTCTAAATTTAAAAACTAACACTATTCCAAAAGGAATGGTTGAATTGGAACACATCTTTGATCATGATGAATCAACACTCAATAGAAGCAAAACTCAAGAAAAGGGAATCAAAGAATGTGATTTGTACAATTTGGGTACTGATGAAGAACCAAAAATGGTATAGATAGGAAAAGCATGCAACTCACATGAAAGGGAAGACATGATCAAATTACTCACCGAGTATAAGGATGTCATTTCTTGGAGCTATGAAGAGCTGAAGACCTATGATCCTAAGATTATCACACATGACATCCTACTGAAACTAGATGCCAAGCCATTTCGACAAAGACAAAGATCAATAAATCCTATCATTGAACCACTGATCATGAAAGAAGTAAAGAATCTACTAGATGCTAAGATCATATTTCCTATCCACCATTCCACATGGGTGGAAAATCTGGTTCCAATGCAAAAAAAGACTGGAGAGATTCATCTTTGTGTTGACTTTCGTAACTTGAATCTAGCATCTCAGAAGGATAACTATCTTCTATCCTCACTTGATGAGGTCCTACAAATTGTAAATGGTTCAAAATTTATGTCTTTCCTAGATGAATATTTAGGATATAATCAGGTAATGGTTGATGAAGAAGATAGGCTAAAGATAGCTTTCACAATGAAGTGGGGAACTTTTTTCTATAGAAGAATGCCCTTTGGATTGATTAACACAGGAGCTACATTTCAATGAGTGATGGATGAAGCTTTCAAAGGATTGATTAACAAATGTATAGTCATCTACATGGATGACTTGACTATCTTTTTGAAAGATCAAAGTACCCACATTGTTGATCTAAGACAAGTATTCAATACATTTCATAAATATGGCATATCTCTCAATCCCAAGAAATGTTCATTTGGCATTACTAAAGGAAAGCTCCTGGGACATGTTATTTCTAAAGCTGAAATATCCATTGATCTAGATAGATTTGAATCTATTTTGAAATTAGCACCTCTACACAGTTGAAAGGAATTGAAGTCTTTTTTCGAAAAGATAAAGTTTGTGTGAAAATTCATAAGTGGATTTGCAAAGATAGTTTATCCCCTTAATGATTTACTCAAAAAGGGGGCTAAGATGTAATGGGTTCCAGAGATAAAGAAGTCATTTGAAGATATCAAGGTTGCTATTTCAACAACTCTAGTTTTGGTGAGTCCTAATTATGAGTTGGCTTTCAAGATCTATTCCTTTGCTTCTGAACACTCTTGTGTAGGGATCTTGACATAGAAAAGGGAAAAGGAAGATGAAAGACCAATTGCTTTTATGAGTTGTCCTTTGAAGAATACAAAGTTGAATTATTCAAACCTTGATAAACAATCCTTTGCATTAATCAAGGCAATAAAGAAATTCTATCATTATATACTAAGAAGTAAATGTATGCAATTGTACCTGATCCAATAGTAAAGACACTTTTAATGCAAAATGAGCTTGGTGAAAGGAGAGGAAGGTGGATGGCCATACTTCAAGAATTTGATCTTGAAACTCAATCTATGAGATTAGTTAGAGGTCAAGGGTTGTCAAAGATGATAGCTGATAACTAGGATAGAAATGAAAAGGAATTCAAGTTTGACAATGAAATGGATGAGGTTAATTAGAAGAAGATGGTTGTATCACAAGTTGAAATTAGTTAGGGAGTGGTGATGGATGTTTGGTATCAAGACATTTTTTATTATCTCCTACAAGACCAATGCCAAAAATGGATGAACAGTTCACAACACAAGGGACTTAAAATTAAGTTTGAATCTTATATGCTGCATGACAACAAGTTTTACAAGAGAAACTATGAAGAGATTTATCTAAAGTGTTTAGGCTGTGAGGAAGCAAAAGAATTCTTGGAACACTTTCATGATAAGTATGGTACAAGACATGGTTCAATAGAAGCAATGGCTCACATGATTCTAAGATTAGGTTATTTTTGGCCATCTATATTCAAAGACACTTTCAAACATGTGTGTTCTTGCCATATATGTCAAACCAATGCCAATAGAGAGAGGAATCTGAGAATGCCTTTACAAGCTATGTATGAGATACACCCCTTTGCAAAGTGGGGGCTAGATTTCATTGGTCCAATTAACCCACCATCATCAACTAGACATGCATTTATTGTTATAACTATGAATTATTGCACATGATGGACAGAAGCAGAAATATTCAAAAATTGCACTGCTAAGGTGGTAATTGACTTTTTGGAAGAACACATTGTTACAAGGTTCAGAATGTCATTCACCCTAGTGTGTGATAATGGGTCTACTTTTGCATCTACATTCCTGACCCAGTGGACATTTGAAAATCAATTCATTATCAAGTTCTCTTCAAATTACTACCTGCAAGGAAATGGGGTAGAAGAATCTACAAACAAGAACTTGATCACGATGATAAGAAGATTGTTGAAGGAGAACCCTAGGGATTGGCATATGCAACTCAAATATGCCTTATGGACAGATCGAGTGAGAGTCAAAAATAGTTTGGAAACTTCTCCATATTTTCTCATATATGGACAAGAACTAATTTTCCCACTTAACCTCAGAATTCCTATTTTGAAGTTCATTAGTGGGTATGCTGAAGATGCTGAAAAAGTAGAAATTAGATCGATGAATCTTTTAGAGATGGATGAAAAATGAATAGTTGCATTGGAGCACATGGCTAAACATCAAGCTATGGTGAAAAGATGGTTTGACAAGAGATCCATGATTAAATCATTCAAGATTTACAACCTTGTTCTACTCTAGGATAAGGCAAAAGAAAAGCTAGGTAGCCATACTAAGTTTCAACGCTTGTGGACAGGCCCTTATCAAATCACAAAAATTCTTGGAGAAAACACGTTTAGGCTCAGTTTCTTATAGGGGGAATTTCTTCCCTTGCCTGTAAATGGGTAGTTTTTGAAGCATTATTTTGAAGCCTAAAAGAAAAAAAAAGAAAAAAAAGAAAAAATTAGATTTTCTTTTTGCATTTAGCTTAGATTTTCATTCTTGCAAGTGTGTTTATTTCTACAAGTGTGTTTGCTTTCATGTTGCGTGTTCACTTTTAGTTGGGTGCTTCCTTTCAAAGTTGTGTCAGTCCTAGGGGGATAAGGTGTACTTGAGATTTTCTCTCAAGATTTTACTAACCACTCTTTGGTTCCAATTTTAGGAAGAGATATTTCTTTGTCAAGACATTTGGATAATTGTGTGTCTTATACCAATCGAGCACCTGACATTTCTTGTGGAAATAGGGGATTTTCAGTCTAGAAATTAGAAGCCTAGACCAAAAAATTCTCAACACTTTAAAAACTTAAAAATTTGATTGTTTTAGGTGTTGAATTGAAGTCACAGATGACAAGAGATGATCCAAACTTCAACTAGTTCAAACAGGAGGAGTATCCTCAAGAGGTTGCTAAGATCATTAATTGGTGTGAGAGTTTCTAAAAGTTCTAAAAGAGGAACGCAAGGGATGTTCACAAGAGATTGAATCCAAGAAATAACACTGATGTCTTGACTACATAGTCTAAGAATAGTTAGAATATAGAAGATAAAAGAGAGAGAGAGAAATACGGTGTTAAGACTGAAGGATTCTATAGATCTAAAATGGCAAAAGATACATTCTCAAAACAAAGTATCTTGTATTCAAAATATTGCTTCATCAAAAGTGACATTCTGAATGACATGGAGCAATTATTCAAATGGTTAGAAAATTAAAAGAACATGGCATCCCATGAAGAGCCCTTGAATGGATTCTCTAATCTGGTCAAGTAATTGGTTGATAAATAACCTTCATGGAGATTCCAAGTGAATAATCCAAGAGGAGTGGAAGATTGTTTCAAGTTGTTCAAAAACTTTGATAGACTGCACGCTGAGGCATCAAAAAGAATGAATACACAATGCAAAAACTGAATTTTAAGGTTTCAAATTCTGAGGTTTTGATTGCTAAGTCACCCAAAATATGCTCAAAGGTGTCTGAGGTTTGGTTGGTGTCTAACACACATTGGAGGAATGTTTGCTGAAGAAGAAATGTCTTGGTCATTTCTTCCTTTTTTTGGAGCTATTCATTGTGGTGTCCACAACACATGCCCCATTCCTCACTAAGAATGGGGACCCCCTACTTCTTTTGACTCCCAAACTCATAGTTCAAGAGTCGGGAGAAAATTGTTAGAGTTAAAAGTGTTAGAGTCATCAAAAATTGAAAACACAAAAAAAAATAGAAAATTTTAAAAAAAACACAAATTTTTTTTTTGAAAAAATAATATAATAATTTATTTTTTGAAACCGTGCCACATACGAGTGCATGCGGGCAAGGTGCACACCACGCCATGTACCTCACCCAATGGGGGGCTATAAAACCTAGCCTTGGCTTTCATTTTTACCACTTTTTCTATTCAGCCGATGCTTCAAGGTATAAACCCTTGAATTTTTTTTTTACTTGCACTGCATTTTGCACATGGTGCCACTTTAACTTGCACCGTGCTTTGCGCATGGCACTGCTTAAACTTGCACTACGCTTTGTGCATGGCATCAAACCCTTGAATGCTTACACTTGCACTGTGCTCTGCACATGACACCATTTGAACTTGTGCTACACTTTGTGCATGTCACTGAACACTTGTGCCGCACAACACCGAATATTTGCATCATCTCCTTGCACCACTTGATCATTCACTACCCTCTAGGTACATATTGTGCCACTTGAGCATGCACCACCCTCCAAGCATGTATGACACTACTCTCTCCACTTTATTTTTTTGTTTCACTTTGAGCATGCATGGTACCACTCAGGTGTGTGCGCTGCACTCCAAGCATGCATAGCACCACTTGTGTTTGAGCATGCATTCCCCCCTCACACACACATATTTTTTGCATTTAAATTTTGAAAATTAAAAAATATATATATAATTTCAAAATTAGATAAAATTTATTTTTTTAAAAATAAAATTTTAATGATAAAATGTTTTTTTTAAAAAACAAAAAATGTAAAATTAAAAAAAGAAGAAGATAAGATAGAATAAAAGGGACAAAATAAAAAATAAAAGGATAAATAAAATGCCCAAACAGGGGCATTTTTTTTTTTCTTTATGTTTATTCATAGCTCTTATGTTTTATCTTTGACTAATAAACATTTTTTTCTCAATGTGTAGGTGATTAAATGGCATCCACGTATGGAGTAGCACCCAAACCTATAGTCTTCAAATTCCAAGGTGTACCTTCAAAGTCAAGATTCTATGATGATTATGTAGAAATCAGAGATACTAACCTCACACACACGGATCTAGGAGAATTATTGAGAATGTGTAATGAACCAATAGAAAGGTTAGCCTTGGTATCCGTACTAATCCATTTTGAGTTGGTGAACGCAGTGTCGCATCGTGTATTAATACAATTGGCTAAATTAATCATGTCCCTAGAACAACATTTTTTTGTTGATGAGAGAGTGGTCAAGAGCATCACAAGGGAAGTCGTGTTGGATCTATGACCCAATAATATTGAGAGGGTCTTCCATCTTCCAAAAGTAGATTAGTTGATCAAGCTCTTGTATGAAGCAGTTGAAAGGTGGTACAGGGAGCATCAACAAGAGACAATTAACATCATACAATCTGCATACCTTATTGAGAAGCCTTTGAGGGGAAAGATAACAAGTAAGGTAGATATGACCTGAGGATACATTAAGGAGGATATCGGGTACTCTATCATTCTCCTAAGTAGAGTCATGGACTTACTCACAGTAGGTCACCTCAGCACCTTCATGGTCAACTTCATTGAGACCATCAGACAAGCAAAGATGACATTGGACTGGGCCACCACACTAAGTGAGAAATTGTGTGAGAAACTAAGGATGGTGAAGGATAAGAAGAGTTTTTACATGACTTCTTACATGGTATACCTGCTTTTAGAAAGGGCAATGAACTATCTTGGTTTATACATGAGAGGTAGTATGCAGGACCCCAATTCCTAGACATACATAGTTTACACTCAACTAGTGAAGAAGAAGCTCTTAGGGTAGAGCAAGGAATAAAGAATCATGAATGATGCATTCATTCTTGCAATCATTCAATTCATTGAGGGAGACTATGGGAAGAGGTTATTTGATAAAGCCAAAGCATAAGTCACATCTCTTGGAGCATACTTCATCTGGTTCATAATGTTCACCTATCTATAGGTAGCTGGTACATCCATCAATCCTAAGAAGCTCCCAAGATATGCAAATGACAAATTGATATTGTTGGAGATTTCTCAAAAAATTGAGTCGACCTATGAGAAGATAAAGAGGCAACAAAGACCTTGTTGGGCATGGCCATTGGTCATCTGACCTTATCAGGTGAAGAGGAAACAAGATATTCTGTCCTTTGAATGGGAGTGGGAGAACTATCCTTTTGAAGAATAAAATTCTCCTTGACCATATTTTGACAATGTTGGGAAACTGGAGAGTCTGGCAAGAAGAGACTTCCATCATGAGGATGTTGTTGAACATCACTAGATGAATGCCACAAATGACTATGATGTCCACATAAGGGACTATTGTAGGATGAATTTGTATCTACTAGAAATGGCTCTATAGTTGAACATCCTTGAGGAGATAAAGTAACAAGATTCTAAGGAGTTACTAGACCCCCTATTCAATGCTAACAAAATTGGTGAAAGACCCATTACTAATGTTGAGGTTGATAGGGAGGAGGCCAATGATAGTAATCATCAAGAGAGGCATGTCATTAGAATGATAAAGGATTGGATCAAGAAACCTTTTTCACTTGATCTAATTCTTGACATTGTAATCTTCCATGCACATGCTCACCCAAAAAGAGGTAGAGGAAGGAAAGTAACAATTCCTACCTTTCTAGCTCAGTCTCATATTAGGCTAGAAATGGTGTACTAGCTTGATCTCTCAGTTGGATATTATCACCCTCCTGAAAGGAAGGGACAGAACAAAAGAAAGAGGACCTATCCTTAGAGGATTGAAATAGAACAAGCACCTCCCCAACAATAGGAATAGAGTCCACAAGGGTCCCAAAATATTGGAGCTACCCTAGTCCAGGATGAACTATAGTTGCCTCCCATTATGTCTAGCCAACCACAAGAGGGAGAGATTCCACAAATCTCCATTCCTCCTATGCAAGAAGAGCCAACTTCTCCTTATACCTCCAAGAAACATAAGAAAAGGATTTAGATTTGGATGATGAAAAGGTGAAGGATCAGTAGGAGATTAGTGTCTAATCCATCTATTCTTGAAAGTATTCTGAAAGGAGATGAAGAGGAGGAAGAAGAAGAATCAGAAGAGGAAGAGGAACAAGTGCCCCTATAGGGAAGAACTCTGTTAGCTAGAGCCACTGAGTTTCAAAGAAGAAAGAGTACCAAGAGTACCCTACCATCCACTCAAGTAGAACCTTTAGAGCTCTCTTCTTTGGAAGATGAAGTATAGTATTGTGTGGATAAGTAGAGTGAGGGGAGAAATGATGTTTTCTCAATGTCAAATTTTGATTTCATGCTCGTGGGTATAGAATTGATTTGGGATAAGATCAGGGACACCCCTATAGGAGAACCTCAACAAGAAGACTAGAAAAAAATGCCTCTAGATACATAAGGTCTTGATCTTACTCCTCCATATCCACCACAAGTTATAGTGGTAAAACAAGGCTAGGTGACTCCTCCACCTCATAGTTCTGAGGAAGAACAAGTTTAGAAGGAGCCATCATTAGAGGAGTGACCAGAACAAATGATGATAGATGAAGTGTTGAAGGAGGGACAAATAGTGCAATATTCTCAACCACCTTCCCAAGACATCAAGGTCTAGGATAGAGGGTCTATTGAGACTGAGGATATAGAAGGGGAGCTCTCTCAAAAGGATGCAACTCCCAATAGGAGTGACAAAGGGAAGGAAGTTATAGAACACACCCCTCTATCATCAAGAGCCAGGTCCTTAGCAAGATGCATCCCTAGATGGATCTGGAAGGAAATATTGAGGAGTACTAAGCCTCAATTATATTCTTTAGAGGAAGACATTTGTGATAT
Organism: Cupressus sempervirens; assembly: GCA_028749045.1. NCBI lineage: Eukaryota > Viridiplantae > Streptophyta > Pinopsida > Cupressales > Cupressaceae > Cupressus > Cupressus sempervirens. Next base: position 538,900,960 of record CM053790.1, read on the forward strand.
TGTAGAGATCTTGAAGAAACCTAAGTCTCCATCACATGAAGCAACACCATTGGCATTTTTCACCACCATATAGAACTAGGATTTATTTGCAAAAGTGGCTCTCCCTCCTGAAGGCATAGATATAGAAAGCCTTAGCCTCAAGGATTATGATTGGGAAGGCCTTCACAAGATTCAACCTAACAAATCATGACTGTGGGAGTCAAAGAGGTCCTCAAGTACATGGAACAAGAGGAGATTGAACTCCAAGCACTTTGAAGGCAAGTTGAGATCCTAAAAGGATATCTAGTTGAAGTTGTTGGTCCTCTTGATCCTGAGCACCCTGAGAAAACTCTAAATACTATACTTTGAGAAGGGGGAGGTGTACAATTAGACCCATTTTTTAAAGCTTTTTAGGAGTGGTGAGAAATTTTTGAGGAGAAAGGTGTTACCATCATCATAGAGAATTTGAAGTTACTGCATGCTACACAGGAGAACGTGAATAAGATCATAGCAATTTTGAAGCAGGACTTCAGTATCATGGATGAGGTACATGCCTGGAGTAAGGATTTGCAGACTCTACAAGCCATAAAGGGCCAAAGATACTAGGTTTTGATTGATGTCTATACCGTAGAAGAATTAGACATGATTGATGGTTGGATAGAGAAAATAGCAGATAGCAATAAACTAATGGAAACATTATATGAGGAGATTCATCAGCTCAAGGACCAAGCCCGAGAGTGGATTTTGGAGGTAGAGAGACACTATAGTGATGCATGCTTGGATATTTTTGAAGATGAGGAATGAGAAAATTTGTTACCTGTAGAGACAGTAGTGGAGAATTTCAAGAAGATTTTTCTGGAGGTTGCTGATGATGAGGATATCCAACAAGCCTTTACGATAGAAGAAGTGTTGTTAGAGTTAGATACCAAACTCAGAGATTTTTCAAAGACTCAAATTGAGGTGGAAAATTAGAGACATAAGGTAAAAGACAAGTATGAGGCTTTAGATCTTCTAGATGAGGCTAAGATTATTGAGATAATAGAGAAATTCAAGGGCAAACATCTAAACATAGCTTTGGGATGAAGAAGAACAAAACCCAGATGCCAAAATTTTAATTTTGACACTTCATAAAATTTTGAGATTTTTGACCCTATCAAGGTCTATAGCTCTATAGGTGTGTAGGTTCATAGGTATATAGGTCCACAGCTCCACAATTCAAAGGTGCACTAATAGTTAACTGCTTGTTCCAAAAATAGTGCTTTTCAATCATCGAAAATGTATTCTAATGATAGTTTAACTTTGACACACGCATAGTAAAGGACCAACTTCTATTTTTAGCACCCCTATACACTCCTACTTTGACTAAACACTTCCTCCTACTTCATCTCTCATAATTTCTTTGTTTTTGACATGTAAAGGGCTCATGCATCCAATTAATGAATAAAATATGGATGGAGTCCCTCTAAGCACCAGATTAATTGTTATTTTTTATATATTTAGTTTGTTTAATGTTTAAAAATAATTTTATTACATGAAGTTATCTCTCAATATCAACACAAATTAAGGAGAAGATTTCCTATAAATAGCCCATTGTAAAATGTAAAAAGGGCCACCATTATTATGCAATAAAATTATGCTTTGGTGTTTGCATTTGGAGTGTAGTGATTCTTGCCTAAATGTGTCATTGTTTTTTGAATTTTGTTCATGAGATTCTAATTGAGTCAAAGGTTTATTGTGTGGTTTCTAGTTGTGTGATCTTTTAGTTTTGGTGTTTGCTACAAATTTATGAAATTTGCTAACGTATCAAGCTTGAGAAGAGATCATCAAATTGTGCCTACATAACTTTTTGTCTCGCATGAGCGCACTTTCTGTGGCTTTGTAATTTGATGAAAGATGAAATATCATACGATTGTTAAAGTTTCTCATTGAAGATTGCATCAGTGGATTCTAGGAAGCATTGCTCCTTTTTTCATTGGTTTCCTACTAATTTCTTTGAAAGTTTAACTCACAGTGTGTTGTTTGCTATAGCTTATGTCCGTTTAGGATTTCAATTTCAAGTTATTTTAATTTCATGTTATTTTCTTTTATTTTGTTATTTGCTTTGCTAACCCCTTGTTAGAATAGGAACTCATTTTAGTTGCATTGTTAGATTTGCATTCATTAAAACCCAAAAAATACAAAAATATTGTTCTTTTGTGTGTGATTTTGAGATAGCAAATAGATTTACATCATTTCAAGATCATAATAGAACGAGTAAAGACTTCCTTGTGAACAATCACATTTTCTTCCGCTAAGTAGATTTTGGCACATTGCAAGACAAATACTGAACCTTGGAGTTGATCCCAAAAGATTAGCTTTTCAAGAGAGGAATTGTACAATGGATTCCTATTGTTGAGCTCATGCATAATGACCGCCCAACAACTAGCACTTGGCTAAGATTAGTGTTTTACTCAACTTCTTATTTTCTCTTCTACAAATTAACTCAATTTTCTTCTTCACTTCATATAATGGTTAAACACATTATCTTGTCAAGTACTAACTGATCAATTACCTATTGTAATTCCAACATACTCTCTCCTCTTTACTTAACAACTTCACTAGTTCAACTAGTAATCTCTCTTTTCAAATCTTTTTCATCGATCAACTAATATGACACTCTACATTGTTAGAAAATGTATCTCCAATAGGTTTGGCATTAATGAAAACATAATAATTATTCAAATTGTAGTTTCCAACAAGTTCTTGTCCATTCTACAATTTTTTTAATATATATATGATTATATAAAATAAAATTAAGGAGTTGGATCATATTTAATTTCTAGTTCAATTATCTTATAAATTTGTAAAACATGTTCTTGAGTATATATATTTTTTTACTTATCTTCAAAAATAAAATATAACTTGTAGGATTTGAGAAAATATGCAAATCAAATCCACGAAGCCCAGGACTACCTACATGTAAAAAATCTATCACAGAGAAGAAAAAAGATAAGAAGAGGCAAGGGCTTGATCTGAAAAACATGCAAATTGTATATTCAAATGAAGAATAGATTGAAGATATTATAATTACAAAGAGATCAATCCTTATAAAAGGAGATCAAAACCCGAAAAGGGTAACCTAAAGGTGAAAGATATTTAATAATTATTAAATAAATGCATAAAGTAAAATATTAAGAAGGGAGAAAAGGTAATTTAATAAATTAAATTAAATTATCCTTTTTCTCTAACACCCCCCTTAAGGTCAGCAACAATGCAATTACAAACAATGTAGAAAGAGAAAGGAAACTACAATGCTGAAAGCAAACTTGGGTCTTGGCAATAAGGCATGATGAGGTACCCAATCACAACAAAATCTCTATGAAATGAAGAAATAGAGAAAACCCAGTGGGAAAAACTCTATTCCAAAAATAGATAGCTGAAAAATCTAGTGAAAGATAGTAGAAGCCTCCAACTAGAGGAATGTTTCAAAAAATAGGAACAAAGAGTGATCATGAAGAACATCACTGAAGCATGTAGAAGCTACAAAGCTCTATCAAAAAATAACTACTGATCTAAAGAACTTCCATTGAAATAGAACCTGACCAGGTAGAGAAGACTATAATCTACATCAATCAAGAGGCAAACAAAGGCAAACAACTGAACTCAAAAATATAGATGGCATAAAACATCAAAACCTAAAGAGTTGATCAATCGAACCAAGGAAGGCTACAACCAAAGTAGGAATGAAAAAGAAGAGTGTCTATATGGTAAATGACCCATCTCACCAAAATGCATAGGTACGTAGCCACTACACTCACCTATTGCATAAGATCAAATACTGAATACATAGCTCACACCAATGAACCATGGAAGCATGAGAAATAATAGAAGAATCCCCTCCCCCCAATGCAGATGGGGTGAGGTGACAGGTATCTGAGAAAGTGGGCCAAAAAGAACTGCAAGTCAAGGAACCATGATCAAGATGCTCAAAAGAGTACATAAGTGTGTACTAGGGTGATTAATTTTAGACACATCATGAGGCTAATGTCATGGAAGGGACACTCACTAGACAAAGGAAGATGACAAAATAAGGCAAACATCAACCCCCCCATGGCACTTTATCAGAGTAGTGCATGTACAATATGGCACAAAACATAGTGAATCCAAAGAATACAACAATCTGCATGAGTGTCCTTAGATGACACTACTCAAATCAGAAGGCAAAAACAATTGAAACAAAAATATAGATGCAGTATGGTACTTTATCTCAGTGTGTTTTCAAGAATGCATAGAAATGATTTCTAAATAGACTAGAAGAGACATAAGACTAATATAAAAGATAGTACAAGTCATGATGAATCATCTAAAGCAACGAAATTGATCCTCAGACCTGAAGAAACCAAGATATCCACAAAAATGCAAAAATGTAGAAGACTAAATAGAATTTTTCTGGACAAAAATCTAGAAAAAAAATAGCATCACTAGAAAGAGCTCAGGAAGAGCTTTCGAATGATATAAAGAATTCCCAAATTAGAGATCGAATGCTCAAGATATATCTCCCAGAGTACAAAACTAAATGTCTAGCTTTGAGTTCCAAAAAAAGAAACTAAACTACATCAAAATCAAAAAAAACATGCATCAATGTCTTCATCTTAGAACCAGCTTTTTGGCACATTTTTTAGATTGAAAAAATACATCTGTATGCTCAAGTTACAATGAAAAAACTGACAGGGCCCCTGGAAATTCATTAAAAAAAATTATTTTATTTTAATAAAAAAAAAATTTTAAAATGTGCCACCGCTTGAGTGGTGGTGGAGTGGCACTAGAATAGAAAAGTTGCAGCTACAGTGGCTAGTAGGAGGTGGTCCGCTACGGCGGAGCCACCATGGAGCTGCTAGCGAAGCCACTAGCAGGCCACTGAGTGATGACTGCTAATAGTGTCACTAGCAATTAGTAAACTACAGCATCCCAAAGCCTTGTGATTTTAATTTTAATTTTAATTTTTTGAAAAATATTGCCTTGAACTATGTGTAGAGGCCATATGGCCTTGTCAAGCAAAAAAATTTTGCCTCTTGGATCAACGTTGTCCAAAATGGACAAACTTTATATGGAAACTAGGGTTTTGACACCTTTTGGATCCATTTGTGAAGTCTATTTGGCCTCAAACTACTCCAAAAATTAGTGACCACCCTATTTTCTTAGGAAATACCCAAAAAACTCCAGATCTAATCCATAAAACTCTCATTCTCCCTTTTCCTCCAAATACTGAACAAGCTACAACAAATCTAACTCTAATACCATGTAGGATTTGAGAAAATATGCAAATCAAATCCACGAAGCCCAAGAATACCTACATGTAGAAAACCTATCATGGAGAAGAAAAAGACAAGAAGAGGCAAGGGTTTGATCTGAAAAACATGAAAATTGTATATTCAAATGAAGAATAGAATGAAGAGATTATAATTACAAAGAGATCAATCCTTATAAAAGGAGATCAAAACCAGAAAAGCGTAACCTAATAAGTTACAAAGGGTAACCTAAAGGTGAAAGCTATTTAATAATTATTAAATAGAGAAAGCTAAAAAATGTATAAAATGAAATCTTAAGAAGGGAGAAAAGGTAATTTAATAAATGAAATGAAATTATCCTTTTTCTCTAACATAACTATTTAAAGTAAATATAATAGACTATTTTCCTATATTTTAGAATTCTAATATTGTTTTTAAGATATAAAAACTAGCCATTATATTCTTTTATCAATTTTAAGCATATTGCATATGGTATTAGAGCTTGGGTTCCAAAATAGATTTGGGGCTCACTATAATCCAAATTAAACCTTAATTATACTAAGAAATTTGGTTCTTACCACAAGATCAATAATTATCCATACATAGTGTAGAAGGGTACAACATCCCCTTACAACTAAACATATAAACACCTTATACACATACTTCAACTATTCTCAAGTAGGCTAGTGTATGGGAACCCACTAGAACCAATTAGGAGGATGAGGTCATCTAAGGCCTTAAATGGAGCAAAAGAATATTTGAGAAGTCTATTTGATTTGTTTTTTTTGTTAGCCAAGAAATAACTTCATAATTATGATTGGTTATTCCATTTTGGCATGTTTATAAGCCACTATGGGAAAATGACCAAATAAGGGGAAAATGGGTAATATAGGGTGTGTTTTTTTTGAGTTCATTAGGGATTATTTGGCATTTTAAAATGAGATCTTCCTTACCGATCTTAAAAAGTTTTCATTTTGACAACATTCTTGCAAAATCATAAAAGTTACATTTTTGCAATTTTTGAGAAACATGGAAGTCCAAGAGTTATTTCACATATAAAACCATATAAATCCATTATTCATGTGTACTTAAGCTCTATGAGATCAAATAAAGCCATCACATCTGTAGTAAATTAGATTTTAATCTATGAAGAAAGTGAATTGAATGAAAACATATAGTTTGTAGTCCATTTTTCTATAACAAGCACTTGTAGAGACATGTAGGGATTTGTCAAAGGTTGAAATAAATTGGGACAAGTGAATGTGTGGCTTAGCTTTCTTATGCATCAAGTTTGAGGTCTCTATGTGCTAAAGTTTGTGAGAGAATTAGATATTTGTCTTACCATGTATAAATTTACTTCTAAACCTAGGATTTCAGTAAAAATGGCTAATTTAACTCTACTTTTCATTGTTAACTCTTTACAAACCTTGGGAAATTTCTATCTTCAATAGGGTACTTGTAGATTATTGAAACCATTTTTGTGTTGGTGAAGTGAATTAATTATAAATTGGTGTCCTAGAGGGTATTTGATGACAATATGCAACATGCACTACACTACAAACTCATATATCTCAGAGAGTAGGTTGAATGAGGATCTATAACTTTGGATTTAAGATGTTTTAGGATCCTTTAATTGATCAAAGAATTATTTTCTCCATCCAAAAATTAGGTCTAATTGAGGAAATTAGGTCTCTACAAATTATCAATATTAGCATGTTTTTATTGGGGGTTAGAAATTGGCATTTAGAGTTTAGGTATAACCCTAAAAAAAGGTGTTTGTAAATCCCTTTTGTTTGAAGAGTTGTTTGGGGAAATTTATAATTAAGTGGAAAAAATAGGCTAGACATGGCTACTAGGAAGTTGACAATCTTAAGAAGTATAGTGCAATGGATTGGAAGATCAAATCTAGAAATTGAAATATGTTTTATGGGAGTTATTAACATAAAATCCAAGATTTAAAAGTTCCACATGATGTTGATGTTGGAAATGTAAGAGAGTAATTGAGAGGGGAGGGGTGAATCAGTTACCACAAAAATAAATCCTCATCCCTTAGATATCAATACAAACCTCCACTGATCATGCAATATTGAATAGCTTGGTTAAGACTATAATATTATTGATGCTTGATTGACAAAGAAATATTTAAGATTAGTTAAATGGTTTTATCCTTTAGTAACTTAGTTGCAAAAACATAAAGCATAAGAAAATAACATGATCATAGATGACACCAAGATTTAACATGGAAACCCAATTTTTGAAAAACTACCTTGTAGATAGTAACAATAATTTTCACTCTTCTAAAGTGATTCCTATTAGGAGCCAACCCTGTTAAAGGTTACAAAACATATTGTTAAGTATGGCCCTATTAGAGGATTTTGATCACCCTATTAGGAGTAGCCTAGTTAAAGGTCTTCAAACACTTCAATTTTGAAATATTACCTTGTTAGAGGATTTAAAATATGACTGTTAAGCCAAATCTATTAGGATATTTCTTTAGTACTAAAAAGGTTAGAAAGCAACATCAATTTGACCTGATTTATGAACCAACTTTCTTTGTAGATTCAGATCTCTATTCTAGCTTGACCTCTAGATCCTTCTTGATCAGATGTTCTTTGCATTTTATGTTCCACACTTTCTTTCTCTACCTTGCCTTTGCCCACATATCCATCTTATTTCATATTCTTCTTGTTACATCTTATTCTCAAACCTTAACCTTTCTTATATATCATAAGCTAGGAAAATTTGGCTTGAATACCCTTTCAAAACATCAATAAACATCCAAATAGTTGACCTCAATTAATAAAATACTTAACAATTACATTTTTTTGTCACTTGGTCAACATGAGAATAGAAAACTCAATTGAAATTGTGACTTCTTTCATGCTTGACCAATCAATTAATATTGTAAGTCTTTCAATGCCCGACCACTTGGTCAATACTACAAGTAGGAATCCTTTTATTAACTAATTGCTTGATTAATACTGGAAAGTCTTCTTTACCCAACTTCTTGATTCATACTAAGATATATAAGGTTAATATTGAAAAAATATAGATTTCATGGTTAATACTAACATTTATGTAAACATCAATAAAAATATACAATTGAAGAAATTTTCCCAACTGTTGAATGTGTTTTGAGGGTATTGAAACATTTATCTAGTTGAGGCCACCTCAAGAGATATGCAATTAATAATGGATTTAGGTTGTTTAATTTTGGATAAAGACTTATTAGAGAAGAGAGAAAGTATGAGGAGAGTTGAGGAAGTGAACTTGTTCAAAACTTCCCTTATTGATATATAAACCACTATTGAAGCTTCTTGAGTGCTAATCCCACAAGAAGTTTCCTAAAGGTATAGCTCTACATAATTTTTGGTATCAGACAAAGGTAACATTCATTGTAAAGAGTATTGAGGTGTATGTTAGGATTAGGGTCAGTGAGTCAAAACTCCAAGATGGTGGTAAATTTTCAATTGTATAAGGAAGTGAAGAGAAAAAGAGTTAGAAAAGATGGTTGAAAGTCTAATTATCAAAGGTAATAAAGAAATTGAAAAAGCTAGAGGTACTCTATGAGAGACCTAATGAGAAAAGGAGAGAGTGAAGGGAAGAAGAATAAATCCCTAAAATAGAGGCATAATTGAACATTCCTTTTGATAGGGCTATTTTCAAATCCTTAAAATTTATAGATTGAAGAGTGATAGCAAGGCATACAGAATTACTAGTTTTCTATGGTAAGATGGATGAAAATACAATTATGGAATGGATTCAATCTTTGGAGAACATTTTTTTAGTGTAAGGATACTACTAATATTGAGAATTTGAAGATTAAAAATTCAAAAATGAGAGGAGCAACACTAACATGGTGGAATTTCATCCAAGATAAAAGAGTGAAGGAATGAAAGAATAGAGTTGCCACATGGAAAATAATGATGGATATAGTGAGGGATACTTGTGTCCCTGATTATTATGATATACAATTACATAGTAGAAGGCATAATTTGAGACAAAAGGAGATGGATTCTAGTTCATACACTAAATAACTTCACAAACTATGGCTTAGGTCCAAGGAAATGGAGAGTGAAAGTGTTAAGGTAGAAAAGGTACCTAAAAGGGCTGAGAATAAGCATCAAAGAAAAATCTCAATCTATTAGGACCTAATATAGTAAAAAAATATTACCAATTATCTCTTAAGGTTAAAGAGATAATAAAAACAAGATAGGAACAAAATAACAAAGGTAGAGACATAAATTAATTTAGAGGAAAGGGGCAGTTAAGAGGTAGAGGATCAGGTTTTTTTGGAATATAATGAAACTAGTCAAGAACTAAGATAGAATGATAGTAGTGGGGGGAAATTTAGAGGAAGGAAGCCAAATTTCAAAGGTAGATTACCAAGTAGAGGATCAGTTTTAATAAAGTGTTTCGACTATCATCAAGAGGGGTACATAGCCTACAAATGTCCAAATAGAGTAGAGTCAAGTTCTCAAGGAGAAAGGATGACTTAACTAACACAAGAATTAGATTGCCAAAATATAATCATGAATGATTATTGATATCCATAGAATGGAGAAGCCCTTCTAATGATGAGAAAATTTCTCAAGATATTGGCAAATAGGGATTACCCATAAAGAAATTTCATCTTTAGAACCAATTACAATGTAGGATGAAATGTATGTAAAGTGTTGAGTGATTCTAGTTAAATTAAGAATTTTGTTTCACTAGAAATGGGAGAAAAAATAAAACTAAGAAGGAAAATCCACCCTTATCTTATAAGGTCTCATGGTTGAACAAGGGTCAACAAGATTTAGTGGAAGAGCAATCATGGGTAGAATTCCAAATAGGAGCCTATAACTTGGACAAGTTCTTGCTTGATATAGTTAGCATGGATGTTTGTCATCTTCTATTTGAGATACCATGGCAATATGACTTAAAATAATTTCATGATGGAGTTGAAAAAACTTATACAATAAATAAGGATGGTAAAAACATATATTTTTTCCCATTAGCATAAGGTAGTTAAGAAGAGCCAAAAGCTAAGAAAGCCAAAATCATGTTAATGGAAGGTAAAGAATTCCTCAAGTAGATCAAATCTAGAAGAAAGACTTAATTTTAATTAGTACCAATCCTCAAGTATAACATTAAAATTGGTAATAATGAGAAAAAGAGGTAAAGTATGATGAAGGGGTAGTTATGAGAGCATAAGAGTAAAACTAGAAGTTAGTGAAGTTGGATCAAGATGTGGCTAGTATACTTGACAAATGCAAAGTAATAGTTGTAGAAGGGATTCCTAGTATTCTTCCACCCATGAGTTAAATAATCCATTTCATTTATCTCATACTAGGAGCCACTCTACCTAACAAGGTATTATATGAATGTATCCCACAAAAGAATGAAGAAATGGCAAGGCAGGTTCAAGAATCTTTAGACTCAGGGTTAATTGGTAAAAGTTTAAGCTCATGTGTAGTGCTAGCTTTCATAGCTTTAAAGAAGGATGGAACATGGAAAATTTTTACATATTCAAGAATCATAAACAAGATTAAAATAAGGTATATACTTCCAATGACAAGAATTGAAGATTTACTTGATTGCTTGGGAGGTGTTAAGTATATTTTGAAGATTGATTTAATAAGTGGAAATCATCAAATCAAAATTAGGCCTAATGGTGAATCAAAGAAAATTTTTTAAAATAATGAAGGGTTGTATGAGTGTAAATTAATTCCAATTGGATATTTTAATGCTCCAAGTACATTCATGAGCTTGATGAATGAGAACCTAAAAGATTGCATAGACATGTTTTTGACAGTGTATTTAGATGACATCCTAATCTTCAACAGAACAAAGAGGAGCATTTCAAACATTTAAACATGGTGTTGATTAGGATATATAAGTAGAAAAAAATGATTAACATTGTTGGAATTATAGATGGAGTAACTAAGAGAGCGGGGGGCGGTGGGAATCAGTTACCACAAAAACAAATCCACAGATCCCTTAGATGTCTTTAATACTTATTTACTGCTGATACTCGATAAATATTGTAAGAATGCTATAACTCGGTAGATTAACTAGTTACTGATCATATAGAATTCATAATTATTAATATTCATGCAAAATTTAAATAAAATGAACACAAGAGACACCAAATTTAACTTGGAAACCTAATATGGGAAAAACCACTAAGTACCTAGCTACCAATTTTTCACTCTTCTGAAGTGAGCTCTGTTAGGAGCCAACCCTATTAAAGGTTACAATACACACTATTAGGTGTGACCTTGTTAGAGGATTTAATCACCCTGTTAGGAGTGGCCTTGCTAGAGGCCTTTAGAACAATTCAACTGAACTGTCACCTTGTTAGAGGATTTACAAAATGGCTATTAAACCAACTCTATTAAGAGATTTCAAATCACTACTACAATTGTTTGAAAGTAACCATGAATTGACCTGAATTAAGATGCAATTGGTTTTGCTGATTACAGGTCTCTGTTCATCATCATTAGATCCTCCCTAATCAAGTATAGCTTTGTTGTTCCTCAATGATCTCTGATCATTCTTCAAAATTCACTTCCACAATAATCAGTCTTCATATCACATCAAATCCATCTCTCACCCTTAGAATTCCCAACTTGACTTCTTCTTATTTATACCATTTAGATTATCAAGTCAGCCCATTCACATGTTACATTTACCAATAAATCATACATCAGTCGGCTACAAATATTACTTTAAACAAATAGAAATTATTTCAAAAATCAATGAAATCCTTCACTGGCCAACCCTGCTCACTAAATACTGCTTCCAAAAATTTCCTGAGTTAACTGTCTTGACTCGGTTAACATTACAACTTCTACAAAATCCTTTGGCTACCAAGTTGACTCGGTAAGAACTAAATTCCTTCTTTTTCCATGAGAGCTCGGTAAGAACAGTTTATTCTTTATTTCCCTTTGATGACCGAGTGAGCTCAGTAATAACTAAATTCCTTGAAAGCTCGGTAATGACTATCTACTTTTTTTACTAACCTTCTAAGCTTGGTAGACTCTGTCCTTTGCCTTGCTGACCAACTAAGCTTGGTAGACTTTGTCCTTTGCCTTGCTGACCAACTGAGCTCGGTAGACTCTGTTTGATGACTAATATGACATTTGTGTGACATCAAAGACAACACAAAATTGAATAATTGTATCCAACAATCCCTCTCTTTGGCATTGATGGCAACACAACATGTCATAGTAGAATGAAATTTGAAAACAAGTCTTTACTGAAAAAATACTTCACTTTCTTCTTCAAACATAGCAAACTTCATCTTTCATAATAATCTCTCCATCTTATACAAACTCTTATTATATTTTAAATGTTAGAAAGATATGAAAGTATATTCTCCCTCTTTGACAACACATGCCAAAGACAACATAAATCAACAGAATAGCATTGTACTTGATGTACTGATTCATATGCAATGTCTTCATTACTTTGCTACATCAACTGATAGATCTTTAATTCTATTTCTATTGATGCATCACTAAAACTATATTTTAGTGAGCTTCAGATAGGGGAATGACCCCTAACTTACCTCTAAGATACAAGAATGCATCCTTAAGTAAAGGCATTGTGAATATGTCAGCAATTTGTTCCTTTGTATGGACATATTCCATTCTGATTTCCTTTTCTTGTACCAATTCTTTAACAAAGTGATACTTTATGGAAATATGCTTGGTTTTTGAATGCATCATTGGATTCTTGGAGATATTAATTGCACTTGTGTTATCACAAAACATAACAATAGGTTTTTTTATTTCTTGCTTCATACCTTCCAATAATTATTTGAAGCACACAATGTTTGAATAGTTTACTGCTGCTGCAACATATTCAGCCTCTACTGTGGATTGGGATGTACAATTCTCCTTTTAACTTGTCCAAGAAACCAACCTTTTTTCATGAAAGAAAGCTCCTCCACTTCTGCTCTTTTTTTCATCAACATTCCCTACCCAATCTACATCAGTGAAAACTTTTAAATCTAGATTTCCTCCAAGTTTATACCTTAATCCATAATCTTCAGTTCCTTTCAAGTATCTCATGATCCTTTTGATTGCCATCATGTGATTTTCTTTTGGTTTTGCTGAGAATCTTGCTACAATTCCTATTGTAAGGGCAATGCCTGGTCTTGTATGCACTACATACTGCAACTTTCCAATCATAGATCTATACAATGTCTGATCCACTTCTTTTGATTTATCATCTTTGGTAAGTTTCAATCTAGTACACATAGGAGTTCCAACTGGTTTGCAGTCTTCCATACCAAATTTTTTCAGTATCTCGTTGATGTAATTGGATTGAGTAATGTAGATACCATTCTTACTCTGTTGAATTTGAAGACCAACAAAGAATTTGATTTCACCAAATATTGACATTTCAAATTCCTTGTTCATTTGTTCTAAAAATTCTTTGCAAAGATCATCATTTCTTGTGAACAATGTATCATCTACAAATATTTTTGCTAAAACAATCTTATTATCTAGTCCTTCCTTTATGTACAAACTATTGTTGTCATTAGTTCTTTGAAAACCAATCTGAATAAGATAGTTATGCAATCTTTCATACCATGCTCTAGGGGCTTGTTTTAGACCATATAATTCTTTATGCAGTTTGCAAACCATGTCCTTCTCGTTTGGATCAACAAAACCTTTAGGCTATTTAATGTGAACCTCTTCATCCAATATGCCATTGAGAAATGCTAACTTGACATCCATCTAATAAACTTTGAATCCTTTGAATGCAACATATGCAAGTAAGGTTCTGACACCTTCCAATCTTGCAACAAGAGAAAAAGTTTTTCCATAGTCTATACCTTCTTCTTGAGAGTATCCTTTGCATACTAGTCTATCTTTGTTCCTTGATACCTTACCATCTTCATTTAGCTTGTTTCTGAATACCCACTTAGTTCCAATCACATTCTTTTCTTTGGGTCTAGGTATAAGAATCAATGTTTTTTTTTTTCCTCTATTTGTTTTATCTCTTCATTCATGGCTTCAATCCAACTTTCATTTTCTAATGCATCTTTGACATTTCTAGGTTCAAAATTAGCAAGTAAACAAGTGCCTTTCAACTTACTTCTTGTCATTGTTCCTTCTAATTTATCTCCAATGATCTGATTTGGTGCATGATGCTTCCTAACATACTTGGCTAACACAGGCTCCTTAGCTTTTGAATGACTTCCATTGTTATCCTTCTATGTCTCAACTTCTGGTTCTAGATCTAGTTGCTCGAGCTTGGTAGATGTTGATTTGATAGCTTCTATTTGCAACTTGGGTTCTTGCAACTCAAGAGGCATTAGCTTGGTTTGAAATTCCTATGACTTGGTTACTGAAGACTCTAGAGTTGAGGATTCCTAATTAATAGGTATACTTGGCATTGTATCAAGTTCAATGTAAATAAATCTCCTATAGTCTTCAAGTTCCCTTTTTCTTTCTTCTTCAGATCTTTCTGCAAACTCATCAACTTTCACATGTGCACTTTCTATGACTTTGTGAGTAGATAGATTCAAACATCTATATGCTTTACTTTTGCAAGAATATTCCAAAAATATTCTTTCATCACCCTTCACATCAAATTTACCTTTTCTAGATTCTTTCAAAATGTAACATTTGCTTCCAAATACTTTTAGGTATCTTACATTGAGTTTGTAGCCATACAATAACTCATAGGGAGTCTTGAATGAGTCCTTTTTCAACTGTACTTGGTTCAAGGTATGAACTGCAGTGCTGATACCTTCTTTTCAGTATTTGATAGAAATGCTCTTCTTAATCATTAAGGTTCTTGCATAGTCCATGATAGATCTGTTCCTTCTTTCAACTATTCCATTTTGTTCAAGAGTTCTTGGTGCTGAAACCTGTCTTTTGATTCCCCTTTCAATGAAAAAGTTATTGAATTCATGTGAAATAAATTCACCACCTCTATCAAACCTTAAGCATTTTAGCCTTTTGCCTATTTCCTTTTCCACTCTGGCCAAATACCATTTGAATTTTTCAAATGCTTTTGATTTCTCTCTTAGGTACATGACAGCCATCATTCTTGAATAATCATCAACAAAAAGAATGAAGAATTTTTCACCAGTATAACTTTCAATGCCAATAGGCCCACATAAATTAGTATGCACAATTTCTAAAATTTCTTTAGACTGATAGTTCTTGCTTTTAAAGCTAGTCTTTCCCATTTTACCAATTTGACAATTCTTGCATAGACCAACCTCAGGTTTCTTTATGTTAGGAATGCCTTTTACTTTCTTGAATTTACTTATTTTTACCAAGTTTTCAAAGTTTACATGACATAACCTCCTATGTGATAACCAACTCTCTTCAACTTGAGCAATAAAACATGAACATTCACCAAGTTCAAGATAAAACAAGTTACCTTTAGTTTGAGTGCCTGATCCAATCAGCTTTCCTTTGCCATCTAGTAGTCTTTCTTTTCCATGCATAAATTCCACTTTGAATCCATTATTGAGTAGTTGTGCCACACTCAACAAATTATGCTTTAGTCCTTCTACCCAATATGCATTATCACATACAAGTTCCTTCGTCAGTGAGATTCTTCATTTTCCTCTTATACAACAAGGTTCATTGTTACCAAATCTTACACTGCCACCATCATAGTCTTCAAAGTGTTCAAACTTAATATTATCACTAGTCATGTGATGAGAACAACCACTATCTATAATCCATGTATCATTTTTTCTCACATGAGAAATGAGTTCAATTTCTTCGTCACTGTCAGATTCATCTTTTACAACTATGTAAACAATTTCATCTTCTTCTTCATCATCATAATCATTAGAATCTTTAGCGATGAAACATGTTTTCTTACCTTCGTCCTTGAATGATTTGAAGTCTTTCTTGCCATTTCACTTGTGACCCTTTTTCTCATCCTTTTTTTGCTTATTTGGGCACCCAGCAGCAATATGTCTAATTTCTTCACAATAAAAATAGATTAGAGGAACCTTACCTTTATATTTTCCTTTGCCTCTTGAATATTTTCTTGCTAGCAGAGCTTCAACCACTTTAAGATCACTATCTAAACTCTGTTCTAATTCTTCATCACTATCTGATTGAGGATCCTTTAAATTTTTGCCTTTTTCTTTGAGTGAAAGCTTGGCTTCAAATGTTGATTCAATGTTCTTGGAAATTGAAACATAATTATCATAGCTGTCTAGATCAAATGTAGTCAATTTTCCAACTATGGCCTCTAAATTTATCTTATGATTTGCTTCACATCTTCTTTCTTGAACTATAGAGACTCTAATTGCATAAATGGGAAGTAGAGTTCTAAGAACTTTACTTATAATTGTCTCCTCCTTGATATCTCTTCCAGATGGTTTGATTGCACTAACACATGCTTTAACTCTTTCAACATATTTTGCAATGTTTTCATCCTCTCTCATCCTCATTTGATCAAATTGTCCTCTCAAACTTTCTACTTTGGCTCTTCTCACATTATCATCTCCTCCATAGATTTCTTTCAACTTGTTCCACATTTCAAAGGCAGTTTTGTATTCCTTGATGTCATCAAATTCTTCATAACTCAAAGCAAATGCTATATCTATCATCATGTTGTTATGGGTCCTTTTTTCAGCAATATCATTGACAAATAATGTACCAACAAGTTCTAAATATTTTTCATCAAGGTACTTCAGTCTTATATCTCCAATAGAAGCTAGATGAAGTCTCATCAACCCTTGCCATGCTGAGAAGTTGTCCCTGTTAAGTCTTGGAATTTCCCTTTTATAAGACATCCTAACCTTTGGCTTAGATCCTTGAAATATTTCCCTATAAGCACCAAAAGCTCTAATACCAACTGTTGGAATTATAGATGGAGTAACTAAGAGGGGGGGGGGGGGGGGGGAGAGGAGGGGGGGTGAATTAGTTAGAACAACAAAAAATCCACAAATCCCTTAGATGTCTTTAATACTTATTTACTGCTGATACTCATTAAATACTATAAGAATGCTATAACTCGATAGATTAACTAGTTACTAATCATCTAGCATTCATAATTATTAATATGCATGAAAAAGTTAAATAAAATGAATACAAGAGACACCAGATTTAATGTGGAAACCCAATATGGGAAAAACCACTAAGTAACTAGCTACCAATTTTTCACTCTTCTAAAGTGAACCCTGTTAGGAGCCAACCCTGTTAAAGGTTACAATACACACTATTAGGTGTGACCCTATTAGAGGATTTAATCATCCTGTTAGGAGTGGTCTTGCTAGAGGTCTTTAGAAAAATTCAACTAAACTATCACCTTGTTAGAGGATTTACAAAATGGCTATTAAACCAACTCTATTAAGAGATTTGAAATCACTGCTACAATTGTTAGAAAGTAACAATGAATTGACCTAAATTAAGATGCAACTAGTTTTGCTAATTAAGGGTCTCTAATCATCATCATTAGATCCTCCCTGATCAAGTATAGCTTTGATGTTCCTCAATGATCTCTGATCATTCTTCAAAATTCACTTCCATAATAATCACTCTTCATATCACATCAAATCCATCTATCACCCTTAGAATTCACAACTTGACTTCTTATTTATACCATTTAGATTATCAAGTCAGCCCATTCACATGTTACATTTACCAATAACTCATACATCAGTCGGCTACAAATATTACTTTAAAAAAATAGAATTTATTTCAAAAATCAAAGAAATCCTTCATAATTGGCCGGCCCTGCTCAGTAAATACTGGTTCCAAAAATTTCCTAAGTTAACCGTCTTGACTCGGTTAACATTACAACTTCTACAAAATCCTTTGGCTACCGAGTTGACTCAATAAGAACTAAATTCCTTCTTTTTCTGTGAGAGCTCAATAAGAACTATTTCTTCTTTATTTCCCTTTGATGACTGAGTGAGCTCAGTAAAAACTAAATTCTTTGAAAGCTCAGGTACAACTTTCTACTTTCTTTACTAACCTTCTAAGCTCAATAGACTTTGTCCTTTGCCTTGCTAACCAACTGAGCTCGATAGACTCTGTCCTTTGCCTTGTTAACCAACTGAGCTCAGTAAACTCTGTCTAATGATTGATATGACATTTGTGTGACATCAAAGACAACACACAATTGAACAATTGTATCCAACAAACATAGATAAATGTAATTTAATAAAAGAAGAACTTACATATTTGGGATTTTTCATATCCAAGGGAACTTTGAAGATGGATCATCATAAAGTAAATACTATTCTTTCTTGACCTACTCCTAGAACCATTTCTAATGTCAAAAGTTTTCATGGTTGAGCTACATTCTAAAGAAACTTTATAAAGAGATTTAGCCAAATTTGTGCACCTATTTTGGATATAATAAAGGGGAGATATAAATGTAAGTTCAATTGGACCAAGGAAGATGATGAAGCCTTTGAGTTATGCAAAGAAAAGGTGGAAAAATAACCTTTCCTTGCATTTCCTAATTTTAATAAATTCTTTTAGATTGAGTGTGATGCCACACATGTGGCTACAGGAGGATTCTTGAGTTAGGAGGGCAAACCTATAGCATTTTTTAGTGAGAATCTCTATGAGGCAAAAAAGAGTTATCCTTCATATGACCTAGAGATGTATGCACTAGTTTAGTCTCTTAAGAAATGTTGATACTATATGTTACCAGGAGAATTTATAGTTTACATTGATAAAAAAGACTTAAGTTTCATTAATAGTAAAAAAAAATCTAAGTCATAGGCAAATGAAATGGGTAGATACCCTACAAGAATTTACCTTCTCCATAAATCACAAGAAAAGAGTTGCAAACAAGGTGGCAGATGCATTAAATAGAAGGGAACTTAAAATAGCAGAGATCCACCTCAAAAGTGTAGGATTGGATGACTTAAAAGAAATTTATGTAGAATATGATTACTTCAAAGAGATAAATTAGGTATATGTTGATCTAAGTGGCAAATATAATCATGAATATTCTTATTTTTTTGTACAAGAAGGACTCCACTTTAAATATAGGTAGTTGTGTGTACTTGAATGTTACATGAGAACTAGTATTATATAAGAAAATTATAACGAAGCCATGTATGGTCATTATTGATTGGATAAGACACTAGAGTTAGTGAGGTGACACTATTTTGGCTCAGCTTACAAGTGCATATTAGGAAGTTTGTTGAGACATGCACTATTTGTCAAAAATCAAAGGGGAGAGCCACTAATGTAGACCTTTATTAGCCCTTACCTATTCCATCAAGGCCTTGGGAAAGTGTAAGCATAGATTTTGTGATGAGATTACCAAAAACTCAAAGAGAATTTGATAACATTTATGTTGTGGATGGATTCAGTAAAATGAATTATTTTCTATAAAGGAAACTAGGTACCAGGCTATCTTTTTATATTTAACCTATCTTCCACAAATAGATGGGTAGATAGAGGTTTTAAATCGATCCTTAGGAAAATTTCTAAGATTCCTAAAAAAGAAAACATGGATATAAGTGGGACTTTGTACTTCCCCAAGAATAATTTTCATACAATGATGTTGTCAATAGAACCATTTCATATTGTTTATGTCATGTATCCTAGGAAAGTCTTGGAGTTGAGAGAATTACCTCACACATATAAAATTAGTGTAGATTGAGAAATATTTATAAGGACAATTAAAGAGTTACATGATCATGTCAAATTACAACTTCAAAAGTCATCAAGAAAATACAAATAGTGAGTAGACTAGAAAAGGAGAGAACTTCAGTTTGAAGTAGAAGACTTGGTTCAGACATACCTAAAGAAGGAGAGGATGCCAAAAGAAAAATATATAAAAATGATAAAAGGAAGATTAGACCATGTAAAATCATTTATAAATATGGACATAATGCATATAATATTTTGTTACCAATAGATATAGGGATATCTCCAATTGTAAATGTTTTTTATCTAACACTTTTTAGAGGATAAATTAAGGATGATCTTTCCCACAAAGTATGAGATACCGATAAGGATCTCATTGATATTCCAAAATTGGGACCACTAAGATTTAAGAGGATATTAAACACCAAAGTAAAGAACATAAGGAGGATAATACCTAGTAAAATGAAAAGACAATCCAAAATTTGAGGCCATTTGGATGAAAGAAGACAAAATCACTAAACATGGCACTTCACTACAAGAGCTCATCTCAAGTGGACTTGAGACCTTGTTATCAAGATAGTCTGGTACAAGGTACCCATTGGAACCAATCAAGATGATGAGATAATCAATGTCCTTAGATGCAAAAAAAGAACATTTTTGAAATATGTTTGATTTGTTTGTTTGCTAGTCAAGAAATAAAGTATTAATTATGATTGGCTTGTCCATTTTGGCATGTTTATAAGCCAATATGTAAAAATGACCAAATGAGGACAATAGGGGATAATGTAGGATATTTCTCTTGTTATGAGTTTATTAGGGAATTTTTTTCATGTTGAAATGAGATCTACCTTATACATCTGAAAAAAGTTGTCATTTAAGCAACATTTCTTGTAGAATTGTTAAAGATACATTTTTTCAACTTTCCAATTTTTTGCAGTTTTTTATGCAATTTAAATGTCCAAGAGTCATCATTTAGGTGTATTAAATCTCTAGTAGGTAAAATTAACCCATCATGGTGGCATTAAGTTAGATTTTGATGTATGAAGAAAGTAAATTGAATGAAAACATATTTTTTTAATTGATTTTGTCATTAGAAACACCTATATGAACATGTGTAGATTTTTTAGAGGTTAAAATAAATTGGGATGCATGAAGGTGTGGCTTAAATTTCTTATGCATCAATTTTGAGGTATCTATGTGCTACATTTTATGAGAAAATTGGGAATTTGTGTTACCGAGTCTAAATTTACTTCTAGACCTAGGGTTTCATTAAAAAATGCTAATAGCTCTACTTTCCATCGTTAACTCTTCACATCCCTTAGGAAATTTCTAGATAATATATAGTGAAATTGAATATTATCTAAGTCTTTTTTGGGTTGGTGAAGGGAATTAATTATAAGGTGATGTCCTATAGCATATTTGTGACTAGTTGCAATGTGAACTACACTACAAACTCATATATCTCATAGAGTAGGTTTAATAAGGAGATATAATTTTGTATTTGGAATGATTTTAGGATCCTCTAACTAATCCAAGAGTTATTTTTTTAAATTGAGTTTGGTACTCAATAGTTGCTTCACAAATTAGGCCTAATTAGGGAAATTAGGTCTCTATAAATTATTAGTATTAGGGTTTTTGTATTGGGGGTCATAAATTAGAATAGGGAGTTTAAGTAGAGCTACAAAACAAATATTTTGAAAGCCCTTTTTTTCAAGAGTATTTTGGAGAAACTAAGA
Source organism: Cupressus sempervirens (assembly GCA_028749045.1). NCBI lineage: Eukaryota > Viridiplantae > Streptophyta > Pinopsida > Cupressales > Cupressaceae > Cupressus > Cupressus sempervirens. The sequence continues at coordinate 538,922,533 of CM053790.1, forward strand.
GTTGAGTGAAGAAAATAGGTTGGGTAGGGCTACTAGCAAATTGAGCACCTAAAGAAGGAAGTATATTTTAGTGGATTGGGAGACCAATTCTAAAAGTTGGAACATTTTGTTTTGGATTTATTGACATAAAATACAATATTTTAATGTCTTGCGTGGTACTGAGTTATTTCACTAGTTGAGGTCACCTAAAGAGACATGGGGTTAATGATGGATTGAGGATGTTTGGTTTTGGTTAAAGATCTATTAGAGAGGAGAGAAAGTAGGAGGATATTTGAGAAAGTGATCTTATCCAAAATTCCCCTTATTGATGTGCAAGATCCCATTGTTGAAGCTTCTTGAGTGTTAATTCCACAAGAAGTGTCCCAAAGGTGTAGCTCTGTGTCATAGGCCCTCCTTTAGTTAATGAAACCTTGGTTGTAGCTATACCTAGAATTAAATGACTAAAATGAACTTGAACAAAAAATATTATGCATGAGATCAAAGAAGCCATACTAGTGGAGCATAAATATACTTTAGAGCCAAAAATAGTAACTCAAGATACTCTTAAAAATAAATAGATGCCCTATGTTGATTATAAACTAGTTCAAGCTTAAATTATAATAATACCATCCCTATTTTATTCCATGGGAGCCAACCCCTAGTTTTTGATTCATGCCCTCTAACTTTAAAGGTCATGGGGGAGTCCATCACATATAACTTGAGGTTGGTGAGAAATTCAAGGGTATTCCTTGTAGGAGAGACCCATGTAATTATGTAATAATAAATTTTGTTATGACTATATAAAGAAAAGTTAGTGTAAACAATTTTGATGTGATCAATGAAAATAAAGCATTTATGTTTTGTGTAAAATTGATCGTAATAAATTTATATGTATGTGATGTAACACCTCAACCTTGCTTCCAAACCCCAAGCTCTCTCAGGGCTACCTTAGGTCATTCACTAGACCCACTAGGGCTTCTTCACACCCTATTTTTACTAGGACCTTGCTCAAGAGATCCTAATCCTTCAGTTGGGGGCACACCAACAAAGTAACATCAAATTTCTTACTAGCCGGCTCTAGTCCACTACTAACCCTCAAGTCCATCTATAGCTCCAAGGGTACTAGTTCTTCATACAAGGTTTTTTTAGACTCCTTCTAACATCCATAACCCTAAAAAATGCTGATTTCATAGGTTCATTCAATCTACTAGGGAAAATACACCAAATTGCTCCAAAAAGGCTACTAGGCTACTAGGAATTAGCCCTCCTAAATAGTTGGAAACAAGATTTCTTGAAAAAATTCTTAACAACACTGAAAAAAAATTACATTTTTGGATACCCTTTTTGGAGTACTTCAAGATTCTATGATTGTTCAACCCCCAAAATATTTGTACAACCAAAGTGCAGTTTTATGCCAAAAATGAGGATTTCAAGTGCTTTATCGCTGTTGTGATGGAAAACCACCTTTAAAAATGTTTCAAGACCTCTCCCTTGGACTGAATCAAGGTTATACCTTCTCCTTACTTGCTGTGTGGCTGGATTGAGGTTTTTGCATTGTCAATCCCCTCCATAGCTCATTTTTCCAACTATGATTCCTAGCCAAGTTGCATTTGGCTTGCCTACGGCATCACTTTAAAAATGCCTTCCATGCTTCCCAAGGGATCTCCTTTGATCTACATAATTTATGAGGAGTCTAGTTCCAAATCCCAAGAGGCCGTACATTTTATATAGTGGGGAAAGGCCCTAAGACTCCATTTTTTATTTGCTGCCCAGTTCAGAACAACAACCTGCTAACTTACAAAATAATTTATTCAACCACACACAACTCTCTGTAAAAACACAAAAACTAAAAACAAAATTGAATTAAAACTAATACTAACACTTCAAACTCAGAAAAACCTAAGTCTAATTTGTACAAAGCATGAAAAACACTCCAAAGCAAGAAACTATTGTAAAATAGTAAAAAATGCTGATTACAATTCTTAAACTCTCATTTCTCCTTCCTCCAACCTCTTGAAAAGGTTGAGTTCAACCTAATATAGTCTTGGCATGTAAATTTCTAACTACTTTAAGTGCTTAAAGGTCTCCCACAAAGAAGTTTCTCTTTTTGCATAAAAGTTACAAAAGTTGTCAATGACAACTTTGAAAAAAAATGAGCAATTTTTGCAATTTTGCAAATTATCTATCCAAACTTTCTCTACTTTCTACCAAACTTTATAAAAGGCTTAAGATGGATCCAAAACACCTAATAAGGACCCTAAAACACTTTCTTTTCCTATTTTTCCCTCAAAAACCAAAAATTCTCTATTGAGCCAAATGAGCAATTTTTAGCAATTAGGAGCAATATTGCATTGTGGGACTCTTCTAACCTATCTAACCTCACCTTAGGACCTAGTTGATCCTATTATTAGACTGGTGATGTGACTAGCATCACTATAAGCCAAAAATAAGGAAATACCTAGGTTGCATGCTTAGCCTACCTAGGTGCTCTTGCACCATACTGCCCTCTCCAAGGAGCTAATAAGAACTTGATGGTATCAGGTCCACAGGTATGCCAATCTTCTTGAAATCTACCTAAGAAACCCTAGTAGCCTCTGAACTTGGTTTTCCCTTCCACTTGATGAGGTGCTACATATACACCTTATGCCTTGTAGACTTCTTCACCCTTGAGTCTAACACCTTTTCTACCTCCAACTTTCTATTTGTAGGTGTTGAAGCAGGTTCAAGATCTTCATGAACATCTGGACTAATCTAAGGTGAGTCACCTTTGTATGCCACCAAGTCTTGCACATTAAAAATAGGGGATATGCCCAAATCGGAAGGTAAATCTACATTATAGGAATTTTCTCCATATTTAGTCAATAGTTTGCAAGGCCCTACCCTCGTCATTTGTAGCTTACTAGGAATACCTTTTTGAAGCCTTGCTTTGTTCAAATGGACCATCACATAGTCCCCAACAACAAATTGAACATCCTTCTTCTTTTCATCCACCTTGGCTTTGAGTTTTAGAGTGTTGTCTTGAATAGTCTTCTTGACTTGCTCCTGAATCTCCTTCATGTTTTGTACAAAGTCTTCAGCTTGACCACTAATCTTATCCATGTTTCCAAGACACCTTAGTTCACACACACCTCTTGGATGCATGCCATAAACAATTTCAAAAGGACTCTTTCTAGTAGTCCTGTTCTTGCTATCATTGTAGGCATATTTCTCTTGTGAGAAGATAACATCCCAAGTCTGACCATACTCCTTAGTTAGGCACCTAAGAAGGTTACAAAAAGTCCTATTAACTACCTCAGTTTGACCATTAGTTTGAGGATGGTAAGCTGAACCAAAATACATGTTAGTGCCAAGCTTCTTCCATAAAGTCTTCCAAAAGTGACTCATGAATTTCACATTTCGATCCAACACAATGCTTAATGGAAGTCCATGAATCCTTACAACCTCTTTGAAAAACAAATGAGCTATATGACTTGCATCATTAGTTTTCTTACATGGAATGAAATGCCCCATTTTACTGAATCTATCAACAACAACATAGATGCTATCATATCCTTGCTTAATTTTAGGCAAACCTACAACAAAATCTATACTTACACAATCCCATGGCCGGTTGGGAATTCATAGAGGCTGATAAAGACCTACATTGCTCATTCCTCCTTTTGCCTTCATACACACCATGCATTGCTCCACATACTTGGTTACATCTTTGACCAATTTAGGCCAATAATAGAACCTTTTCACTAGTTCTATTGTCTTGCTAATACCAAAATGCCCACTCAAGCTGCCATTATGCTTCTCTTGTATTAGGTTCTCTCTCATGGAACCTCTTGGTACACACAACTGGTTACCCTTAAATAGAAACCCATTTTGCAAAGTGTATTATTAAAATCTACTATGAAAGTGGTTTTCAAAGTCCATGCATACCTTATAGGCTTCAACAAAGTCCTCATCATTCTTGTAAAGATTCTAAAAACTCTCCACTCCAATGCTATGGAGCTGAATCTCTTGGACTATTAAAACCCTTCCACTTAATGCATCAGTAACCTTGTTCATTTGTCCTTTCTTATGCTTGATTGTCAAGGTGAAGGCTTGCAAATATTCCATCCACTTTAAGTGCATGTTGCTCAACTTCTCATATGTGTTGATGTAGCTAAGAGCTTGATTATCTGTAAACACAACAAATTGTTTTGGCAACCAATAGTGTCTCCATTTCCTAAGACATTGGACTAAGGCATAAAGCTCTAGGTCATAGGATGAGTACTTTTTCTTCCCCTCATTTAGCTTCTCACTATAGAAGGCTATTGGTCTACCTTCTTGACTCAAAACCCCACCCACTGCTAAGCCACTTGCATCACATTCTATGGTGAATAGCTTGTCAAAACTAGGCAATTGTAGGATGGATTGAGTGGCTACTTGGTTATTCAACATATCAAAGGACTTTTCAGCTTCTAAGGTCCACCTAAACTTAGACTTAAATCCCCCCTTTATGGTATCAAGTAAGGGTGCACAAATACCACTAAATTTTTTAATGAATTTCCCATAAAATTGGGACAATCCATGGAAGCTTCTTACCTCAGTGGTAGTGGTAGGTGTAGGCCAACTTAGGATAGTAGTAACTTTTTGCTTGTCCATCTTCAAGGTTCCTTTCGACACCACAAATTCTAGATACACCAACTCTTTCTTGAAAAAGTCACACTTCTCAAGGTTGATAGCTAGCTTCTCCTCATGAAGCCTCTTCAAAACCACTTCTACATGCTTGACATGTTCCTCTTTGGTCTTAATTTAGATGAGGATATCATCCAATTACACCACCACAAATCTACCTATGAAGTCTTTGAGCACTTCATTCACGAGCCTCATGAATGTGCCAAGGGCATTGGAAAGACCAAATTGCATCACAAGCCATTCATAAAGACCATTAGTAGTCTTAAATGTTGTCTTCCATTCATCTCCCTCCTTTATTTTGATTTGGTGATACCCACTTTTCAAGTCCAACTTAGTGAAATACATAGCACCTCCTAGATAATCCATAAGATCTTCAATTCTTGGAATAGGAAACCTATACCTAATTGTAATGTGGTTAATGGCCCTTGTGTCAGTACACAACCTCCATTTTCCTCCCTTCTTAGATGCCAAAACCATCGAGACTGCACAAGGACTTATGCTCTTTTGGATCAGACCTTGGTCCATCAACTCTTGGACTTGTCTTGCCACTTCAAGGTTTTGATCTGGAGTGAGCTTATAGGCTGCCTTATTAGGAAAAGAGGCACCTCGTACAAAGTCAATTTGATGACTTATAACCCTCCTAGGAGGTAGGGTAGTTGGGGTACCATTACTCACTATATCCTTATACTTTTTAAGAAAAGTTTGGACTTCAACCAGTAACGGTTACTTGACTAATTTTTCTTCATTAGTGAACTTCAGTATCACTACAAATCCTTGGCTCTCCTTATGCTTAATGTCTTTTACAAACTCTTTCTCTCCACATAGCAGCACTCTAGGTAATTGGGACTGTGGTTCTTCCCCTTCCAACAAAGACTGAATTTTGAAAGTCTTGGTTCCTTTTTTGAACATTATGGCATTAGCCCTACCATCATACACCACCTCCCTATCAAATTTCCATGGCCTCCCTAGCAAAATATGACAAGCATCCATTGGAAAAATATCACACAATAATCAGTCTTTATATCCTGCAATTGAGAAGTCCACTCATGCTTGCTCATTCACTAGGATGCTTTGCCCTTTGTTAAGCCATGTGACCTTGTAAGGGTTATCATGAGGTATCTTCTTTAGTTTGAGCTTTGTAATAGCCTCCTCTGATATTACATTATCAATTGATCAGAATCAACCACCACCTTGCATACTTTTCGTAGGATCTTGCACTTGATCCTAAACAATGCCCTCCTATGTCTAGGCTCATCAGGAGCTGGTTGCTTGATCAGAACCCTCCTAAACATGAGGTTCTCACCTTTTTTAGACTCAATATGGTCTATATCAGCATCCTTTCAACCTGTATTATCTTTTTGTGCATATGCTAGCCATTTATCTTGGCTTGAGGAAGAGGGTTTGTCCGGGCACCTATAGGTAGGATGGCCTAGTTGACCACAATTGTAACAATTCATTGTTGCAAAGTAAGAGCTGCTCCTACCTCCTCTACCTCTCCTTGATCCTCCTTGATTGCCTCTCCCTCTATTATAACAACCTCTTGAAGAGTGGTCACTAGTTTTCTCCATGGGCTTGAGTTCTCCTTGGTTCTTTTGATCACCTTGGTAGCCTCCTCTTTGATTTTTCTAATTACTGCCTTTGCCTCTATCTTTGAAGTTAGAATCTCCTTTCCTCTTGTTCTTTTCTTCTACCTTCAAAGCTAGCTAATGACATCTTTGGATACTGGTAGGGGCCCATAAGCTAAGCTCCTCTTGAATGTCCCACTTCAAGCCACCGAGATACCTTGCCACCTTGAGTGACTCGTCTTCTTGCTTCTTGGATCTCAAACACAACCTCTAAAATTCTTCAATATAAGAGGTCACATCAAGATCTTTTTGCTTCAGTCCTTTCCTTTTTTTATGTAGTTGGATCGCAAAGTTTTCAGGTAGGAAGTTCTCCTTGATTGTGCTTGCCATAGCACTCCAATTTGCAATTGGATTCTTGCCCATGCTGACTCTTTCATCTTGCAAATACTTCCACCATGTTAAGGCTAAGCCTCTAAGCCTTGACTTAGCCACCTTAACCTTTTGTGCCTCTAAGATACCCTCACACTCAAAGTGGTTCCCCATACCCTCTAACCAATCCATAACTGCATCAATATCCATCTTACCACTAAAAAGTGGAACTCCTTCCAAGGCTTTACCTCCCAAGGCTTTGATTTCCTTCAAGAAAGGTTATTATTGCAAGATAGGATCAGGTTTAGGTATTATTTCTTCCTCTTCTACCTTCTTACCCTTCCCATCTTCTTCTTCTTCCCTTTTTCTGGCTTCCTCTAACACTGCATCCAGTTTTTTCTTCACCTCTTCCAATGCTTCTTCAAGAAGCCAATTTCTTTCCTTTTTTTCATTAATCTCTTTGGCTAATTCCATGTTAGTCACCATCATGGATTCTCCTACTAATTCCTAAATAGCTTCAAACATCTACTACCTTTTCCCAAATCTTTAACTTGCTCTGATACCACTCTGATGTAACACCCCAACCTTGCTTCCAAACCCCAAGCTCTCTCAAGGCTATCTTAGGTCAGTCACTAGACCCACTAGGGCTTCTTAACACCCTATACTTACTAGGATCTTGCTCAAGAGATCCTAATCCTTCAATTGGGGGCACACCAACAAAGTAACATCAAATTTCTTACTAGCCAACTCCAGTCCGCTACTAACCCTCAAGTCCATCTATAGCTCCAAGGGTACTAGTTCTTCATCCAAGGTTTGTTTAGACTCCTTCTAACATCCATGACCCTAAAAAATTCTGATTTCATAGGTGCATTCAATCTACTAGGGAAAATACACCAAATTGCTCCAAAAAGGCTACTAGGAATTAACCCTCCTAAATAGCTAGAAACAAGATTTCTTGAAAAACTTCTTAACAACCCTACAAAATAATTAAATTTTTGGATACCCTTTTCAGTGTACTTCAAGATTCTATGATTTTTCAACCCCCAAACTATCCATACAACCAAAGTACAATTTTAGGCCAAAAATGAGGATTTCAAGTGCTTTATAGCTGTTGTGATGGAAAAACACCTTGGAAAATGTTCCAAGACCTCTCCCTTGGACTAACACAAGGTTATACCTTCTCCTTACTCATTGTATGGCTAGATTGAGGTGTTTGCATGCTCAATCCCCTCCATAGCTCATTTTTCCAACTGTGATTCCTAGCCAAGTTGCATTTGGCTTGCCTAGGGAATCACTTTAAAAATTCCTTTCATGCTTCCCATGGGCTCTTTTTTTCTGTACATTATGTACAAGGAGTCTAGTTCCAAATCCCAAGAGGTTGTACATTTTATATGGTGGGAAAAGGCCCTAAGACTCCATTTTTTATTCGCTGCCCAGTTCAGAATAGCAACCTGCTAATTTAAAAAATAATTTATTCAACCACACACAACTCTCTATAACAACACAAAAAATAAAAATAAAATTGAAAGACAACTAATACTAACACTTCAAACTTAAAAAAACTTAAGTCTGATTTGTACAAAGCATGAAAAACACTCCAAAACAAGAAACTGTTGTAACATAGCAAAAAATGTTGATTACAATTCTTAAACTCTCATTTCTCCTTCCTCCAACCTCTTGAAAAGGTTTACTTTGACCTAATATAGGCTTGTCATGGAATTTTATAACTAATTTAAGTGGTTAAAGGTCTCCCACAAAGAAGTTTCTCTTTTTGCATAAAAGTTAAAAAAGTTGTCAATGACAACTTTGCAAAAAAATGAGCAATTTTTGCAATTTTGCAAATTATCTATCCAAAATTTTTCTACTTGCTACCAAACTTTCCAAAAGGCTTAATATGGATCCAAAACACCTAATAAGGACCATAAAACACTTTCTTTCCCTATTTGGCCCTCAAAAACCAAAAATTCTCTATTGAGCCAAATGAGCAATTTTTAGCAATTAGGAGCAATATTGCATTGTGGGGCTCTTCTAACCTATCTAACCTCACCTTAGGACCTAGTTGATCCTATTATTAGACTAGTAATGTGGCTAGAATCACTACAAGCCAAAAATAAGGAAATACGTAGGTTTCACACTTAGCCTACCTAGGTGCTCCTGCACTAGTATGTGTTGGAATTAAGTCATGTTAGTTATTAGTGACAACACTTATTTAGATTTTGTATGGTTACCAAGCTCTTTGATAAGCCTCTAGTTTTTGCCAAGAAATTCAATGGTTACCAAGTTTCATAGTTCATACCAAGAATTCCAATGGTTACCAAGTGAATTTAGGTAGTGTGAAGTTCAGCAGTTTAGACCGAGTAGTCAGTGGTTACCAAGCTTCGTTGTGTTTACTGAGTCATCAGTTGATGTGATGTGAAGCTAGTGTCAACTGAGTGATGGGATGAGTAGTATTTAACAAGTGTAGGCATGGTAAACATGGAATTTAGTTTCTATTGAGTGACACAGTATCTACCAAGTCTCTAGTGTATACCAAGTTCAAAACTATGTTGAGTGATTAGTATGAACTGAGCCTCTAATTCTACCAAATACATGATGATGTCATGTAATGCAATGGATGTTGAGTATTAGAAATTCACCCAGTCATTTTTTAGAACCCAAGTTTCTACATTTGAGCTAACTCAGTAATATTGGTGTTATCTTGTGTTTTGGCTAACCTTGTAATTATGAGAATTGGGTTGGTATATATGTAATGAATTGTATCTTACCCAATTGTAAGAGCAGTAATGTTTGATGCATGAGAATGTGAATGTGAATCAACAATAGAGTAAAGTGTTGTGCAAGGTCAAATTAGGAGCAGTCAAGTTACATCTATCACAAAGAGGTGATCAATACTTCAAAGATCTTAATCAACAAATCAGTTGTAAGTCAAATCTACTATTTCATCCTAATAGGTGAATTAGGTTCAAATCCTTTAATAGGGTAGACTTAATAGACTTTTCTTAAATATCTTTACGGAGTGCATACTTGATTGTATGTTTGTAAAACCTCTATCAAGGTGGATCCAGTAGTCCTAATTGCTCCTAATAGGGTAGATCATTTGAAGTGATCATTGTAAACCTTAATAGGCCAACTTTATACTATAGTATTGAAGTTTTGTGGATTTCATCCCCACCCCAGTTTTACTTTCTATTTGGAAGTGTTTTGTGCTTTCAATTTCTCATGCATGTAGTAAATTAATTAATGATAAATGGATTATGTTATTAAGTGCTAAATTTGTCAAAAGTTTTGAGGTTACTGATTCAACCCTCCCCTCTCAGTAACCTAGCTAGTCTTGATTATTTATAACAATTAGTATTAGAGCTTTGTGGTTCTTAGAATAAAGTTTGATAGCTTGAGCAAAGATCAAGGACAATGGATATATTCAAACTTGACAAAGCTATTGATAATAAAAAGCTAGATCTAGAGATGGCCATAGCTCAACTCAAGGAAGCAAAAGAGCATCTTTCCCTATCCCTAAAAAGAAGGAAGGAACTTGCAAAATAGATGAATGACCACTAGTATGTTGAAGAGAAGATTGATGAATTTTTCCCTTCAAGTAGTTCAAATGAAGCAAATGATGAAATCAAAGAACTCTTAGAGAAGAATGGATCCCTACAAGAAGAGGTAAGGAAATTGAAAAGAGAACAAGAAATCCAATCAATAAGATTATGTGAAATCTCAAAACAAAGAAATAAGGCAAAAGAAGACTTAGAGGCAAGGCACAATGAAACTCAAAATCAATCCCTTGAGCAATAAAGTCTTATCAATCAACTCTCCAATGCAAATGAAGAAATCATGAGTGTGAGATCTAAAAATGAAAGGTTAAGGAATGATTTAAGCCCTAAAAGGAAAATCAATGAATTGTTTTAATTTGATCTAAATTCTAAGAAGCAACTCAATGAAAGAATAATGAAATCCCAAGAAGACATGAATCAATTGAATCAGCAAAATGAGAAAAATATGTATAGGAAAAAGGGCAAAGCAGGACTTGGATACAAAGAAGAAGGTGAATCCTCCAAACAAGGTACTCAAAGGAATCAAAGGTCTACTTGCAATTATTGTGGTAAGATAGGTCATACATAAAAAAAAAATTGGAGCAATGGAAAGGAAAAATTTAATGGAAAATGCTACAATTGTTGTTAGCATGGTCATAAAGCTAATGAATGTAAGGAGAAACCAAAGTTTCAAAGAAAATGTCACAAATGCAAGAAATAAGGTCACAAGGCATTTGAATGTAGATCAAAACCATTCAATCCACCAGAACAATTTTTAAATGCAATATTTGGTTGGGACTACAATACTTGGTGTAGATGTCATTACCGTGGAGAATATGGACACATTGGCATAAACTATGCTAGGCATCACTTGAGAAGAAAGGATACCGCAATAAGATGTTACACATGTACTAAACTTGGTCATATAGGTAAGAATTGCATGAATATAGGTAGAGTTGAGGATGAAAAGAAAGAAAAAGCTGATAACATCAAGAAGCAGATAAGACAATAGTGAATTCCTAAATCTACTGAGCAAGCTAGTTCAAGTGATGATGGTCAAGTCACTCAAGAAGTAGGTGACTCCACCATCTCAAATTAAGTCCTTAAGGAAGAAATGGAACTATATTCTCAAGGACACATCTTAAATAGTTCCAATTAGAAGGAAGCAAAAGATCCAAATTAGTATTCTAGATATAGAGGGATCACAAGAGTTCAACATCAGTATTCATGAAGCAAGGTTGGGTCATATGCTCTATCAAGCAAAGTCGGAAGTAATAAAGTTTTGTTTGGTTCCCAAGTTACAAGCTTCTACCAATAAATCTACATAGATAGTGAATGATAGGGATCACACACTATGTCATTATGGCTCTCATCGTACCAAGAATTAAATAGTAAATTTTCATCAAAAGGCAGGATTTTGACTTCATTTCCACCATGATTTTAGTATATTTAGAGCAGAGTGATTTGCAAAGCATTCAAGTGATCTTGAGCAGTATTTATAGAAAAAAAATTTTGAAGAATTTTCTTAGTTTACTGAGTGATCATGGCATCCAATAGTAGAAGTAACTAAGAGAAGAGAGAGATGGAGAATTCATAATTATAGAGAGTGCTAAAAATATTCTGATAGACACTATAGGTGTTGATGTTAATTCTTCTCAACACATTTTGTTACAATTAGAAGAGGCAGTTAATAAATTCAATGAGGATTCTATGGGATAGGATAAGCTTATGGAGAAGGCAAAGAAGAAGTTTGGAAATTAAGTGCTTGAGCATATTGCTCAGCAGATAGTTATACATCAAGTAGAACTTTCTTCAATTTTGGAAAATCTTGAAACATCCTACACAAATGTAACATTTCTTTTTGCTAAGTTATGTGATTTTGTCAAGTATACAAAGGAAATTAAGGGCAAATTGAATAAGGTTGATGAGGATTTGAAAGTTAGTGCTCAGAAGTTGCAGCTTGACCCTAATTCAAGATCTACACACCACATGAGGATCAGATTCCTATCAAATATGCAAGAAAAGTTATTGAGAGTGGAAGCAAGGATCTAGTCTACACTTATAGACATCTAGAAAATGATCCTTCCTATCATGGATACAATGCACGAGCATATTGCTTATTCAAAAACATTGATCCATGACATCAATTTTTCAATTGCAATTCATATGATAGAGCCCTCTACAAAATTCCAAGTTGCACTTGAAACCTACAAAATTTTGCAAGAAAATTGGGATAGGACATTAACTCTTATTCTTAAGGTACATTCTGAGTTTCTCTCACATTTTGGTATCTCTATATAAGTAGATTGTGTATAAATCTTTGGCATTATTGTCAAAATGGGGAAGAGACATGTACTTAATAAAGGGGGAGAAATTAAGGAGAAGAGATATTTGTGGAGAGTGACATGTATATAAGAAGGAAAGATATTGGTATATACACTCAATATGATATCATGCCTAATATGATATGTACATTATATGGGGGAGATATGTGCAAATGTATATACAACAGAATTACAAAGACAAATTTTGAAAAATCAAAAATCAAAATTAGAATGTCAGTATACATAAGTTTTGGCTAATAAGTGTTTATGTCACTAATGAAAATGGGGGAGATTTTTTGGCATCAAGTCATGTTGTTTATTAGTGACAACACTTATTCAAATTTTGTATGGTTACCGAGCTCTTCAATCAATCTCCAGTATTTGCTGAGCAATTCAGTGGTTACCAAGTTTCATAGTTCATATCAAGAATTCTAGTGGTTACCAAGTGAATTAAAGTAGTGTGAAGTCTAGTAGTTTAGAGTGAGCAGTCAATGGTTATCGAGCTTCACAATGTCTATCGAGTCATCAATTCATGTGATGTGAAGCTAGTGTCAATTGAGTGATGGGATGAGTAGTGTTTATCAAGTATAGGCATGGTAAACATGGAATTTAGTTTCTACCAAGTGACACAGTATCTCTGAGTCTCTAGTGTATAATGAGTTTGAAACTATGTTGAGTGATTAGTATGGACTGAGTCTCTACTTCTACCAAATGCATGACAATGTTGAGTAATGCAGTGGACACTGTGTGTCAAAAATTCACCAAGTCAGCTTTCAAAACCCAAGTTTCTACATTTGGGCTAACTCAGTAATATTGGTGTTATCTTGTGTTTTCACCAACCTTGTAATTATGAGAATTGGGTTGGTATATATGTAATGTATTGTATCTTACCCAATTGTAAGAGTAGTAATGTTTGATGCATGAGAATGGGAATGTGAATCAGCAACAGAGTAAAGTGTTGTGCAAGGTCAAATTAGGAGCAATCAAGTTACATCTATCACAAAGAGGTAATCAATACTTCAAAGATATTACTCAAAAAATTAGTTGTAAGTCAGATCTACTATTTCATCCTAACAAGTGAATCAGCTTCAAATCCTTCAATAGGTTAGACTTAACAATCTTTTCTTAAATCTCTTTACTAAGTGCATACTTGATTGTATGTTTGTAAAACCTCTAACAAGGTGGACCTAACAATCCTAATTGCTCCTAACAAGGTAGATCATTAGAAGTGATCATTGTAACCCTTAACAAGACAACTTTATATTATAGAATTGAAGTTTTATGGGTATCATCCCCACCCTAGTTTTACTTTCTATTTGGAAGGTCTCTGGGTCACCAAATATTGTGTTCAAAGTGTTTTGTGCTTTTAGTTTCTCATGCATGCAGTAGATCAATTAATGATAAATGGATTATGTTATTAAGTGTTGAATTTGACAAAAAAATTGAGGATATTGATTCACCCCTCCCCTCTCAGTAACCTAGCTAGTCTTGATTATTTTCAACATTATGTTTATTACTTTTAGTCATTAAGTAATAAAATAAAATAAAAATTTAGATAATAAATATGGTTGATTCCAAATATGGGAATCCATTAGAATAGTACAGATTGCCAACAGAAAGTAGACCAAGTATTACAAATGATGAGGGATGCTTAGTGTAGGATTGGAATTTTAGAACAAATAATGAAAAGTATGAATGACACTAGAAATAGGGGGAAACTAAATCACATCCTAAATCAAGGGATTACATTTCTTTTCATTTAACTTCTATAAAGGAAAAACAAACTTGTAATAAGGCACACATTCTAGAGGGAAATTTTGGTTTCAATATCATATATGAGGATATGAAGAAGGTTAAGAAACCAAAGTATGATGATTTTGTACCAAGGGATGACACATCAAAATTGAGAAGTACTTTCAGATTTGGAATTATTTTTGAAACCCAAAAATTTGGATGGGTCTCCTATCAATTGACAAGAGAGGATGTTAGGTAGTGGGAGAGAAAAAAAGTTGAGATTAAATTTTTTTTAAAGTAATGTTACTTGGATGAATTTAATAGATATTTTTTAGGTAGATATGGTTTTTTAATCTCTTTTATTAGTGAAAAATATCAGATTCTAAGAATTTAGACAATGGGACTTAACAATGAATGAGTATACAAAGAAATTCCACTACTTGTTTAAGTACATCCCTGAGCTCCAACATATTCATACCTATCATCTTTGGAAGTATATTATGATATTACACATAAGGATAGGGGGACTAGTTAATGTTCTTTCTCTAACCACCATAGTCAAAGCATATGAAAAGGTCATTTGATGTGAACTAAAACTTAAGAAAGATGACTCTATCAGGGATAAGAGTCAAGGTAAAAGTAAGTGACCAAAAAATTCTCAATCTTTCAAAAATAAAATAGATAGAGAGGAGAAAACATCTAATGTAGACAAGAAATACAATGGGGATAGGCAAGACAATAGATGAAACAAAAAGGGGACCTCTCTCAATAAAAATGGAAATGGGTCATCGAGAAGGGAAATAACAAAGAAATGACTACAAGGAGGTCATTTTACTTGTGTAGATGAAAATTGTGTCAATCAATATCCTACTAGGACTCAAAGTAGATAATATCATAGAAGCACTCTCCCAAAACAACAAATAATCTTCCAACAAAGGATCAATATTATGATAGATAATAGACAAATGAACTTCTAGATTACTCCTAATGAGGCCCATTAAAGGCCTATACATTTCCTTATTTTATGATATTTTAAAGGATATTATAGTTATTTCCTAAGAGACTTTATGGACAATCTTTTGTAGAAACTAACATATGCTTGTATCTATTTTGGTTTGATGTTTTAACAAAATGGGGTTGTACTTCTCTAATGTTATGGATAGAAATTATGATCGTAATGAAATATAAGTTAGTGATAAATGTATAAATTAATTTTTAGTCTTCTATCCTAAGTTTTATGGGTAGATTTTCTGTAGCCAATTGCCATACATATCTGAGAGTTAGTTACTATGATGAATGCTTTCTATGGATTAATGGTCTAGATATGTGTTTCAAAAAAATTCATGTGCTACTAACCTTTTTCATGAACAAGTAAAATGGAGCAATGAAGATTCATCAAGAATGGAGTTGATAGATTCAAATAATAACTGCATAAAAGAGACAATTAACTGATAACCACTATCATATGATCTAGTCAAAATAATAACTAACTCCCTATACATGAATCTAGTGTCTTATTCTCTTATATTTTTGGAAGACTTGATCCATAGATGAGGAAATAAATCATGTTTTTGTAATTCATTAAATTATTTTCCTAAATAATTGTTGTTAAAGGGATCATAAAATTAGAAAGTTGTTTTTTTTTTAATCTTCTATGAATAAGATGTCCTCATGTACTTCTTTTAGTTAGTGAAGAGTTTAATTGTAATATAAATATCATTAGTAGTACAATAGTTCACTTTTTACCAACAATCCAAGGATGGAGCATGTAATCAAGAAAGAAGAGTGGAAGGGACATAGCAACAGAGACATCACACCTAGTTTTTGACCTAGGAACGAACTACCCCATAGGGCACCCACCAAAAATAATTTATAAGGGCCTATAGAAGTCCCATAAAATTTTAGGCATTGAACCAGTCATATGAGAGAGTGAAATGACTCATGGTATTTTAAGAATGAATAAAATGAAAGTGTTAATCTCCACTCTTTTATCTTGAGCATTCATTCATTCACTCATTCAAGAGGGATTGCTTGGTGAGTGAATCCTATTAGTATTTAGTAGTTGGAATTAGTTGCCTAGTTTTCAAGAAGTAACTTAGCACTTTCTATTCCTATAGCCACTTAGTAGTAGAACTGGTAATTGTTCTAGCAATATAGGTAGATGGATTAGACTCATGTAACTAAATTTATTTAAGTAGAGTAACTTGTTTTCTTTCCAAAGTTTAGCATTTAAGATGAAAAGTATTTCATTTACATAGTTTAGTGATGGAAATTAAGTTGGTTTAGATCATATACTTTGTAGACATTATTTCAAGTTAACCTCCCTAGTTGATACTATAAATGAGTCTGATAAGTCATTTAGTTACTACTTTAGGATGTCCAATCCACAAGTTATTATTAGCAGAACCTATTTTCCAACATGATCAATTGGAATTTGCATTTTTGTGCCATTTATGGGGACGGTATCAGTCTAAACCATTCCTAAGGCTCATTTTCCTAGTTTTCAAAGAAAAGAAGTGCTATTTACATCCACTTTTCATGCATAGAAGAAGAGAATTCCTTAGGAGATTCCTTCCTCAAAATGACCCCTTTGAAATAGAAGAAATTATTTACCTTGAGCTATAAATTCCCTAAGAAGAAGACTATGAAAGAAACCAATAAGAGAACCAACACTTTGAAGAGGGTCGATAATTTGAAAATATTTTTATAGACACTCAATAGATTTTCCTTCACCCCCATCTTTTGAAGGATCATTACACTTGAAAAACCTCTTTTTGAACCATAATACTAGGATAGTCCTTTATCCCTTGTCATCTATTAACTAGGACAACAAGGAGTACTGCCACTACCACCAAGGATGACATAACCTACTTTTTCCTTTCCTATTCCTAATCTACGTGACAAAAACAATTTAATGAACATTCCAACCTATGAACTCCCAAAATTTTATGGCCTAATCAATAAAGATCTTAAAAACCTCTTTTTTTTTAGTTTGACATTCTCTATAGAATTTATCATTATACAATGTCATTTTCCCTAATTATTGTAATATAGGTAAATGAAATAAAATAGTTTAATTATTTTAAATAAATATATATATTAAATTATTAGAGTAAATGACTATATATAAACATATTATAATTTCATGATGAATAAATGTAATTATAAAAATATGTTTTATAATATAATATATTATTAAAGAATAAAATAATATATTATTGATATAATAATAAGACGTTACTAATGTAATAACTAATAAAATAATAAGGTCAAATAAATACTAATCAATAAAGATAGAAATTAAAATAATAATCAACAATAATCAATTTTTATAAATATATTAATAACACTTAACCTTAATAAAAGATAAATATGTTAATAAATGAATAAAGCATATAGACTCAATTAATAATCAAAATATTGATTAGTCATGAAGAGTCGTGACTCATGGGTAAAAAGATATAAGTATCAGGGGAATGGAGGTAATTTGGATATACTTTAGGCAGATCAAAATCATAAAAATATGAATGGGAATGAATAAACTTATAGACTATTGATAAGATAATGCATATTTGAAGGGAAATTGAATACAAATTATTCAGGGACATTATAGTGGTACCAGAGTAGGTTCTTGCTAGCCTGTGGAGTTAGATCTAAGACAAAACTATAGAACTTTATTATCAAAATCAAAATTAATATTGACTAGAAAAGATTGTACTTTGAATATTAGAAGGAAAAAATTAAAAAGTAAATAGATTATTGTCGTGTCTGGAGACTATTGCATAGTTCCATAAAAATATTTTGGAGAGAAATTAGTATGCCTAACTATCGAGGAGAATTTTGGCATTATAAATTATATATGGTAGTGCCAACCTCGGTGTGAGAGAAGATTGATAGAGGACGAAGCAGTTTAATTAAGAGGAGAATTTATTTTTATCATTTTTAAAGGGGAAAGCCTTAATATTTTCAATAAAAGGTTATTTTTAAAATAAGAAAGTTTATAATAGGTTCAAAGATCTCTGAATGGTATGCAATGTTTGTGTGGCATGTTAAAATTTCATTTTATGGTTAGACTAATTCAGTGTTTGTATAGAATATTAAAGTTTAGTTTATATTCAGACTGTAATGAATTTACACTGAATGTGATGGGTGGAGGAGAGACAGACTGTCAAAAATAGAATGTTTTTTCTGAAAAGAAGATTAATTAATGACATGAAGAGTGAATGATCAGGCAGATTGAAATTATTATGGGTGATGTTTAGAATCGATTCATATCAACCAGGCTTATTTAGGTCTATATTTATGAGAATGTTACGATGGAACTATATCATGTCGTTGAATATATTTTGGGAAGAATATAAGGTTGTGAATGAATAATTTCATTGCCAAGTTGTTACAAAGAAAAGAATAAAAAATGAACAACTCTTCTCTTGAATGTTGTGGCTCATCATGTACTATGGGCAAGAATACTTGAGGGCATGCTAACATTGTATAGAGTATCAAGATACAAATTTTAAAAGAATTATGAGGAAGAATTGAATGACACACCTTTATGTTGAAGGTGAAAATTTCAAAAATGAATGTGATTCATATCCATGCTCGAGTGTCAAAATCCTTGCTTCTACCTGAAAGGGCAACCATATTTATTGAAATTGAAATCACTTGCCATGAAGAACATGATCTTTATATTTGAATGAGCATTTTACTATCAATGGTCTCCTTACTATAGATCACGAGAAGGAAGACATTGTACAAGAATTGGGAGGAAAAATTAGTACCAGTACCAATAAAATATGTGATTTCAAGACATCACAAACTATTATCAAATTTTTAAAAAAAGATTATATATATTTCAATCATGAAAAATGGCAATAGTCATAAACAAAGTTTAAAGAACATTTGACAAAATAAATATGGAGGAACATATTAAAGGAGCTCCCTCCTAGCTGACAATCCATAGGAATAATCAAAAAAGAAAGGACGGGTAGTGAAGGAGAAGGTACGGAGATCAAAGTCAACACATTCTACTATAGTTGTACTTGCACATAGTATAGGGCACCATGGGAAGAGATCACACCGCATAGCCCCACGTCAACCACACAAGATCATATTTTGACAATGGAACCTCATATGAACACCATGAAAAATTTATAGTTGAGATTAAATATTTAAGAAAGGCATTTATGGTGGCCAAATTATTTGAACAAGAAGTTGCTTGTGTCTCATTTGATTTGGAGTCCTCTTAGTAAAGGAAATAATAGACATCAAATGCTTTTTAAGTAATTAAAACTAAAGGTGGCCCACTCAAAACCATAAATGTAAGAGGAAACACATCCAATGCATTCCAAGTGATGATATCCACACAAAAAATAAAGTAAGGGACTTAAATATTGAATGAAGATAAGGACTATTTGGTTTCTTCAAACTACCATGCCATCACAAAAAGGATCAAACTAAAAGGAGATCCTAAGTGGACTAAATACAAAGATAAAGGGAAGTATTTATTTAGTTTTTGATTTCTTTACTTAGCATTTGTGTTGATTTATCTTATAAAGGTAATTTTATTGGTGATGTTTTATCTCTAATCATCCTTTGATTCTTGTGGAATTTTTCATTTTAGGGAAGAGTTAGAGAAATCACAAAAAGGTGACATTAACCTTGAATTAGAGAGAAAATATGGAGAAATATATGCAAATTTAGGTAAATTATAATTTAATGTCCTAATTGGGGACATTACAAGTGGTAATATAATGAAATGGTAATGATAAGAAGTAATAATATAATTAAATAATGTAATTATTTCCTTAATTATTAATTATCAAAACAAAATGATTCAAGATAAATTGGAAATGCATGTTAATGAGGAAAGGATTAGGTAAGTAAGAGGGTAGGGTTGATCCCTAAGGCGAGAGAGGGATGTATTCCACTCTTGGGTTTAGGCTTATCGAGCTATGGGACCCCACTACAATACTCAAGTACTCTAGTAAGGAAATCATTAAGAAGTAATTATTCTAAAATGATCCCAAGGTTAATTTTAAGTAGTAAGAAACTAGGTGGGTAAGAGGGTAGGGTTGAGTCCTAAGGCAAGAGGGGTATATACCAACTCTTGGGTTTAGGTTTATCAAGCTATGGGACCTCACCACAATGTTTTGAGGACTATGGTATGGTATAGCATCTAGGCATGGTGAGGGATGGAAGGTATCCATTTGAAAAGCGAGGACCAAGGTCTTGTCAAGAATTTAATGTGATTTCTTTGTCCAACCCCTGGGTGACCTACCCTATACATACAATGTAATTGATAGGATATAAATATATAAATATATGAAGAATTATTTTGATTAGATAATGCAATGATAATCTTTAAAATTGATTCATTTGAAAAACAAGACAATATTATAAACCCTTACAAGTAGGGACATTACAATGGATGCTATTTTTCCTAATTAAATCTAGTAGTTTCTTTGAAAGTATACTTATATGTACTAACTTATATTCCTTGGTACAAGTATATGAATGTATATTAATGATTTTGTGGTTAAAGTTTCACAATCAAGGAATTGCATAACATGTGTATTGTGTGTCTTCATCATGTATGCTTCATGTCTTCATGCATTAATGTGTCTTCTTTGTGTATGCTTCATGTCTGCAAGTACTCATATATTCACTTCACCCATTACAACATTGAATACATGCATACCTTATGTATTATTTCATTCTAGTGTAGAACTTGTATATTGACTTCACAAGAAAGGTTTAGTGTAAATATTCATTGCTTGAGGACAAGCAATTTGAGGAAGGGTGGACTATCATATCCCCTAATTATGGTAATATAGGTGAATGAAATAAAGTAGTTTATTTATTTGAAATAAATATATATATTAAATTATTAGAGTAAATGACTATATATAAACATATTATAATATCATGATGAATAAATATAATTCTAAAAATATGTAAAATATAATATAATATATTATTAAAGAATAAAATAATATATTATTGATATAATAATAAGACATTACTAATGTAATAATTAATAAAATAATAAGGTCAAATAAATACTAATAAATAAAGATAGAAATTGATATAATAATCAACAATAATCAATTCTTATAAATATATTAATAAAACTTAACCTTAAAGAAAAACAAATATGTTAATAAATGAATAAAGCATATAGACTCAATTAGTAATCAAAATATTGATTAGTCATGAGGAGTTGTGACTCATGGGTAAAAAGATATAAGTATCAGGGGAATGGAGTGTTGGAAATATTCAAGATGAAATGTGTTACTGAGAGGGGAGGGGTGAATCAGTAACATATAAAATTTTATGCATTTTAACCATTCATCATTCATTCATCTAATCTACTGCATAAATGAAAGATCAATCATTCATAACACATGAACACAATGATTTGGTGACCCAGAAACCTTCCAATTACAAAGTAAAACTGGGGTGGGGATGATGCCCACAAAAATTCGTTATTGCAATATGAAGTTGGCCGGTTAAGGCTTACAATGATCACTTCTAGTGATCTACACTGTTAGGAGCAAGTAGGACTGCTAGATCCACCTTGTTAGAGGATTTACAAACATACAGTGAAGTATGCACTCTGTTAGGAGATTTACAAAAGACTATTAATTCTACCTTGTTAAAGGATTTTAAAATGGATTCACCTGTTAGGATGAAACAGTGGATCTACTTACAACTTGTTTGCTGATAAGATCCTTTTGCATTGATCACCTGATGTGATAGATATAACTTTTCTGCTCCTTATGCTAACCTTGTTGTATTCCTTTTGCTCTGCTGCTAATAGAAATACCTTCTTTACATGCGAACAATACTTTCTTATTTCATGCCAATATGTTCATATTCCTATTCATATATCAAAAATGATATCATACATTACATATATACCATTCCAATATTTTACAGTTACAAGGTCGGCTAAAACACACAAGTGAACAAAACATTACTGAGTCGGCCCATTAGTAAACTTGGGTTCACTAAATTGACTCAGTGACCTTCTGATACTCGGCATCCACTACGTTAGTTGGCATCATCATGCACTCAGTAGAAGTAGAGACTCAATTCATACTAGTCATAGAACATTGATTGGAACTCGGTAGCCATTGGTGACTCGGTAGATGTAGTGTTACTCGGTAGAAACTATCTTCTTTGTTTACCTTGCTTAGCTCGGTAAACACTGAATCCTTTGTTTACCTTTTTCACTCAGTAAACTCTGCTGATCTTTGATTACCTTTTTCACTCAGTAAACACTGCTAATCTTTGATTACCTTTTTCACTCAGTAAACATTGCTGAACTTTCTTTACCTTTTTCACTCAGTATCTTCTGAAATGCTCAGTGAGAACTATTTTCCTATTGAACTTCTCATTCAGTCGATATCTTCTAGAATTCTTGGTGAGAACTGTTTGCCTATTGAACTTCTCATTTAGTCAGTATCTTCTAGAATGCTCGGTGAGAATTTTTTACCTGCTAAACTTATAAGGTAACCACTGAATGCTTGGTATATACTTGAGACTAATAAGTAACCACTGAATGCTTGGTATATACCTGAGACTAAGTGATGAGCAAGATAAGCATTTAGGATAGAATAAGTGTTTGCACTAATGACAAATATATCATAATTCCAACATGGAGGTAATTCAAATATATTTCAAGCAAATAAAAATCATAAAAATATGAATGGGAATGAATAAACTTACAGACTATTGATAAGATAATGCATATTTGAAGGGAAATTGAATGCAAATTATCAAGGGACATTTCATACAACTAGCGCTCATAGGTTGAAGTTGTTTCCATCTACTCTAAAAGAAGTAGTCTTACTATGGTTTATGGGATTAGGTGTTAATGTTGTAGTTGATTGGGATGCAATGAAGAATTTATTCCTAACTAAATATAAAGAACATTTTAGGGGATATGATATGAAAGGAGATGATATTTTTAAAATGTCACAAAAGGAGGGAGATATATTGGAGAATTATTTCTCAAGTTTCATGTTCAATCTACAAAAATTGCTCAACATTAGTTCAATGAAGAATCTTAGAAGCATGTTTTCCTAAAAGGAGTCAATGATGCATGTATAGAAGCTCTAGACCTTATGTCAAGAGGTGATAATACCCAAAGAAGTTGGGATGATATCAAGAGGATATACCTCAATTAATCAAAGGAGGTTGTAAAGAAAGGAAGAGGAATTCAATCTATATCTAGTAAATCCAATGGTTTTGGGGTATCCAAATTAAATATTTCTAATCTCTTATCTAACTTCAAGAAGGACATCATCAATAATGTTTCTACCCAACTACATACAATACATGTGATGTATCAACTTCCAGGAGTCATAACATTTGACTCAGATATGGGTTTTGGCTGAAATTTTATAGGCATTCATGTGAGGAGGAGTTATTTGGATTTTCGATGGAGCTCAACTTGATAGGTGGCCATTTTGACATTTTTCCAAGAGCCTAAAATTTCATCTTGACCTTTGAAATTGAGTTTTTGTGTTTTTTTCTAGTTGTTTAGAAAGTTATTTTTTTTAATAAATCTAAAATCATACTCTTTATTTCATAGATTATTTGGCAATTCATCTTGCCTTAGTTGGGGGCTTTCCTTGGGAAAAATTAGGATTTGTAGGATAGATTTTGGAAAATTCTATTTTTTTGAAAATTTGCCAAATATGGTAATTCTTAGATTTGTAATAAGTAGGTGTTTTCTTTCATTGTAAGGGAGAATAGAGTCGAAGAAGTTGAATGAAGAATCTAGTGTTTTAAAAATCTATGTTGTGTCATTATTTTTTTAGTGTTATTTTGAAAGGGGTTTGGGCTACATCGTTTGGTATTAGAGAAAGAAGATGGCTAGGAGATGAAGAGGAGGTGTCACTCCAATGCAAAGATTTATGTTGGATATGTAGAGGCAGATTGAACGGCTGAATGAGAGAATAGATAATCAAGGAATACAAATAGCACAAGGAGAGGATGAATCAAATGAAAAGGGAAATAAAAGAGGTATTAATCATCACTTAGTCTCAAGTTGAAGATATTGTAGCTTAAATTATTAAACTATTTGAAGAAAATGACTATAAAAATAACATTGCTAGAATCTATCAAAGAAGTACGATTCTATATCAAGGTCATGAAAGAAGCTTGTGTCAAAAATCTTGGTAGAAAAAAAAAAGATCCCCATGCTTGTCATATCCTTGGTTTTTTAGCTGATTTGATGTTAGATTATTTGGTAGTACCTAAGTAATTAAATCCTAGAAGTCTAATTGTTATGATTTCCATCAACATAATTCAAGACTAGAATAACTTGGTTGATTTGGGAGTAGTTTTCAATTTCATGAAAAAATAAGTTTTTCTACAACTAAACATAATTGGTCTAAGAGAAACCCCTACTATCCTTCAACTTGTTGATATCTCTACTATTAAATTTGATGTCAAGGTTGATAACATGTAACATTAGATTTATAGAGTATCTAGTAGATTTTGTCATTTTGTCTACTAAATCCACTTTAGGATGGTATCATATCATCCTAGGTAGACTATGGTTAGCCATTATAGATTCTTGTATAGCCTATCATTCTAGAGGGATGACAATATCTGATAGGTTCAATACTAAAAATCTAGATAATCTCCCATTAAGTCTCAGTTAGAACCTAATCAATATTTTTGGATAGATCTAGGTGATAATGAAATAGAAGCTAACTAGGTAAGACAACTCATGGTAATAGACTATAATCCATTCATCTTATTTAGGAAGATGATGATATTCTCATAGCAATCCTTTCTAATTAATATGGTATTGATCCTCCACTATGTGATGATAATAATTATTCTCTTCAAGTAATACTTCCTCCTAAGAGCACACCTAACTTTCCTTCAACATCTTAACATCTTCAGAATTTTCTACTTTGTGAGATACCATCATTTAACTTTTTAGAAATAGTAATTTTAGATAAGGTGTTAAAGGTAGAATCTAGTCCAGGTAGGGAGTTGAATATTAATAAAAACCTTTCACCATCCCACCTATAAAATCTTCTCCAATTGTTATAGGAAATCCAATAGACTTTTGCAAGGGATTACATAGACACAAAGGAATTAGATCCTAAATTTTTAACCCATAGAACATACATATTCCCATAATGTGAACTTTTTCAACATCCAAAAAGGAGGGTTAATCATATTCTAAGGGACATAGTCAAAACTAATTTTTAAAAGTTAATTAATGTTGGATTTATTTATCCTATCTCTTATAGCCATTGAATATCACCTTTGGTCATAATACTAAAGAAGGGGGGGGAAAGAAGGGTGTGAGTGGAATTTAGAGAACTCAATACAACAACTAAGAAGAATTAATTTTTATTTCCTTTTATAGATAAAGTTCTTGATAACTTAGGTGGTAAAAAGTATTTCTCCTTTTTGGATGAGTTCAGTGGGTACAATCAAATTGAGATAGCACCTGGAGATCAAATAAAACCAATTTTACTTTCCTTGGGGTAGATTTTAATATTTAGTCCTATAATTTGTCTTGCGTAATGCACCTTCTACTTTCCAAAGAGTTGTAATCCATATATTCTCTTATATATCTACTATTTGAATGGAGATCTATATGCATGATGTTACTACTTATAGACCTACTTTTCAAGAAGCCCAAGATAATGGAGAAAATTTCCTTAAGAGGTGTCAAGAACATAATTTGTCCCTAAATAGTGAAAAGTGTTTCATGATGATGGAGTAGGGAGTTTTGTTGGGACACTATCTTTCTTCACTTGTCATTCAAGTGGGCCCAACAAAGATAGAGGTAATCAGTACTCTACCTAACTTAGAAAAACAAAAGGATTCTAGAAGTTTCTTAGGATATGTTGGTTACTAGATTAAGGTTTATAAAGGACTTTAGTCAAATTGAAACACCATTATATAATCTCCTTAAGAAAGAAGCAAATTTTTCTTGGACCTCAAATTGTGACAAATCCTTTCATTAGTTGAAATAAGTCTTAACTAAGGCACTTGTATTGAGAGGGCTTGATTGGAGTCTTCCATTTCACATTCAAACAGATGCTTTAGATTATGAAATAGGTATTATTATTGAATAGAAATATGGTGTTATAGAACATTATATTTATTATATCATAAAAAACTTACAAGGAGCATAACTAAACTATATAGCCACTAATAAAGAATAGTTTTTTGTTATGTATGCACTTAACAAGTTTAGGCATTATATAACTAGGTAGGAAATATTTGTGCATATTGATCATGAAGTAATTAAATATTTGATGCAAAATTTAGATATCTAAGGAAGGTTATATCAGTGGTTTCTCCTTATGAAGGAGTTTAATATAAAGATAATAGAAAAGCCAAGAAGGGAAAATGTAGTTTCATGTTTTCTCTCTTGGTTGCAAATTCTAGATGATCCTATGGATTTTGATGATAGCTTTCTAGATGAGAATATCTTCTCCATATCTTCTAATAATCGATGGCATGATGGTATATAAAACTATATTTCTATAGGAATAACTCTAGCAAATTTCTCCCAAAAGGGAGATGATTTCTTACTGTAGAGAATTTCAAATTTTCTTGGATAGTTGGATGTATGTTCTATACAGGTATAGATTAGGTGATGTATCAATGTGTCTATCAATATGAGACATATAAAATTCTTTATGCATGTCATGATGAACCATGTTTTGTTCACTTTGTGGAAAAAAGGACAACATGCATTATTTTGACCAGGTGTTATTATTGGCCTATGTTACATAGATATGTTGCAAGATTAACAAACAAATGTGACAGATGCCAATGGATGGGAAGATCTACCAAATCATATGAGATGTCCCTATAGCCATAGGTAATTGTTAAACTTATTTTTTTAGGACCTATTGAGACTTCATTGAATAGAAAATTATGTTTCCTAGTTTGCATTAATTTTGTCAGTAAATGGGTAGAGGCCAACCCTATGAAGCATGCTAGGGATAAAAATGTTGCTTAATTTTTATATGAAGTTATTTTCTACCATATTTGGTGTTGCTAAAGAGTTAGAAACTAATCAAGGTTCTCAATTTACATCCAATCTAATCACTACCTTGGTCAATGAGTATACCATTAAGCATGGTAAGTCTTCTCCTTACCATCCTTAGGCCAATGGTCAAGCAAAAATAACTAATAGGAAAATTAAAGTTATGTTGACAAAATCTATAGCCATGCACATGAAATATTGGGTAGTTTACCTTTCTAATTTAATTTGGGCCTATAGGACAACATGGAAAACTACTGCTAGCTTCACTCCTATTGAGTTAGTTTATGGAAAAACAACTATGATGCATATTGAATTTGAGCACACATCTCTTTTAATAACCTTAGAATTGGACATTGATCTTACTCAAGCTCAACATGAAAGAGACAACTTAATGGGTAGGATGAATATAGGATGTCTAATTTTCACAATACTAAGATAATTCAATAGAACAAAAAGAAATGAAAATATAGATTCATAAAAGAGAACCAATTTTTTGTAGGTGATTAGGCACTTCTCTATGATTCTCGCTATCAACATTTACTAGGGAAGTTTCAAACATGATGGTTAGACCCAATATATGAAATAGTCTCAATCTTTGCAAATGGTGTTGTGCAATTGTCTACCATATATCTTGTTCAATTCAAAATTTTAGTCAATAGTCATTGACTCAAAATCTATCATAAACCATTGACTGGAGACAAGTTCCTATAATAGTTTTAATTTCAAGAACATCTTAACTCTCTTGCAGCCAAAAGAACCAGGTCAAGTGCCCATGTTCTATAATCTCTTTGAATAATTCAAATATCTCATAATAAATAGGGACTATGATAAGATAGATAGAAAAGAAGTGCAAGAAGGTTTGGGTTTCATTACCCAAAAATGGATTAGGTTACTAGCAGATTTAAAAGTTAAGGAGCCACATTCACCTCAGAATTTGGTTATGGCCAATAGAAGGGAACCATGCTATATCATGCTTTGTAGAAGAAAAATAAGTTTTTGGATTCCTTTACGGTTTCAACCTCCTCTTCTTATGATGCCACTTCTTGGAATGAATGGAGATTTTGAGGACTAGGATATGGCAATAGAAGTACAAAGATGTGAACATCTAAGGAAAACCAAGGAATATTATTGGAGTAGAGAAGAAGCTAGTGCAGGAAAAAGTGTTGTAGCTAATTTGAGAGTAAATTCCAAGGTCAATAGTTTTATACTTTTTGGAAGATCGACAAGAGTTTAAGTTGGGGGGGATATTCAAGCTCATTAAAGGTCTATATATTTCATTATTTATGATAGTTGAAAATTTTTATGGTTATTTCCTAAAAGACTTTATAGACAATCTTGTGTATAAATTGACATGTGCATGTACCTATTTTGGTTTGATCTTTTAAGACTATGGGGCTATAATTAACTAATTATATGGATATAATTAATGATCTTAATAAAATATAACTAAGTGATATATGTGTAAATGTTTTGTCTTCTATCCTAAATTTTATTGGGTAGATTTCTTGCAGCCAATTGTCCTACATATGCAAGAGTTAGTTAGTATGATGAATTATTTCTATGGATTAATGGTATTGATATATGTTTTGACATTTGGCATGCACATGCTACTAAAAAATTTCAAGAATATGAAAAATGGAGAAATGAAGCACCATCAAGCATAGAGTTGACAAATTCAACTAGTAACTACATAAAGGAGGTAGTTAACTAACAAGCACTATCTTGTGATCTAGTTAAAATAGTAGCCAACTCCATGTACATGAATCTATTATCACGCTCTTCTATATTTTTGAAAGACTCATTCCAGAGGTGAGGAAATGTCTTATGTTTTCATAATTCATTAAATTCTTTTGCTAAATCCTTATTTCTAAAGGGATCCTAGATTTAGGAAGCTTTTTTGTTTAAATTATCTATAAAAAGCTATCATTTTGTAATGATTTTAGTTAATAAAGAAGTTGATTTTCATTTGAACAACATTAGTTATACAACCATTTACATTTCAATTTGTACTCATGATGTTTTAAGAGTGGATAAAATTAAAGTATTGATCATACTCTTTTATCTTGAGCATTTGTTCATTTACTCATTTAGGGGGCCCACTCACTGAGTGAATCCTATTAGTAATTAGTAGTCACAATTAGTTTCTTGTTTTTCTAGAAGTAACTTAGTGCTCTGTTACTCCTACAGCCACCTAGTATCAAACTAGTGGTTGCTCCTACAATATAAGAAGGTGGAGTAGACTCATGTTTGTAATTAAATTACTTTCAGTAGAGTAACATTTTTGCTTTCCAAAGTTTAGCATTTAATTTCCAAAGCACTTTATTTCCATAGTTTAATGATGGAAATTAAGTTGGTTTAGAGTATATACTTTCCATACCTATTTCAAGTTAATGTCCCTGGTTGATACTATAAATGAGTATAGTAAGTCATTTGGTTATTGCTTTGGGATGTGCAATCTATAATTTATGAGTAAAATACTCTAATTTCCAAGTTAATTAATTGGCCAGGCAAATCTAATAGAGGTGTAAGATATTCTCTAAGGAAACTCAATGTCAATTTTGATAGATACAAGGGCTACATAAAAATTCCATCACCTAGAATTCTTATTAGGTTTTCCAAAAGGATTTCTTATCTAATAAATGAATGGTCAATATAATACACAAACTATTCTAGAGCTCAACTACAGAAGTATCTATTTGAGGCCAAGGTTGAACTTCACAACTAATGGTAACATTTATGTAGCACCACTAGGGTCGTACGAAATAATTATGGGAATAAGATGGCTATTGGAACTTCTTCTTTTTTCATTTCTCCTGAATATTAGAGATTAAAATCTAAGCATCAACATCCTACATGAATTATTTATCATAACTCTATTGTAGAATGGTAATGGAAGATGATTAGTATAGAATGTGTTTAAGGATTATCTATATTAAAAAATAAGCACAAAATTATTCTAGTAGTGGTAGATAAACTCACTAAAGTACTACACTACATTATAGTAAGAAATCCTACAAATGTAGAACCCATAATAGTCCAAAAATTTGTTCAAGAAGCTTTTAGACTTTATAGTGTACTAGAAAATATTGTCTCAAATAGAGACATCAAAATGACTTCTAGGTCTTGAAAATTCCTTTTTACTTCCCTGTGAACTCGGCTAAATATCAATTTGGACTATCACCCAAAAAAAGATTGTCAAACTAGAACGGGTCCACCAAATCCTTAAGGATATACTTAGGTTGTCTTATATGGAAAATCATTACTAGTGTGGAGATGTAATGCCTCTAATTTTTGCAGTCTGTACCTTATCTATTTTGATTCAAAAGATACTTATTACTCTTATTTTGTACCTTATGATGACCTGAGGGTTAGATGTTATATTTTGACTCAGTTCCATAGATGTTATGCTGCTATGCTATTTAGTTTATCATTTTGCACGTTGATGCTATTTTGAGATGACAATAGATCTATGATGATATCTAGTTTTATGGTTTATTGGACATATTTGTTGAGTATGTTATGAGATGGATTCTATGTTATGGTTATTTACTTCATTCGTGTATCTTTACACTTCTACAAATGTGAGTAATGTAAATGGATTAAATAGGCATTTTAATACATTTTGCTTCAACTATGATATTATATGCAATTCCACTTGATCGTATGTTTTAGTGTGCAGGAATTATATCCCTAGCAATGGCCTATGGAGTTAGTGATTCAGCTATTCATATTTTACCAATGTCGTCCTTGTATGGTCAACGTACCCTTATTTTACTTGTTTAAATTAAAACCTTTTGGTGATTAGTAAATCTGAACTCATCTATATTATGTGATTAGACCTATGAGCATGTTTGTGCATTTAGAGGTTCACTCTATCACGAAAGTGTTAAATAATTTTCTATAATTTTGGTTTTTTGGGCTTTAAATCTTTTTGGATTTAATTTCTGGCAGCTTTCCCTTAAGTGAATCTTCATTATGGATAATAACCTATTTTTGTTTGGGTCAAATAAGAGTTTAGCTACTCCAGCTAGCTATTTGCAATAATCAACTATTCACTTGAAAAGTGAATAAGTATTGGAAAAGTGATTTTATTATTTACTTCTCACATTTTAGAAATAGAATCTGAGAGCAAATTTGAGAAAACCTCTTTTGAAGGATTGGCTTTTTGTTCATTCTGGTAGCTGTGAGTGTGGGAATTTTGTGAGATCAGTCTCATTAGATTCGGCTTGGGAAGACCTTGCTTTGGCCTCACTTTTGATAGATTTGGCAGGGTATTTGTTTTATCTTTCAGTATTTGTCCCTTTGTTGACAGGTAGGGCTTTTCTATTTTATTGCTTTTACTCTATTTGAGCTTCCATTTCTTTTAGCAGTATGTTAGGAGGCCGAGAACTAGTGTTCCTCTCCTTTTTTGTATGTTGGTTCTACCAGTTGGTCTAGTATGAATGTTTTCCCTATTTTTGGAATGGGGTTTGGGTTTTTGACCCATTATGCTGGCCATTCTTGCATACAATGTCCAATTTTAGTTATTTTTGAATTTTCAAGGTTTTTGTACCCAAAGGCCAAATGGGTTTTAATTTTAGAATTTTTCCAAATTTTGGGGTTTTTGCCTCATTTTGTGTGCTACCTTATTTTCTTGGGTTTTCTTGGCACAATGTGGGTCATGGACTTGGATGGTCCATTTAGATATTCATCATACCACTTTTGTACTTTATGTTGCATTGGGTGCATGTAGCATCTACCATCTCGATTATGTTTTCAGTTGATTGACTTTTTGTTTGTGTTCTCATCCAGTCCTTGTGTTGATCTTCGTGATGGTGGTGTGCCACACATGAGTACAAATTTTAGGTGACCTGTGGGCCCCAATATTTCATGGTATTTCTAGAAGTTATGATCATTGGGGTTGGGTTGGGAGTTTGCATGCCTACGGGCACTCATCACTGAATGAGCATGGGTAGGGTAGGGTAGCATATGGAGGGGCCTTCTATCTCGTAACCTAGTGACTTTGTCCCATTGGGTTGGTGTGAGGAAGTTTTATCTAAGTGATAATTAAATAAAACATTAGATGGTAATAAAACTTAAGATAATGAAATAGTTCTATGCATTGGCCTTGAAGGGAGTACCTTGAGTGAGTGTCTACATTCATGTGATGACCTCCAAGAGAGTACCTTGTGAGTGTTTCCACATGTGATCCGAGCTTGGGCTTTTAGATGTCAAGTGACTCTCTATGATGTCAGTCCCTACATAGTAGCCCATTGAGATGTCTAACTAAGACCTGTAGTTTATGCATTGTCTTTGTCTTAGATTCAGTCATCATATTGCTTGGCATGTATGTTAGCCATGGATGTTTTTCTATGTGTTGTTATGGTTGGATCATTATCTCCATCAATATGGTGAGTGTGGACCTATGGGTACCATGTTATTGGGAGGCATAGCTACCTTCACCATTGCTAGGGACCAGTGTACAGAGACCATCTATTGTCCTAGTGTGACCATTGTTGGATGTGTTCACTTGGTACTTCAGGTTCTAGAGTACGCTTTCTTGTGATTTATGCTTTCATTGGGATGTTTTTTTATCATGTTAGATGATCTTAGTTTTGATGCATTCCTTATTATGATGTTTAGTATATGATAGATGATGTATCTACCAGTAGGATTATCTTATGCTCTTTTACTAGCATGTTAGATTTCCTTTGCTTTTGTAGCATGTTTAGTAGTGACATTTTTTTTATGATAGTATCGATGATCCAATCGATAGCTTGGGAATGTTACACGTGGGGGATGGCTAGGGCCTACGATGGTTTGATGGAGTTTTTATGGTTGGGAGGAACCATGTACTTAGTTTAGTTATTTTGCTCATTGCAATTTTATTTATGTTTTATTCCAATGTTGCTTTTAGTATATTGTGATGTTTCTTTTTGTTATTTCCTTTGATGTTGATTAGATGGTTAGGTTCTAGCTTTTTGTATTTCTATTTGTGTCAAGTGTTATTGCTTTGAAATGTGGATCCAGTACTCCTTGATGTGGAGGAACTTTGTTTCATAGTTTCTTTAGCTTTCTATTGTGTTTCGTGTTTGTGTGCTGATTTAAGATCTCACGTGAGATTGCACTTTCTCACATAAGAATGCAAGTCTTCATGCAAGACAATGGGTTCCTTTGTGTAGCTTTATACTTCTTTGCATGAGAAGGCACTTCTTCGCGCAAAACCCAACAACAATTTTGTTTTTGGAAATGCACTTCCTCACACGGGAATGCACTTCCTTTTGCAGCACTATACACTTCTTTGTGAAAGAAAGCACTTCTTCATGCAAGAACCTACTATTCTTTTCCTTCGCGCAAAAAATAGGGGCTATCTAGGGTTGTTGGAAAAAAGTTTGAAAACTAGTTTTGGAAACCCTTTTTGGTTTTATACCTTCCTAGTTCAAAGTAGATTTCCTAGGGGTTTAAAATATATCATTTAAGTATAAGTTTCTTATACTTAAGATATATTTTAATATATGTGATGATTCATTTGAGATAGGTTCTAGACCTCTACGGGCTAAGATAAAGATTCTAGAAAATTTTAGGGCTTCAAAAATTTAGACTTAGCCAAATTTTAGGGCTTCAAGACTTCAGTCTTAGCCAATTGTCAGGAATCTAGGTTTATCTTTTAGCTTGGTTGATCTCTTAAGTTTTCTTGTTCAAGTTTGGTTAGTGGTGACGCTTGGAGATCTTTAATGTTTGGTTGTTGGTAAGTCTTTTGTGGTGATCTATGTGATCTATGTATATTTTTGTCTTGTACACTTACACCTTTAAAAAAAAAATCTTGCTTGTATTTCATCCTTGTTCCAAGGATCTCTAGGTGGGGCATTACATCTAGTATTAGAGCCCATGTTGCAACATTGAGATCTCTATGTTATGTTTCCACTATGGTTTTTATTTCTGTTGTGTACTATTATATTATATTTGATTATTTGATATCTCTTGAGTTCATGTTTTGACTCTTATGCTTGTGATCCTTATGTTTGATTTTTCCTTGTTGCTTCCATAGGGATGCCCCCTACAAGTAGGTCTAGTCAGGGTGGTAATTGACAAGTTGTTCAAGAGGAGGAACACCATGAAGAGGAATGTCATGATGGAGAGGGAGAATGAGGTAATAATGCTAATTAGGATGGTATGGGGGTATTATTGCTAGTACTCCAAGAGATTCTTGCTCAGTTGGGCCCTTGAGTTGAGGACTAACAACAAGATCATAATTAGGAAGAGGGATCTCATCATGGGGATTCCCATCACTCTGAGCATAGAGAGGAGGAATGTGAACATGAGCATTTTCTTACTCCACCAAGTGGCAAAGGGCACTTTCGGGGTGGTCAAGACCATGATAATGAGGATTCCATTAGATTGGACATCATGAAGTCCCTTCAGAGTTCTAGACCACCACCATACAATGGCAAGGGAAGTGGCCTCAAAGCTAAGACTTGGTTGTTGGACATGGAGTGTTACTTCACCATGTATCCATACTCAACCAACATGAAATCCCTTTGTGCACTTATGCAGTTGAGAGAGCATGGTTCCATTTGGTGGAATATTGAGAGTCAGAAGTTTCAAGTTAGTGTTGTAGATCTCACCTAGGAGATCTTTGAGGAGAGATTCTGAGATATATTCTTATCTCCTCAGTTTAGAGAGGCCCGTGTTGATGAGTTCCATGCAATCTGGCAAGGAAACATGATAATGGATCAGTACAAAATCTGATTCTTTGAACTTAAGCAATATGCATGCTACAACAATGATGATTTTCTCTTAGCTCATCATTTCATCTAAGGCCTTAAGGATTCCCTCATTGGAGAAGTGTTCATTCATCAGCTTAGGACTCTTGCTCTTGTTTTTGAGAAGGCACGTATTGCTAAGGAAAATCTAGCTAGAGGTTTCAGTAGCAGAGCTAGTTCTCAAAACCAGAGTGCAAAGAATTCAATTTAGGATGCACAGTATTCTCAATCCTTAGGGAAGGGATAGACCCAGTCAACACCCTCTCAGGGTGGGTCTCATCATAACCAACAGAAGGTTTATTGGACCAAAGGTGGTCAAACTTCTAGTACCTTAGGAAAGAAAGGAGATACTTAGAATCAAGGACAAAAATCTCAGCAGGATTGTCCTCCACAAAGTGTTTAGTAGAATTCTAGCAAGGGTAGTACACCTTACCCTAGTGCTACTCAAGGTGGTCATGGAATAGGTTCCAATTTTTCAAGGAACTGTTACTCTTGTGGGTAGCCTAGCCATAGATCTTTTGAGTGCTCCATCAAACCATCTTTAGAACTTGGTAAGGGCAAAGTGAGATCTAAACCTACTATAGGAGATGTGGGTTAGAATCATAGAGTCTTTGTGGTATTTGACAACTACCAAGCTAATCATCAAGGTATGATAGTTGAGGCTACAGGTACGCTACATGGTATTTCCACTTTTTTTTTGTTTGACTTTGGTGCTTTAGATTTTTTCATTTCACCATCTCTTGTTCAGCGATGTGGGCTAGTGGCAATGTGTCAGGTTGATAGGTGGTAAGTTGAGTCAGCCATAGGTTCTAAGGTGGCTATTGACTCATTGGTTAGGAGTTGTTGTTTGAATTTGGGAACCTTCACCACCATAGTGGATCTATGACATATTGATCTATTCGAAGAATATGGAGGAGCATGAAGTCCATTTATGTTAGGTATTGTAGTGCTTGAGAGATCATCAGTTGTATGGTAACTTGAGTAAATGTGGGTTCTTCTAGTCCAAGGTGAAGTATTTGGGACATATCATCATTGGTGATGGAATTGTAATGGATCTGGAGAAGATTCATGCTATCATGGATTGGCTAGCACCCACTAATGTCTCAGAGGTTTGTATTTTCATGGAATTGGTGGGTTACTATTGTCACTTCATGGCGGAGTTCTCACAGGTAGCCCATCCCATCACTTCTCTTCAGAGGAAAGGGAAGAAGTTTTTTTGGTCAGACTAGTGTGAGGTAGCATTTAATACTCTTAAGGAGTGTTTGACCTATGCACCAGTCCTTGCAGTGCCTAATCTTGTAGATGATTTCATGGTTTGCACAGATGCTTTGTTGGAAGGCATGG
The DNA here is from genome assembly GCA_028749045.1 of Cupressus sempervirens. Lineage (NCBI taxonomy): Eukaryota > Viridiplantae > Streptophyta > Pinopsida > Cupressales > Cupressaceae > Cupressus > Cupressus sempervirens. The sequence continues at coordinate 538,958,827 of CM053790.1, forward strand.
GTGCAGTATTGATGCAAGATGGTCTAGTGATTGCATATGAGTCTAAGAAACCCAAGGACCATGAGCTCAACTACCCCACTCATGATTTGGAACTCATGACCATATTGCAAGCCCTTTTCTATTGGAGGCATTTTCTTTTGGGACATAGGTTTTAGCTACATAGCGATCATAGGCACTTGCAGTATATCTTTACTCAGCCAAACTTGAATGCATAACAACCTCATTGGATGGAGCTCTTGTGCTAGTATAACTTTGATATTCATTACATTAAAGGGAAGGAGAATTTTGTCACGAATTCTTTGAGTAGAAAGTGACATGAGGTATCAGTGTTGTCATTGGGAGTGGATTTGCAAGGCCATATCTTGGAGGCCTTGCCTAGTGACACTTTGTATCAGGAGGTGAGGGTGGAGATCGAGTCCAGACATACCCTTGAGGGGAGGTTTTTAGGTTATATGCTTGAGTCTGATGGACTACTGCATCACATGGGGCATATCTATGTACCCATGTCAGGTGATCTTCATACCTTGGTTTTGTCTAAAGCACATTATGCACCGTATTTTGTACATCTTGGTGTTAAGAAGATGCATGCTGATCTCAAATAGTTGTACTTTTAGGTAGGGATGAGACGCGATGTTACTAATTTTTTTGCTAGATATCTTGAGTGCTAGAGAGTGAAGGCAAAGCATCAACATCCAATAGGTCTTTTGCATCCACACACCATTCTACAGTGGAAGTGGGATATGATATCTATTGATTTTATCATAGGATTGCCTATGTCATTGCCTAGACATGATTGTATCATGGTGATAGTGGACAAGTTGTCCAAGGTAGCACATTTTTTACAAATGAGAGCATCCTACATAGCTTCTTCTATAGCACATATTTTCTTAGTAGATATTGTTCATTTGCATGGGATTCCTCGTTGGATCATTTTAAATAGAAATCCAATGTTTACTTCTACACTATGGATGTTGCTTCAGCATGCTTTGGGCATGTAGCTCAATTTTAGTTTAGCCTATCACCCAGAGACTGATAGTCAGACTAAGAGAGTGAATCAAGTTTTGGAGGATATGCTTTGCATGTATGTTATGGATAGGCAGGTGAAGTGGGAGGACTATTTGTACCTTGTTGAGTTTTCACACAACAACAGGTATCATAGTTCTCTTGGCATGTCACCTTTTCAGGCCTTGTATGCTAGACCATGCCATACCCCTTTGAGTTTGGATCATTTAGAGGACAAAGTTCTTTTGGGTCCAAAGATGCTTCAAGATATGGAGCAGTAGGTTGTTCATATTAGGGAGCATTTGGTTATTGCTCAGGACAGGCAAAAAAAGTATGCAGATGCTCATAGGTTGGATCATCACTTTTCTATTGGTGATAGGGTGTTTTTGAGAGTGCATCTAATGAAGAGCACCATCCATAATGGGAAGGCTCTAAGTTGGTGCCACATTTTGTCAGACCTTTTGAGATCCTCAAGAGAATTGGTCCTATTGCTTATCAACTAGTATTTCCACCTAGCTTATCACACATTCATGATGTTTTCCATGTTTATATTTTGAGGTAGTATATTCAAGACGTGACCCATGTTCTTGATTGGGATGTTTTATAGGTAGCAAATGGGTAGCTTACTTTGGAGCCCATTTGTATCCTACAGTAGTAGAGGCTACCCTTGCGAGGTTGTGACATAGAGCAAGTAAGGGTCCAATGGGACCTGAGCGATAAGATCTCTTCAACTTGGGAGGATGCTTCATGATTGAGGGGATTGTACCCATACCTTTTTGCTAGCTTCCAGAAGTAAGCCTATGCTAGTGGGGGAGGATGTAATGCCTCTCATGTTTGTAGTATGTACCTTGTCTATTTTGATTCAAGAGATACTTGTTACTCTTATTTTGTACCTTATGATGACCCAAGGGTCAAATTTTATATTTTGAATCAGTTCCATAGATGTTATGCTGCTATGTTGTTAAGTTTATCATTTTTCATGTTGATGCTATTTTGAGATGACAATAGATCTATGATGATATCTGGTTTTATGTTTTATTACACATATTTTTTGAGTATGTTATGAGATGGATTCTATGTTATGGATATTTACTTCATTCTTGTATCTTTATGCTTCTACAGATGTGAGTTATGTAAATGGATTTAATAGGTATTTTAATACATGTTGCTTCAACTATGATATTATATGCAATTGCACTTGATCGTGTGTTTTAGTGTGCAAGAATTATATCCTTAGCAGTGGCCTATGGAGTTATTGATTCAGCTATTCATATTTTACCAATGTCATCCATGTATGGTCGATATACCCTTATTTTACTTGTTTAAATTAAAACCTTTCAGTGATTAGTAAATCCCAACTCATCTACATTATGTGATTAGACCCATGAGTGTGTCTGTGCATTTAGAGGTTCGCTCTATCGTGAAAGTGTTAAATAATTTTCTGTAATTTTGGGTTTTTGGGCTTTAAATCTTTTTGGATTTAATTTATGGCAGCTTTGCCTTAGGTGAGTCTCCATTATGGATAATAACTTGTTTTCATTTGGGTCGTATTGGAGTTTAGCTACTCTAGCTGGCTATTTTCCATAATCGACTATTCACTTGAAAAATGAATAACTATTGGAAAAGTGATTTTATTATTCACTTCTCACATTTTAGAAATAGAATTTGAGAGAAAATTTGAGAAAACCTCTTTTGAAGGATTGGCTTTTTGTTCATTCTAGGAGCTATGAGCATGGGAATTTCACTAGATTAGCCTCATTGGATCTGGCTTGGGAGGACCTTACTTTGCCATCACTTTCAACAAATTCAGCAGGGTATTTGTTTTATCTACCTACTTTCAGTATTTGCCACTTTGTTGACAGGTAGGGCTTTTCCATTTTATTGCTTTTACTCTATTTCAGCTTCCATTTCTTTAAGCAGTATGTTAGGAGGCTTAGAACTAGTGTTCCCCTCATTTTCTGTATGCTAGTTCTTCTCGATTGGTTGGGTATGAACATTTTCCCTATTTTTGGAATGGGGGTTTGGGTTTTTGACCCATTATATTGGTCATTTTTGCATACGGTGTCCAATTTCATTTATTTTTGGATTTTCAAGGTTTTTGCACCCAAAGGCCAAATGGGTTTTAATTTTAGAATTTTTCCAAAATTTGGGGTTTTTGCCTCGTTTTGTGTGCCACCCTATTTTCTTGGGTTTTCTTGGCACAATGTGGGTCGAGGACTTGGATGATCCATTTGGATATCCGTTAGGCCACTTTTTCACTTTATGTTGCATTGGGATGCATGTAGCATCTATCATTCTAATTATGCTTTCGGTTGATTGACTTTTTGTTTGTGTTCTCATCTAGTCCTTGTGTTGATCTTCATTATGGTGGTGCACCACACATGAGTACAGTTATCAGGTGACCTGTGGGGCTCGATCTTTTGTGGTATTTTTGAAAGTTATTATCATTGGGGTTGGGTCGAAAGTTTGCATGCCTACAGGCACTCATTGCTGGATGAGTATGGGTAGGGTAGGGTAGCATATGGAGGGGGCTTCTATCTCATAGCTTGGTGACCTTGTCCCATTGGGTTGGTGTGAGGAAGTTTTAAGTGATAATTAAATAAAACATTGGATGGTAATAAAACTTAAGATAATGAAAAGTTCTATGCGTTGGCCTTCAAGGGAGTACCTTGAGTGAGTATCTACATTCATGTGATGGCCTCCAAGGGAGTACCTTGTGATTTTTTCCACATGTGATCCAAGCTTGTACTTTTAGATGTCAAGCGACTCTCCATGATGACAGTCCCAATATAGTAGCCCATTGAGATGTCTAACTAGGACCTGTAGTTTATGCATTATCTTTGTCTTGGATTCAATCATCATATTGCTTGGCATGTGTGTTAGCCATGCATGTTGTTCTACGTGTGGTTGTGGTTGGATCATTATCTCCATTAGTATGGTGGGTGTGGACCTACAGGTGCCACATGGTTGGGAGGTGTAGCTACCTTCACCACTACTAGGGATCGGTGTACAGAGACGGTCTATTGTCCTAGTGCAATCATTGTTGGATGTGTTCACTTGGTACTTCAGGTTCTGGAGTATACTTTCTTGTGATTTATGCTTTCATTGGGATTTTTGTTTATCATGTTAGATGATCTTAGTTTTGATCCATTCCTTATTATGATGTTTAGCATATGATAGATGATGTATCTACCAGTAGGATTATCTTATGCTCTTTTACTAGAATGTTAGATTTCCTTTTCTTTTGTATCATGTTTAGTAGTGACATTTTTCTTATGATAGTACCAATTATCTGATTGGTAGCTTGTGAATGTTACACGCGAGGGATGACTAGGGCCCACGATGGTTTGATGATGCTATTATGGTTGGGAGGAACCACATACTTGGTTTGGTTTTTTTTTCATTGCGATGTTATTTATGTTTTAATGCAATGTTTCTTTCAATATACTGTGATGTTTCTTTCTATTATTTCTTTTGATGTTGATTAGATGGTTAGGTTCCAACTTTCTATCTTTCTATTTATGTCAAGTGTTATTGCTTTGAAATGTAGATTTGGTACTCCCTGGTGTGGAGGAACTTTTTTTTGTAGTTTCTTTAGCTTTCTATTGTGTTTCATGTTTGCGTGATGATTTAAGATCTCGTGCAAGATTGCACTTTCTCACATGAGAATGCAAGTCTTCGTGACACCGTGGGTTTCTTTGCACAGCTTTGCACTTCTTCACGTGAAACTTAGCATTAATTTTGTTGTTGGGAATGCACTTCCTCATGCAGGAATGCACTTCTTTGCATGGCACTATGTACTTCTTTGCATGAGAAAGAACTTCTTCATGCGAGAATCTACTGTTCTTTGTCTTTGCACAAAAAAGAGGGCCTATCTAGGGTTGTCAAAAAAGAGTTTGGAAACCCTTTCTGGGTTTATACCTTCCTAGTTCAAAATAGATTTCCTAGAGGTTTAAAATATATCGTTTATGTTTCTTATACTTAAGAATATATCATTTAAGTATAAGTTTCTTATACTTAAGATATGTTTTAATATATATGACGATTCATTTGAGATAGGTTCCAGACCTCTACGAGCTAAGATAAAGACTCTAGAAAATTTCAGGGCTTCAAAAATTCAAACTCAGCCAAATTTTAGGGCTTCAAGATTTTAATCTTAGCCAATTGTTAGGAATCCGCTTTTGTGTTTTAGCTTGGTTGATCTCTTATGTTTTCTTGTTCATGTCTAGTCAATGGTGACACTTGGAGATCTTTGGTGTTTGGTTGTTGGTAAGTCTTCCATTGCGATCTATGTGATCTATGTATATTGTTGTCTTGTGCACTTACACCTTAAAAAAAAATTATTGCTTGTATTTCATCCTTGTTCCAAGGATCTCCAGGCAGGGCATTATAGGAGATTATTTACCACTAGTTGAGTTTTTCTATAGTAAAACTTATCAATCATCTATAGAGATGGACCCTTCAAAGAATTATATGTGATTAGCCCTATTTTTTCACATTTTGGGATCATATTTTGAATAATTTTTATATGTCGTAAAGAATGCTTCACATTAAGTGATAATTATGGATAATATATATTGCCTACCCTTAGTTTAATTTTCTTTTTGTATTACTAGACTCTTTTAGGCCTATTTTATGATTAGCGGTACTTGCTTACCAAAATTGATTAGATATTATTTCATATTTAGTTGATATATTTGATGACCTACTTAGTACATGATTATTTCATGTGTATATCTTTATCTTTTCGATGATGATGTTTTGTATGTTCATATAGTGATTTTAGTTATTTCATGATGGTAGATAGATGGATGATTTATATATAATTTTCTATGGTTACTTAGCACATACTTGCATGTGTATGGTGTACTTGTATGTTTTACTTTATGATTGACATTTCTAATGTGGTTGAGAGAGGGATTCATAGTCACCTGCTAGTTGAGATCTACATGATGCACCACTTCCTATCATTGTCTATTTAGTTTAGATTATATGTGTCTGTACATGCTTGGATATTATGTATTTTATAGGTATCAAGCATCGACTTCCCTGAATTGCTAGGATAAGCATGCCCTATCACAATATCTCAATGGTAAAGGAGGGGAGATAATTCTTGAGTCCAAATCCTAACTCTAAGACAATTGTCCTAGAAAGTAGGACAAGGATCTGAGTTTTACCCTTCTAAATTCATCAAGTGATGTAAATTCATGATTTTGACCCTTGAGTTTGGTCTAGTACTTTGTTCTTTAAATTGGGCTTTCATATATAGTCTTGTGGTCTAATCTGAGTTTTAGTTATAATTTAATCAAATTCAAAAGATAATTTAATGAAAATTTTATAAAGAAAAATTGATATTTAATGATATTTAATTAATTGAGAAATTAATTAAATAAAAGAATTAAATTTACAAATTTAATTAAAGTTATGATTTTCACGTAATCATATTTATTTAATTTAATAATAATATATTTAGGAGTTTCATTTTTATAATAAACTCTAAATATTATTATTAGTTAAGTTAATAAATATTTTTAATAAAAATGTCTTGTGATTTAATAAGAGAGAGAAAGAATTAATTTAATAAAGTTTATTTTAATTAAATTGCAAAAGGTTGCACATTAAATTAAAATATAATAAAATAATTAAGAAAAAAATTTTGTGTGATTGCAAAACTGAAGCCCTAATTGGATAAAGCTCTTTATTAAGAAATTAGAGCTCATTTCTCCACACATAGATTTGGAGGGGCCAATTTATGAGAAGAGCATTTTTGAAAGAAAGGAAATTTTCTTACAAGACCTATGGATCTGTTGTTTAGCATCATATCTAGGTAGGATCTTGTGGGTTTTGCTCAATAGATTCTTTCTTTGAAATATTTGTCTTCTCCATGTCTAAATGGAATTGTTTTCAGAATTTAATTGGATTGAAACCCTTGTTTGTGAATTTAATTGTTCTTTGTTTCAAAAACATTTGTAAATGAATTGAAGATTGGAATCTCTTGTTTTGTAAGTTTAGAGATTTATATTTTTATTCGGGTAGGGTTTGGAAAAGAAATCAAAATTTGATGTGCAAAATTCAATTAGTTGCTCATGTTTTCCCTATCCGATCTATTTTGTAAATTTATTTTAAAAATATGTTAATAAAAATTACTACAATAAATATTTTAATGTGATAACTTTGTCACATATTATATTATTGGAAATTGTGAAATTTTTCTTTTTGAAGGGGGTTTTATGTTTATTATTATTATTATAATATATATATATATATATAAGATCAAATTATAATGGGGTCGAGGTCACCACTTTCTCATCCCTAGACTGCGATAGTAGCTTGGCAAAAAAAGGTAGCCAAAGCTGTCATGAGCAGTCAAAGCTACTACGACAGCTAGGGCCACCTTAGCAACCGAGGGCTGCTAAAGTAGTAGTTTATGGGCCTTTACAAATATGCCGCATGAAATTTTTTAATATTTTATTATTAGATTTTTTTAGTATAGTTTTTTTAATTTAAAATTTTAATATATTTATTATTATTAATAATTATTTTAACTAATATTAAATGTTATTTATAATTATAAAATAATTTTTATTATATTATTAATTAATAATTATAGTTATTAATGAACTAGAATAATTTTATTAATAATGAAAATATTTACTTTAAATAATTTAATAATTATTATAAATTTATTTATTTTATAATATTTAATAAAAGCATGAGCTTTATAAGTTAGCAATAAGTTGTATTTTTTTGGTTAAAAAGGAAAATAGATTCAGTTATAAGGGAAATTTGTAAACTTTATTAAATATGAGACTTAAAATGAAACAAAAACTTGAACCTTGTTGTTTAAACAAAATCTTATGTTTTCAAAACCAAACAAAATTATGAAACTACACTGCTATGTTGTATGTTTTCTTTTGTGTTGGGTTTGAGGTTGACTTAGAGTGTTGACTAGTTTTGGATGTCTACTAAAGGTCAGGAGTTACTATTTTGGAGTTCTTGTTCTATGATGATGTTATGTATATGATTTTTTATACCCAACCATGGTGACATGTCACATATTTTCTATGATGAGTTTTCATTAGTGCTTGTTAGTGCTTTCCAATTGCTTGTATAGAACTGAGATGATTATGGTATGATTTCCTAGATTAAGCTTTGAGTCTTTGATTAGTTATCTTTTGATGCTTTCCAGTTGCTTGTATAGAACTAAGGTGATTATTGTGTTTTATCTTTTGGTGTTTTCCAGTTGATTGTATAGGACTGAGGTGATACTAATTTTTATCTATAGGTTATTTCCAGTTACTTGTAAAGGACTAAAGTGAAAATTATGATTTTATGAGTTGTACTTTTATGATCCTAGGGTAGATAATCTATGTGTATGTTGGGAAGTTCCTTGCAATGGAGGTCGGAGCCCTAAGTGGTTTTCTGGGTAACCCATTGCAATTTTTTTAATAAGTGATAACATTTCATTAAATGAGAGTAAAATGAATTAATAAAATTCATTATTTTTCCTCACTCATGCCTTGAGTGCTAGTTCAAGCTAGTATGGGAGTAGAGAGGATGCTTGGTTGTGACCTTGCTTTGTTAGTATGCCTCGTTTGTATGACAAGATATTGGTGTTGCATAGAGACACTAAGGGGCCAGAGTCCAAAGAGGCTACCAGGGTAACCTTATAGTTGGCTCATGCAATGATACTTACCCACTTACATAGTAGATTTCCTATGTATCTTTGTTGCCTCTCGATTTAGATGTTACTTGTGTCTTGGTACCTTTGAGATAGATTGCTATCAGGATTTCCTAGATCTAGATGTTGGTTATGACTTGTAGATTGATATATGTATGAGAATTGAGACTATCTCCTTAGCATGTGGGAGTGGACCATATAGGTTCCACGAGGTCAGGTGGTAGTAATTTTTACTTAGACCATTTAGATCCAACCATTGGATCTCATTGTTGGATGTACCTATGCAACTGTTCCTTTCTATTTGATCTTGCATTTTTGTTAAATGGTTATATCTTTTTATATTTTATTTTATTATCAGATATCTTATGGATGATGTATTTTATTGATAGTGTATATTCTTTGAGCTTTTCATACCCTATGACTTGTACAATAGATGATTATGAATTCTGGTTATGCCAAGTGGCATCATATGTAATTGTATATTATTTAATTGAATTAAAACTTGTGGTTATTTGATGATTTGGATTTTTGTTATGTGTTAGACTTAATATTAATAAACTTATACATGTGATTTAATTTCATGGAAACCTTAAGAGATGTAATTTGTTTTGGATGGTTGTATACATGTGAGTCATTTCTTCCACTCTATTAAATGTTGATGTTATTATCTTTAAATAAAAAAATATTTAACAAACTTAGTGAAACTTTAGGTTAATTTATTTTAGGTTACCTAGCGAGGTGTTACATAATATGTGAATATATATAAGGATTTTATAATTAGTATAATATGCTATTATGATGAGTCTCTTTATATATGTCCTTGGTATTACTTGATGTTTTTCTATTTATGAAAAAGTATGTTATGAGTTCATGAGATGAAACCCCTTTCCTATAGTCATTCCTACATAACTATCCCAAAATTATAGAAAAAAATATTGTTTTGTTCTTATTAATGTCTATAAAAAATACGTGGATAAGATACTAAATAATTTAATGAGAAAAAGTGTGAAGCTAATTTTCTGGTACATGAATAGCTATACATTTATGTAGATTCTAGGCCTTGAAGAGGAAATATAGAAACCACTAAATCATTGCAGAACTAGTACAAAGAACAATATAACAAGATGAATCAAGGATATTTAGAAGAACATCCACTACAATAGGGGAAGTCTCATCAAGATCAAGAATAAGTATTGAGGTGCTCCATGAATCCAATAGACATAACCTTAAGAAATGACAATCTAAGATAGTGGTCTATTTACTCCTAAGAACTAAATTGACTCATTTATTATCCTCGTTCTTAATTCTCATTGTAAAGAATCAAAATATGCAATAAAAATTCCCTATTTCTTTGGGAGTATTTAATAATTTATTATAAATTTATTGAATAAATATCCACACTCTCTTTGAGACAAAGATGGGCTTTTAGATTATTGTTGTCTCATTACAGTTGAAGTATCGTGTACTTGCAATCTTACATAAATAAAGAGGATGTAAGAGTTCATGAGTTTTATTTCTCAATTAGTTTCATTTTTAAAGCACTACCTAGGGGGGCCACTTAGGGAGTTGGCTCTCTTTCAATTTTAGTAAGTAGATTAACTACTCTTATTTTTCATTATTTCTTTCTTAGCATCTCATTGTGAACATTCTAAAATTAGACAAAGCTATAGAGCTAAATATTATTCTTATTTTCCCTTGGGATAGAGAATTTTTTGTCCTTAAAATTGAGATTCATTTATATTTTAGTGGTAGGGTTAAAGTTTTTTTTTTTAGTACTTCAATTCCAACATTTACATTTCAACATGATAATCCTTAGGATAGATTCCATGTCTAGCAAGAGTGATTGGTGTGCATACAATTTTGTCTCATTCCAAGTAAAACATTCTTGGGTTGATGATTTAATTACGATCTAGAAGAGAATATAGCTACCAACAACAATTCTTAATCCCAGAGTAGAGGAATAATTGGGTCCTAGTTTACATCCTAGTTTAGAACAACATTTTTTTGGAATTGTTTTAGGGGATCCAATTTCAAACTAAGAAAATTTTGTATATGTGATAGTAATTTTGAATTCCATTCTATGGTTATATTTATTTTTACTACATGCATAGAAGGGACCAATTTGAAACATTTATTCCTCGAGAAAACTCCTATGAGGATATACATTTCCCTAAAGTTGAACCATAAATTCCTCAAGAATAAGAACCTTATGAAAATGTTGACCTGAATTTAGTACCCTCATATTCTACTTCTAAGATAGAAATGAACATATTTGAAGAGTAAGAAGATCTACATCCACTCATTCAACACCTAGACAATATTCAACCATTTGGAAATCAAGTTCTAGATGATAATACTCTTTCCCTTGTGGCCTATCAACCCAAGAGTTAATCCTATTAGGATTAAACCACGGATAGAAATAAAAAATTACATGCAAATATAACCAAGAACAAAAAATAATAGATCACATGGAAAAGAACACAAAGTACCAAGATATAACATGGTTCACCCAATCCATGGGCTACGTCCACCAAATAGCAAGTCCAATATTTTTATGATATAGTGATTACAACTTGATTACAATCTATAATCCCTTACAGCTCAATACCACCACAAGAACCAATTTTGCATCACAACTTATGAAATAATCCCTAACCCTAAGCCCTTTTATACAAGTGTTTTAACCACTTTAGGGTTATAATTAATAATTACATATCGGCCCAAAATTCTGATACAAGTATGTACAATACTTTCATGATCAATCATCACAATCTAACAATCTCCCACTTGGGGACTGGTCAGTCTCCACACTAAACAAAAATCTCTCACTTGGAGGCTGATCTTGTAGCAATACCGCTACCACATGGGGCTCCCACTAAATAAAACCACCCTAGACTCTGTTGTTCTTTTATTCATGTTCAGTCTAGAAGACCAACTGACGCTGAAGAGCAATTCAGCTTCTCCCTTGTTACTACCTTTGTCAACATATCTGCTAGATTTTCATCGGTATGTATCTTCTCCAACTTTAACTATACATCCTCCAAAACTAACCGAATGAAATGGTACCACAACTATATGTGTTTGGTCTTTGAATGTAGAGCTAAATTCTTTGCAAGATGAATGGCACTTTGACTATCTGTGAACAAATAATTATCCTTCTGAGGATGTCCCAATTCTTCTAAGAAGAACTGAAGCCATATCATCTCCTTGGTTGCCTCTGTAGTAGCTACATACTCTACCTCTATAGTGGATAAAGCATTAACCTTTTCTAATCTAGAAACCCAACTCACAGCTGCCCCACCAACAATAAAGACGTAACCTGCCTGGTATCAACATCCCCTACCAAATTTGAGTCAACATAGCCCTATAAATTAGTAGTAAAAACCCCAAAGTGTAAACACTTATTGTATGTTCCTCTCAAATATCTGAGAATTCATTTGATTGCATTCCAATGCTTAGTTCCTAGATGACTCATATACCTGCTAACAACTCTTACTGCATGTGCAATATCTGGCCTAGTACATACCATAGCATACATCAAGTTTCCTACAACTAAAGCATAGGGTACCTTGGACATATTATCCTCCTCTTCTTGTGTCTTGGGACACATCTCCTTAGTCAATTTTAAATGACTAGGTAAAGGTGTGCTAACAGCTTTAGCATTATCCATAGAGAAATGTTGCAACACCTTCTCAACATAATCAGCTTGAGATAGCATCAATGTTCTATTTTTTCTATCTCTACAAATCTTCATACCAAGGATTTGTTTTGTTGCCCCCCAATCCTTCATAGCAAATGCATGTTCTAATTGGCTTTTTAGCCCCTTTAATGTGATCCATGTTAGACCCAGCTACAAGCATATCATCAACATATAAACATAAAATATTGTAGCTATCATCATCCAACCTCTTAAAGTAGACACAATGATCTAAATGACACCTACTGTAACCATACTCATGCATAAAACTGTCAAATTTTAGATACCATTGTCGAGGTGTTTGCTTCAAGCCATATAAACTTTTCTTCAATTTTCACACTAAGTTCTCCTTACCTTTGACCACAAATCCCTATGGCTAAGCCATATATATCTCTCCATCCAAATCACCATGAGGGAAGACTATTTTAACATCCATCTTCTCTAAATGTAAATCTTTAGTAGCCACTACACTTAAAATAGTATGGATAGAAGTCATCTTAACAACAAGAGAAAATATCTTATCAAAATCAATTCCCTTTTTTTGTGCAAATCCTTTTACAACTAACCTAGCTTTAAATATTTTCTTACCTCCTTCCTCTTCTTTCAACCTTTAAACCCACTTATTCTATAAAACCTTTTTACTTACAAGCAACTTGCACAAATCCCATATCTTATTCTTCAGCAAAGAGTCCATTTCATCTTTCATTGTAGACTCCCATTAAAACTTAGTACCCACCTACATAGCTTCATCATAACTTTCAAGTTCACCAGCATTAGGAAGTAAAATAGAATACAAAGAGGGAGAAAATCTTTGTGGACGTCTAATTTGCCTTGTTGACCATCTAACATTCACTGGTGTGTGTGGTATTTTTTGTTGCAGTTGTTGTACATCATGAGGATTGGCTAGAATATCAGCTTTTGGAGTATCGTCCAGCACTACATAATCATCTTCTTTATTCTCATGTTATTGCAGTAGATCTATGTACAATACTTTCTCATTGAATATGACATCCCTGCTTCTTACAATTTTATGATTTTCAAAATTTCAAAGCCTATAACCAAACTCATTAATGCCATATCCAAACAATACACATTTCTTTGACTTATCCTCTAGCTTGGTTCTATTTTTAGAATCTATGTGAGCAAATGCTTCACAATCGCAGGTTTTGAGAAAAGAATAACTCACCTTCTTACCAGTCCATGTCTCTCTAGAATACCACAGCCCAAAGGAGTAGAGGGACCTCTATTAATCAAATATATAGTAGTATTGACAGCCTCCACCCACATGTGTAAGGGCAATCCAGCATGCAACCTCATGCTCCATGTGCATTCCATTATAGTCATGTTCATGCATTCAACCACTCCATTTTCCTATGGAGTCCTTGGAACAGTTTTCTATCTATGAATACCATTAGTGGAGCAATAATCTTCAAATTCATGACTGCAATACTCACCACCATTATCAGATCTAAGACATTTTAATTTCTTACCAGTCTCATTTTCAACGAAGCATTTCCATTTCTTAAAAGTTTGGAATACATCATATTTCTTTCTAAGGAACTAAACCCATACCTTTCTTGTTGCATCAGCAATAAATGTAACATAATAATGAGAGCCTCCAAGGGAAGATACCTAAGCTGGTCTCCATACATCAGTATGGACAAGATCTAATTTCTCCTTCTTTTTTTCCTTCCCAATCTTTGCAAAACTTGCTCTCTTTTATTTTCCATACACACAACTTTCATAGAAATCCATATTAACACATTTCAAACCTGGTAAAAATTTCTTTGAATGAATTACTTTCATAACTTTCTCACTCATGTGCCCAAGTCTATTATGCCACAACACTATATCAGAATCTATAGAAGCTATTTTTTCTCCCTGCTCAACTGCAGCAATTGTTCCTAAACATTCATTTTTCTCTAAAAAAATTAAAGTAGAAGGAACAATATGACCTATACAAAGATATAAGGTGCCTACTTTCAAACATTTTTCTACTACAAGGGAACCTTTTGAAACCTTCCAATTTTTATCATTAAAAGTAACTACACAACCCTCTTCACAAAGTTGCCTTGCTAAAATTAAATTCCTACTCAACTTTGGAACATGTCTTACCTCATGTAGTAGCCAATGATTCCTATTCTGCAACTTAATCTTAATTTTTCCCGTTCCAACAATCTAAGAAGGTTCATTATCCCCTAAATGAACAAGCCCAAAATCCCCTTGGACATAATCAATGAAATAACCTCTATGAGGTGTAGCATGAAATGAAGAACCAGAATCTAAAACCCATTCATCATCAACACTTTCTAAAGATAGAAGCAAAGCATCCTCTTCAGATTTGTTACTTACCACATTTGCCTCCTTTTCTCCATCTAATTTATCTCTTTCATTTTTCTTTTCATTCCAGTAATCTTTCTTTTTGTGCCCTAGTTTCCCATAGTACCAGCAATTTTTCAGTCCTCTTGATTGAGACCTCCTCCACTTTAACTTTCCTCTTGATTTTTCATAATTTCTAGAATTATTTCCTCTCTCAGTTGTTCTACCCCTACTTTGTGCATTCAAAGCACTCCCTCATGTAGATCCACCTGAGGATTTCCTATGAGTTTCCTCACTCAAAATAACACCAATCACATCATCATATTTTAGGGTACTATATCTAGGAACAAAATTACTCAACGCCATTACCAAGCCATTCCAGCTTTCAGGCAAAGAACAAAAAATCAAGAGCCCTAATTTCTTCTTCAAAATTGATACCCACAGAAGATAACTAACTAGTAATAGTATTAAACTCATTTAAATTATCTGTAATAGATCCACCTTCTATCATTTTCATATTAAATAAATGCTTCATGAGAAATACCTTGTTTGAAGTGGAGGGCTTTTCATATAATGTCACTAGGGTTTCCATCAACTCTTCTATCATCTTCACTTTTGTAATATTAAATGTCACTAATGGTGCCAAGCATAATCAAATGCTTCCAAGTGCCTTTCTATCCAAAAGATCTCATTCATCATTTGACATAGATCCCTAATTCTTGGTTTTTCCTTCCAACAGCTTTCATAAATACTTCTGATACAGATAGTCTTCCATTTGCATCTTCCATAACTGAAAGTTCTGCCCATTAAACCTATCAACCCTCAGCTTAGCCTCATCTACCATTGCTCCCACTCAATTGTGAGACTCCCACTCAACCAAAAAACTTTCCTACAGAGGATAACTAAAAAGAAACCTTTCTCTGATACCACTTGTTAAGATTAAACCACGAACAGAAATAACAATTACATGCAAATATAACCAATAATAAAAAATAATAGATCACATAGAAAAGACCACAAAGCACCAAGATCTAACATGGTTCACCCAATCCCTGAACTAGGTCCACCAAATAGCAAATCCAATATTTTTATGATCCACTAATTACAACCTGATTGCAATCTGTAATCCCTTACAGTTCAATACCGTCACAAGAACCAATTTCACATCACAACTTATGAAACAATCCCTAACCCTAAGCCCTTTTATACAAGTATTTTAATTTCTTTAGGGTTATAATTAATAATTACATGTCGGCCCAAAATCTTGATAAAATAGGGCCCAACAAGAAATTTTCACAGTACTTTCCTGATCAGTCACCACAATCTAACAAAGCTAAGCAGGCCACCAAGGATGACACAACCTATTTTTCCCTTTCTTATTCCTAACCTACATGACAAAAAAGTCTTAAGAATATACCTAGTTCTAAACTCCCAAAGTTTTATGGCCTTATTAAAGAAAATCTAGACACCTTTGTTTCTGAGTTTGATGTCATTTGTAGGAGTTATGACTATATAATGGACACATACAAGATTATGGTGTTTCCCTCTAACTTAAAGAAGTCAACCTTAAAATAATTTATGAGGTTAGGAGTTGATGCAACAAACACTTGAGATGAATTGAAAATTTTATTCTTAGGAAAGTATAAAGAGTATTGTAGGGTAAATGATATGAGAGGGGATGAAACCTTCAAGATATTACAAAAATAGGATGAAACCTTCTATTATGCCACTACCACCATACATGAATTGAATCCATCCAAAGAGAAAGCTACCCAACCTATCACATAAGAATCATAAAATCCTATACCAACTGAAATGCCAAGAGCAAACACTTGATCCAAAGGTAACATATGTATCCATAGTTTTTAAAATCCATACATGAAATAGCACCCACAATAAGTGTTAAGCCATCCAACTATCTGTACCTCCAAAGATATACCAAGTAAATCTTACAACATCAACATATCCAATTTGTACCTTACAATCATAAGCCTCAAGAGAAATGTCTACCACATATATACCAAGAAGCTCCTACTACAAAAGACAAGGTCAAATATATAACCAATCAACTCACAACATCTCATAGAAGTGAATCCATGTAGTATTAATGACATCCACAATACATAAACTAATGAGCTACAAGAATAACTCTCATAAAAAGTCTCCAACATTCTCCCAAGTTCCCCACAACCAATAAAGGAAACAGATAATGGGATAACTATGCCATCTCTTAGGTGAAATATATGAACACAAACTAGTGATCACAAGCTCCAACCAATATCAAATATAATGTAGGTGAAACTAAACATGATGGAAGATAACCAAGACCAAAGAGAAACTATATAAATCATAACCTATATTATATCCTTCTACACACACCTCTAGATGTAAATTGTGACAAGTAATATCTCCTCCATAAAACCCCAATAAGAAGCCACAACAACACCCAAACCATACCATATAACTAATCATGTATAGTATCCTTTCACAAGAAGATAAAACTCATAAACCATTCCTAAACCAAGGAATAAACATTCCTAATCCAAGGAATATTCCCAATATAAACCACCTCAAAAACTAAACCAACATAACAACATATGCACAAGGAGATAATAAATTTTAAACCATCTCTCAAATGAACCCCCTAGAACTAACTCATGTACCATAACTCAAGATCTATATGAATGAAAGATAAGCATAAGCATAATGCACTTGAGAGAAATAATGGGCTATAAATCTCTAATCACAAGAGAAATCAGCATCACCTTCATCTCCAAGTATCAAGGAGAACCTATAACTAGCTTATCCATGCCAACTCCAAATGCAACACATCAATATCATGAAGTATCCAGAAAATGATCAATATACTCAATACCAAGAGACTAAACCAAGATCAATATAAAATTTCTAATCATGGCATTAGGAACATAAACATGACAACATGATCTAAACCATCTCAACCATAGAGACAACATGTCTATATGAATATACCATAACATGCCAAAACTCTAAACGCATATCAAGAGTATACAATGTTGCTCCACTATTCACCCTATAACCATTTTGTAAAAGTGGAAAATTTTGTGTCTTAGTCAAGCCTAGGTATGTCTAGGTCTAGTTTTAATTTCCCATAGGTGAAAAGAGTCTCCATCGGATCTTCCATCTTTCCCTTCTCCCACATTTCATGGTCAAGTGGTTTTCCTTGATGTTGTGAGTTTATTGGTAGCTTAGTACCTAATTTGATGGGGATTATTACAAAATTCAAAAGTTATTCATAAAGATGGGCTTGTTTGTGGCTTAGCATGTTTTCAATAAAAGAAGTAAGCTTGCGAAAAATCAAGCATTGCCTTCTCCTCAGCAGGTTTTCTACCCATGAAGGTGATTTTTCACGAAGAGCAATAAATAATGATTACGGGCCTATATAAGAAGATAATTAGCTATTTTATGGAAAATCCCTATTTTCATTACAATATTCTACCTTGGAAAACATTCAGGATTCATCACAACACTCAGAATCATCTTAAGCAAAAAACTCAAAAATGACTTCTCCTCAACGGAATTTTGACCCATGAATTTCATTTTCCACCAAAGGCAGTTGTAAAGGAAAGAAACAAGGAAGTGGGAAGATTTTTGACTTTCACAGTCCTTTCAAGATTTTCTAAACCCAAAGGAAATATTAACTCAAAAGATAAAGTTTAAAGGAAAGCTTGGGCAAAAAAAATGAGAATTGTCTTCTCCTCAGTGGGTTTTCAACCCATGAGGATGATTTTCCACATTCATGAGAAAATCAACTTTGTAAGTGGATTGGGCCCACAAATTACACACAAAACATCTTGAGATGACAATGGAAACAATCTAACCATTGCGAGAAAGGTATACTGAGTAGAATTCAGTTAGGCAGATATTTCCTTACGGGGTACTTTGTTTATAATTCTCCAAAACTTAATGAGAAACAAAAAAGTAAGTATGAAAGAAAGGAAAGTTACTATTGGACCAATGGAAATAGTGAAAAGACACTAAAATATTTGTTAGAGCTCCTGCATTTACTATTTCAATAGATTTATCCTTTACTTAATTCATGTGGCACGAATCCTAAAAATCAACAAATAAATTGAGACTCCTATATAGACTGAAACATAATAGTTATTCAAACAACTACTTTTTCTTGAATTGTTATTCCATTAAATTGTACAACACTTTCAAATTGTTTATATTTGAGAGTTCAATATCTTGTTCTTCATCTACATTCAAAATTTCAATTTACTTCATTCCCAGATAGAATGGCAACTAGATTTGCGGGGTTTGAGGGGCTAAATGCAATCAAATATACATTGCAAAATTTCATGAATACTTCACTTCATTTTTATGATATGCAAGATTTCCAAAGGAGGCTTAAGTCAGAGCCAATTCATTCCATAACTAAGAAGTTCTGAGGAAGTGGACTAGTAGAGGCAGTTGGTTTCCTAGTGGTAGTCCAAGCTCTAGAATTGATTTATGAATGCATATATTACTACAATCTGGATACCAGATAGATTGTGTTACCTGATCATATAGTATTAATCTCCATTGATAGGAAAACTATGGTGAACTGCCTCCAAGTTCCAGAACGGGAGGAGTTTTCAAACATGACAATAAGAGGAGTACTATCTAAATTCTTTGTAAAGAAGATGGTGTGGAGGAGAGAAATTATGCAAACCTAGTTTTAAAATTTGTGAAGCACCAAGAGTAAGGTCCCTAAAACTCTATTTGGTACTAATCTCAAACCTGAGATTGTAGACATTCTGGTTCTCTTACACAGAGTAAATGGTGAGGTAGAAGCTTTAAATTTTGTTGAACAGTATTTCTTTCTGGTACAAGTTATTTGTTCAGATATGCAATATATTGATTTGGCCCATCAGGTAAGTGAAAATCTTTCTAGAGCTCTCAGCACCGCAAAGTTTTACAATACTTTCTATATGTCTTCCTTTTTGACTTACATGCTAGCATCTCTATAGTTATGTTTGGGCCTTCCAAGAATAGAAAACTTTCCTGATGATGTGAAATGTTATGAGTTCTATCCATGTTTCTAATTATAGAATAGTTATGCAGAGTATGTCAAAGTTAATGATGCATTCACAATGAGAATTTGTAGGGAACTCTAAGGATGCCCGAAGAGGAGATTCAGTCCAGAGGCAATGGAAGCAATTAGTTAGTTCAAAAGTTATTTTATCTAGTTCTCATCTTTCTCATATTTGTGTCTTGCAGCTTTTGATGGATTCCCCTTGAAGTTTCCCAGGTATCCAAGTGACATGATCATGTTGTTAGAGATCGTGATGTAGGCAATCTAGGTGAATGTGCTAAGTGGAAGCTTGAAGAAGAAGGGATATGAGTTCCCTATGAAAGTAGGAGCTTTCAATTGTGAGTCCCAATCTGATGCAAAGAATATGCTCAAAGTGTTCGAGATGATACAAATTGGAGATGTATGAGGTCTTGAGACTTATGTTTGATCTAAATGGATATGCTAGGGATGTGTTGTAAATTTGGAGTGTGATCAAACACATTACCATAGTTGAATATTATTAGATGGATTGTAAGGATGAATTTGAAAGTCAAGATTGTACTTTTGCCAAGCTCACAGTGGAGCAAATAAAAACATATAATATCAATCTTAATGTCAAAGGATTGGAGGATGATGGGAAAAATATGTATAGTAATACATATTTGACTAAGTTAAGGAACACTCCCATTAGTACAGAGCCCTACGAGAATGTTGGGGAAGATTTAGACATTATGATGGCCCAAATCATCAAAAGAAATGGGAATTGGGTTGAATGGATAGCCAAAAGAAGTTAGAGTAAAGGCACATCCACTCAAGCTTCTCCAGCAGCTACAACTCCCTCTTCCTCCCAAAGTGCTACACCAAGCGTAACACCAGCTATCACTCAAGGACCAGCTCAACCTTTGGTAGGAGGTGACCAACCTCTAGACAAGAGCATTATCATGGCTAAGACTTGTCATGATGGCTCCCTCCTAGTTATGTGAACCCAAACTGGTGTTGAAGAGAAGAAGATGGAGGAGCCAAAGGATAGTGTTGTTACCTTAGTTCCATCTCCTCATGTTACACTAGTTCCATCTCCTCACATTACACCAATTCCATCTCCTCACATTACACCAATACCATCTCCTCATCATAGCTTAGTTCTACCAATAAGTGTTACACTTCTGCAACCAAGTGGCTCCCAAATACAGATAGTGGATTTGGGAGATGGAAAGAGCAGTAGTAGTGAATCTACTAAATCTGATGAGGTAATGAAGAAAGCCTCAGAGGTGGAGAAAAACCAAAGCTCTTCCAATCTCATTTTGTAGGCCCCAAAGAATCCCTTCTCTTCAATTGTGATGAGAATCACTCCAGTTAAGAAGAATATGTTTACAATATAATCACTTGGGATGGCCTCCAAAGTGATAGGCATTGATTCTTGGTTAGAGGATACTCTAGAGAGAAAGATAAGAAGGAAAGATGAAAGCACCCCCACCAAGGATACTATATCACTTGTAGTTCATTCTAGATCTGCATTAACCAAGGTAAAGAAGCAAAAAACTTTGTCTATACTTGGGCAAGATCCAGAAACAGGGCACCTAACAATGGAGATAGCCAAGCCCAACAAAGAAGGGAGAATTGAAGATATGACTGTCAATGATTTTACTCTACACTCGATGGACCTTGGAGAGGCCAAACATGACACCAAGGTTTGTTTGTGGAAGCCAACCAATGAAGTAATTGAGGGACAATTGGAAAACTTGAAGTTGTCAAAAGCTAGGATGAAGGCTGAGATAGAAGAGTCGAATAGATTCATTAGACAATTGGTCACCCCATTGGCAACTATCTCTAGAGTATTGGTAACAAGAAATCCTATTGGTGTCAAAGTTCAAGCCCTTATCTCTCAACTTCAAGAAGACAGGCACTTTGGCAAAATTGGTAAAGACTAGATTGGGAAGCTCAAATTAGAGGGAGTTGCTATTATAGAACAAATTGGCAATGTTATCTTAATATTACAAATAGAGAATGATAACATCTTAGAAAATAGTAGTACACTGGTCAGAGAAAGAATGAAGTATGATGATTGTATCTCTCTTTTGAAGATGATCATTCAAATGAAGGAAAAGGAAGTTGTTGAAGCAAAAATCTTGCTAGAGGGAGACAAACCTCTATTTGAATGTGTAAGGTTCCTCCTCACACGTACTTATTAAATATGATTTTCTCTGTTAAATCGGTTGTAGGAGACTAGAATGGATATGAAGTAATAGTTTATGTTGTGAATGTCCTAATGAATTTGAGAGTAGTTGATACATCCATGTTTTAATACTCAGTGATTTGAGAACTACTACATTATCTCGACTATTTAAACATTAAAATTTCACTAACAATGATACAAGGCATTTTCACCTGATGATAAGAGTGTTGATTTTGGTACCTTAATGTTTAGGTTTTGTGCTTTCAGATAGTTTAGTATTCCTTAATTGGTGATGTTTATGATGTTAGGTATATGCATGCCTAACGATGATTATTTTAATATTTTAATCTAAATTAATGAATAAAGTTATGTTATATTGATTATGTGATTACTGATGATTAAATGTGAGTAGAAATTAATTAAATAGTTAATTATATGAAAGATTCATGTTTTGAATTATGTAATTAACCAAATAAGTTTTGAATATATGTATGTGATTTTCTTGAGTTACTGATGTGTGCAATGAGTGTGCAAGATATTTTAGCCAGGAAATCTGACAGAGAAATGAAACTGAACCCTATGTACCATTTGTGGAACCAGGGTTAAATCTGATGAAAGATGCAAACCCTATTGTTCGTATTTTATTTGTATGATGGATTGAATGAATGTATCATTTTGTAGTCATTAAGTGTTAATGTTTTGTAACAGTGATTTTTCAGTGTCGCTTGACACTCGTGAATTATATATGCATTCTGGCATGATAGTTAGAATTAATTAAGTAACCTAAAGATCTAAGTTGGACTAGGTTAGTGACCTTTTTGCTAATTAGTTTATAATCAAGATTAATTACCCCTAATCTAGATTAGTGTTTAATTTGCATTTTGAAGGTTGTTAGAAAGTCCAAAAATTTCCTAGCATTTGTTAGGTCCCTAATTAGTCTTAGAGGCCTAAAATCATGAAAAATAAATGCTTAAGGGGTATGGGTATGTGTTGGAGGAATTTTCCACCCCCAGCCCCTTTTGTTGACTTTTATGGTTACCAAAATATCTCATTTTTGCTTTATTGCGAAAATTGATTGTTTCCATCATGATTTGGGTAACTTTAACTCTACCTTGAGGATAGCCTTATGTCTAATTGAGTTAGAAGCCTCTAGAACTTTAGGCAAGTGGTGGAGTTATTTCTTTTTGGGAGTGGTTGAGTTTCGGATCTTATTTAGAGGCAAATTTGATAGGGTTTGAGTGTTCATGCAACCTCTAGTTTTAGAGTGGAATTCGGGATTGAAGAAGAGGAGAAGGAAGGGAATGCTCATCTCAAATTGTTCAATTGCCATAACCTAATTTTGAAGGTAAGAATCCCTCAGCTCATGTTGTTCACGTTTTGTTGCATGCTTAAGTTATTTTTTCACCTATGTATGTTCATGTCTGTGTTGAATATGTTGGGAGGGATTGAAATAAGTTTTCTTAAATGTTTTCCTTTGTTTTTTGCTTTAAAGTTTGAAGGTATTGTATGGGTTGTATTGGCCCTTGGATAGAGAAAAAGTGGCCATGTACAAGAGGAGGTCTTTAGTTGTACTCCAATAGTGCAGAGTCTCTTCTAAGGACAAGAAGAGGGAAAGAGAGTAGGATGTTATGGGCCCCTACTCGTCAGTACAAACCATGTTTGAGTTTTTGGAATTTAATAAGTGAAAGATTGAAAGTCCTTGTGATATCAGCCTTGAAAGGGCATCTATGGAAGAATGGAAGTTCTTGAGTTTTTAGCCCCAAAAGGGCACCTGTTATGGTTTTGTGTCTAATGTCTCCTATTGGAAAAATCCATCTTCTCCCTAGTCTAGTTCAAATGTCGAACCTGTTGTGCAAACCTGGATGGGATTGAATGTATGAATCTGTCTTCATGTTGAGTTTGGTTGTCTCCCAATTGCTTTTTGTTCTCTCCATGATCACTATGATGTGTTGTAGAATATTGGTAATGGTTTCCCCTATTGAGGAGCTAAGAAAGAAATTTAGAATTTTTATCAAAATTTAGTTATGTTGGGATATTTCTCCTCTGATTGAAATCCTGTTTAAAAATGTTATTATTAACTTATTGTGGAAATGGCAAAGATGTCGAGTTTTCTTCCTAGTTCTTTTTCGGCAAAGCCTTTGAATCAAGTGGTTCAATAAAATAAATGAGAAACAACTAAACCATGTTGTTGATAAAAATTGAGTAATATTCATGCTCATGATATTTTTGTGTAATTAAATTTACATGCATATGTTTTTCAGTAAATAGTTGAAAAGATGTTTTACCTCCCTATAATATTCTTAAAAGTTTAATTTATGCAATCATCGATCAAATTATAATTAGAAGAATGATAAGAAATAAAGTTATGCAAATTTGATACCAAAACTATGTTAAGAAAATTCAAATATTTGAATGAAATATTACCTTGTATTTTCATAATTGTTGGAATGAAAAATAGCCCTATGTGGATGAATCAACAAAACATTAAACTCTATGATTAATCTAGCTTAAAATATATATAATCCCCTTGACTATTCAAATAAATTAAAAAATTCTACACTTAGAAAAAAAAAAGACTTGAGAAAATAAATTTATCTCCTTAGAGAAAATAAGCTTTGGAATTTCTACAAAGAAAAAATAATAATGAGGGCCCCTTGTGATAATAGAGAATATTCCCCTCAGATTCTTGTATTTATCCTTTATTTGTATTTATAAAATTTATAAAGTATTAAACAAGAAAAAAAGAAATGCTTAAATTAGATAAATTTTTTATCCTATGTCTATGTTAACACCCCTTTTCACCCACTCTACTTTTTCAAACTTTATTCCCCATAGGTGCTGACATCACCCTCCCTGCCTATTTATTTTGGGTGCAGTATGCATTTAAGGAAGGTTGGGGAAGTCAAAATTGGCATTTAACCTACCTTGGTTGCATTTGAAAACAAATCCCATTACTCTCCCTGGGTTGGCGTACTTGCATGAGTTCTCCTTGGACAGCAAGCATCACAGTGGAGTCTTGGAACATGTGGGGGTGGACTTCCTAGAAATCCACCTTGAAAGGAGGAGGATGTGAAGGGCAAGACCCTCTAAAATTTTGTAGAGTCTTAAAACTAAAACTCTCTCCCAAATACCATGTATCATGTTGTCTTGGGCAGCGAACTATTGCTTGGGTCAACATGAAAATTCCCTTGAAAAAAGCATGCATAGGCACTTTAAGCACTTACTATTTGGAGAGGGATGTGACGTGGGTTAAGGGAGTTTAGGTGAGAGTTGTGATAAGTTAGTAGGTTTTGTACTTAGGTTAGTAAAAAGGGGCAAGTCAGTTGAGTTTAATTGTTAGGTAAGTTATTTAGTGTATGATAATATTTCTTTTAATTTTTTTTTGTGTTATGTTATTGTAGTTAGTGTTTGTTAGTCCCTGTCTATATATAGACAGGGTACTAATGTTTTTTTTTACCCCCCCCCCCCCCCCCCCCCCCCCCCCGCCCCCCCCTCTATTAATTTGTGCAATTTTCAAAGATTCAATTTCTAAAGTTTAACATACCTTTTATTTTTAAAATCATTTATGTTGAAATATTCCAAATTTTTCATTGGTTCTTTGCAATTTTCCTGGGCTTTATATTATTTTTCAACTTCTAAAAATAAGAAAAAAATATCACAAAGAACATTAATTACATTATTAATTGTCCTGACAACGACACAGACAGACCGTTGATTACCGTATAGCGAAAAGTAACACACGTCAACTAACGAGAAATAAATCGTATTAATATCTCAGCCAAGAATGATGGAGCCGACAGCACCCTAACTGGCAGGTACTTACCATTTGTCACATCACATAAAAATTATCGTCAATTTTACAATAAAATCACGTTAATCTCTGTTGAAAAGACAAGTAAGACCATACCTAAAGAAATTCTAGGACAGTTATGATTAAGACCTGTGTACGTACACCATATAAGAGCATACAAAGTACTGTATATGAATGCTAAATAGTACATAATTATTATTATATTATAAGATATTGATATTTGTATTGTGCAATCATAGATTGGGTAAAATATGTGTTTGTATGATACTATGTACATACCATGCTTAAATTTAGTAGACTTAGGATGTGATATTATTTTATTATATTATATACAAGCTCAGGCGAGTATCAAAGATTGATGAGTATTGAAATTTGAAAATAAAAGTTTAGAGAATCTTTGTATATATTAGTAGTTCATAGTTTTTACAATTATTTGTAGTTTCATAATAGTCTTGGTTTATAAAGTAGTCATGTATTACGTAAGGAATCTTACAATAAATAGATCTTATATGTAAAATAGTATATGATTTATTTATACATCTTACACCTAAAATGTATCTAAAGCTTATATTAAATACAAGTTAGGAAGAAGATATTTAAGAATACTTTTAAATATAAAATTATTTGATTGATTAATTTTTGGATTTTATAAATATTTTTTAACGATATTTATCATATATATTATTTAAATATCTAGAATTATATTAAAATATTGTTAATTGAGATTATATGTATTTAATATTAATGATATTTATAAGTGAGACATTTTTACAAGAAGTCAAACTGTGATATTGTTATCAAGATTCAATTGTATAGTATTAAAGCGAAACTCATTGATCCATGAGTAATTCACATAAGCATGTTTCTCATGAGAATGAACGGAACACTTAGAACTCATTTGATCTAGGTGATGCTCACAAACGTGAAATCATGACTTCTCAGAATATTTAATTCTTATGTACCACATATCATGAATTGAGATAAAATTTATGACCTCTATGCTTTTAAATTATAAAGCACTCATACTTCCATACAAGTTATACCAAGTGGGATCTACCCATACTTAGATGGCACGGCAACAATAAATAAATATTGTATAAATTTTTTTAAAATAAAATTGTAAATAAATGAAAACAATACTATTCAAGAAAAAATGTTAAATACAAAAATACAAAAAGATTTATAATTTGAGACTATTTAAAAATTAAAAAATATAGAATTATAGTTTTTTTTTTTTCGAAAACATGATGATAGGAAAAATGATTTTTAAAATTTATAATCATTTATGTTGTTATTATTTTAATAGTGTTGTAAGATTTTAAATTTTTTCAACTACAATTTCAATAATATCTCAAGATGTTTTAATTTATACATAATTAAATATAAATATAAAAAATATATAAGTTAACAATATTTTATAAATTTTAATCTCTATAACAAATTGATATATATTATAATTCTCAACAAAGGCACGAAGTCATCTGGAAGAATCTTCGAACACTAAACTTCCACGTAAATGTTCAAAAATGGCATCCCATAAGGCAGGGACTCAAGCTCGCAAAGAGCTCTTGTTAAAGTAATATGTTAGTTTATAAGTTAGTAGTGTTAGTATAGGTTAATTTAGTATTAATAAAGTTAGTTAGTTACTTTATGTTTTAGGTGATTTAATTTATATGTTTTAAATTTAGTTTATTTATTTATTTATTTTTATGTTGGCAATTATAATTGTTCTTTTTTAAAATTCATAGTTAGTGTTTTTTTTTTTTTTTTTTTGTTAAAGTATTTTTAGATTAGTAAAGTAAATTGATAGGAATTAGAAATTGTTAATTTTAGTTTTTAATTTAGGTGTTAGTATTAGTTAGTGTTAAATTTGATTTATAATATTTAATTAGTTTTAAAATATGGTAAATATTAGAATTTAGATAGTAAGTGTTTTGTCTAAATGTTTTAGTAAAAATTTAAAAAGCTAGAAGTTGTTAATGTAATATTGGCTTGTAATTAGAAAAGTCAGTATCATTATTGGTTGATATGTTGTCTAAGATAAGTTAGTTAGTATATTTAATCCATCTTAAAAATAATTTAGATTTATTATGTTAAGTGATTATATTGTTCTTAAATCAAAAATTAGTTTTATTTTATCTTAAAATGTTTTAGATTAGTAAAGGTTGTAAAATTGAGTTAGATTATTAGATTAAATTTTAAGAGTTGAATATATAACTAGATAGTTGTTTAGTATTGCGATTTTAGGATAATTTGATTTATTTATTTTAATTATGATATATTACTTTAAAATTTAAATTAATAATGAAACAAACGTCAAAATCAATCTAATAATGAATGCTTAGATTTAACGATATTTTCATACTCATTGATTATAAATTTAAATGGAAATGATAGGACATCGTTAGGAGATCTTCTATATGTTTCTCATTATACCTATACTTTAACATGTGCAAATAAAAATATCAAACTTAGTGGTGTTATTAATCTTTAAAATAATAAAAAATTGTTGGTGTGTTTTTGCTCCAATTTTTGGGCATGACAGAATGGCTTCAGAGCACATAGTTCAAGTTAGAAATGATCCTATTAGAAGAAAAAGGACTTAAGGAAATAGAGGATAAAGTGAAGAAGACCCAAGATAGAGGATTTGAGCTCATGAAGGTGCTACATATAGATTCACAGACTAGTGGCCAAGAGAAAGCACTCATTGGGATAAATGACGTGAAGGAGAATTTCTCCAAATTCTTAGATAGTCTGACTAATGTGTCTTCCAATAATCAAAACAGATTCACGAGAGAAACTTAGCGAATGCATACACATGGCCACAAAGGAATTACCAAATCAATTGAATTCTATGAAGGAGTTGCCCAGGAAGCATTCTAAGTGGCTCTTGAGATACACCAACATACATGTGCCTAGCATGAAGAACTAATCCCAATCATAGTTGCTACTAAGACCTATAGAACAAAAATAGAAAATGGGAAGAAGATGAAGTGATTCACATTCTGCCCCCTTTTTCATTTTCTTACATAATTATTGCAACATGACAAATTGGTTTCTTTCCATTTGTCATTTTTTTGAGGAGATGAACTGATTGAACTTCTATTGTAATGGTCATCTCAAAATCCTATATGTATGAAATTGAAAGATTAATAAAAGGTCAACAAATTTTTGGTGTGAAGTACTTGATGTTACAGAGTCAATTGAATGGTATTTTGTATCAACTATTTTATGTTCTATTTGTATTAGTTGTAGTTATATGTTTTCTCTTTTGTCTAGATTGAGGTAAGGAAAGAACAAAGTTTCATTCCCCTGTTTCAAGGTAGCGAATGGATATGATAAGTAGTGTCATTGTATGTTCAAAGAGGAATCCCTTAAACATTTTTCCCTTTAGTTAACTTCTTCTTCTCTGTAGTTCTGCTTCTAATTAATTCAGTTCAATATTAGTTGTTATGCTACTAAGCTTTGTGATTTCATAAGATGTGTGAGTTTATAAACTTAATTAATTCTTCAGAAGTCTTTTTTTGCCTGAGTTAGATCTTGTTTAGGTCTAGCTTATTTTTACCTCTTCTATTCTCAGGTCAAGAACACACCCCCATATTAGTTTTAGAAATAAAATATAATTCATTGCAAATCTACCATAAGGAGCTGTATCTATCAATTTAGAGAAAAGCCACTCTATCCATAAGTGGCTTTTCAACTGTTGTAATCAGATATTGTTCATAACTTGGGCATTCAAGAGTCATGATCAAAGAAGAACAAATATGTTTACTAACAAATTTTTCGTGACTCTGCTAGGGATATGAATAGTCACTTGACTAATAAGCCTATATCATGAGGAAAAATGGTACTACCTCATGAAATCATTTTTCTAGTGCTCCAACCTAACCTTGGTTTTCAAGATGACCAAGAAGACATAATTTCATCCCTTAATACATTTGTTTGGAGACATAGGAGGAATGTTGAACATTATAGGAATGCTAGCCAAGTATTGGAAGAGGAAGAAAGAAGAGTTGAAGCTTTAGAAAGAGTTGCTCAAATGAGGGACATCTGAAGAGTAGAAAGACAATTGAGATGAGAAGTTCAAAGATAAAACTAACCTAGCACCCTAGAAAAAACAAGGTTCCTCAAAAATACCAAGGAACGGGGTGGGCAGGACCCTATTTTTGATAAATTTATAGAGCTTGGTTTTCCCATCCTAGACATTCCAAAATGGAAAGGTGAAAAGAAAAGCCAAAGTAGACCACCTTCTCCTATTAGGAATCAAAGTGCTTCACATACTACCGGTCACGTATTGGCCTTGCACAGAATCACTACTCCCCTAGTTGTCCATTTCCCACCATACATTGCCAGAACAATTATGGCTACTCCATAGGCTACAACAACAAGACCATTAGTACTAATAGCTTATCATCCACTCTTGTTTGGTTCAAGGAAGAATTTCCGTAAATTTTTAGGTGATGGGAAGGTTACTACAAATGAACACATTAAGGCCTTCTTTGTAGCTACTCACATCTTAGGAGTTGGGCATGAGGATGTTTCCATAAGATTATTTGTGAAAGCCTTGACACAAAATGTAGCAGACTAGTTCTATCATCTAGATGATGGCTCAATCATTGATTGGGATACAATGAGAATAGCCTTTGAGAGAAGATTTAAGACTAAAAAAGATGAACATGTCTTGTTAACACAGTTGACATCTATTAAAAAATAACCTACCATGAGTATGAGGGATCTTGTTGCTAAGTTTAATAAGATTATTAGTATAATTTCAACTGCTGATAGACCCACAACTAGTAATCTGAAAACCTTCTTCATAAGTACAATGCCCCCAAATATTAATTATGATTTGAGAAGGGCACATCCCACAGATTTAGCAGATGCACAAAAGAAGGCAATTGAATTTGAAGATGACTTGATTTTTTAAGGAAAATGGAAGTGAGAACTTAAAACTAAAGGAAGTTCTAGTAACATCATCTCATATGATGAAATGATTCAAAAATTGTCAAATGAGTTGGTAGCAGTAAAAAGGCAATTACCCAGATTCAATAATTCCTACGAGTAGAATTATCAAAATTTTCTAGGAAGGAACAATGATGGAAAATTTCCGCAGCTCACGAGCTCACAAACTAGGTTGCAAATTGAAGTAGCACCAAAGAAAGGAAGTATGTGTGTCTTTCATTTGACAACAGATCATGATAGTGAAATTTGTCTAGAAACTACTTGTATGATGCATTTATTATCCACCAATGAGCTGAACACTACAACCCCTTGTTCAAAATTAGATTTGTACTCAAATGGAAATTCTAGAAATTTAGTTTTGGAATATGAATCAGATTTTGAACCAAAGAGAAAATGTTATGCGACTATTCACGAAACTTCATATACAGTGCTTACTTGAGGTCAAAGGCTAAAGAATCAATCCTCCAGTCATCCTTATAGGAATGATCCTAGTCCCTCAATGAATAATATTCATGTTGATCAAGGAGCGTCAACTTCTCAAATGGGTAAAGACAAAAAGCCTTTTGATTTCATTCAATTTTATGAAGAATCAAAAATCCAAATTTCCCCTATAGATTATTTGAAGTCTCACCCCTTTGAATTGAAAAGACTGGTAGATCAATGTAAAGGGAATACTTTAGATTTAAATCATAATGTGATTGTTGAAGAACGGATGAAACCTTGACATCTAACCTATTTAATCAAGAGGATTATACTATTTTAGCAACCTCTCCTAGGTAAAAACTTGACCCATTCTATATTTCACTGTATATCAATGGGTGCAAATTAAGCAATTGCATAATAGATTCAAGTGTGTTACACAACATTATGCCTTATTTTGTAGCTAAGGCCCTAGGTCTCAACCTCACTAAGGTGCATGGTAGATGTTATTCTATGGATGCCAAATAGGTTCCTTTTCTTGGACAAATTAAAGATGCTCAAGTAACCTTAGCTTCACATCCAAACAAGAAACTCTTATTGACCATTCTAGTGGAAAATATTCCAGAGGGCTATGAGCTTCTCTTAGGTAAGAGTTTTTGTCGAGACTTAGGAGGAGAAATAAAACTAGACTGGTCTCAAGAAATCATACCCATAGGGAATAAGAAAGTTAAATTAGAACCTAAAGAAAAGGAAAAAATTACTATCTTAAACTTAGATGACCCTAAAGATCAAATCCTTTACCAAGAGTTGGATTTTGGAAATTACATTTTGTTTATTAAAAGCATTTTAAATGAGCAAGAAATTGAAAGTTCAAAAGTGAGAGCCTTAAGTGAAGAACAAGATTCACCATCTATATGGACATTGGAGTTTGATGGAAGTTTTTCCTCATCAAGATCTAGTATAGGTGTAGTGTTAATACCCCTTGAAGGAGAACCCAAACCCATGGCTTTCAAACTAGAGTTTGGGAACACAAATAACATTCCAGAGTGTGAAGCCCTACTTCTAGAGATAGTGGCTATGAAAGAAAGAGGAATAAATATCCTAAAAGCTCAAGGTGATGCAGAGCTTATTATAAGATAGATCAAAGGGCAATACTCCATGAAGAATCGCAAGTTGAAGAATTATAGAAATAGAGTTTGGAAAAAATAGAAGGCTTAGATGCTTTTTCTATTGAAGCAGTGCCAAGGGAGATGAACACCAAAGCTAATTCCTTAGCAGTTTCTGCTTCTCTACTATTACCTCATCCGAAATTCAAGGATAAGAAATACCAGATTGAAATTGTGTATCAAGTCTCTGTTCTAGATATTATAGAATCATGGCAAGTCTTTGAAGATGAAAAGAGCTTGTAGTTTTTCCTAGAAAATGACAAATCTAGTTTTGAACATGAATTCAATGATGATAATTAGGAAAACTCTGATGTTGAGAGGAAACAAAATCAAAAGGATGAGGTTCAACTGTTAGGTAATATCATTCCCCCATACTTTGTGTCTTTAGAAAAATTGTTTAGTAGACATGATGCCTACATAAAGAAAAAGAGGGTAGAAAAGGGACCTACCACTGGTGAGTAGAAAGGAGTAAATATTGGTGATGCATATAATCCTAAAATGGTCAATATTGGTAAGTTATGTTCACCAAAAGAGAAAGAAGCTGCCAGGCTACTTTTTATAGAATACTAGGATGTATTCACCTGGAGTTATGAAGATTTGAAAAGCTATAGAAGCAGGAAGATAAAACATTAGATTCCCCTCAAACCTGATGTAGTCCCTTTCCAGCAGAAACAAAGGAATTATAATCCTAAGGTAGCAGATGCCATATTTTGAGAAGTAGATAAAATGTTGAAAGCAAGAATCATCTATCCCATCCATCACTCCACCTAGGTAGCTAATATAGTACCAATCAGAAAGAAGAATGGAGAAATAAGGATCTACGTTGATTTCTATAATTTGAATCAGGCATCTCTGAAGGATAATTTTTCTCTTCCCAATATGGATTACTTACTAAAAATAGTGGCTAGATCCAAAATGATGTCCATGCTTGACAATTTCTCAGGTTACAATCAGATTGAAGTAGAAGAGGACTAGCATAAGACAACATCCACCACTCCTTGGGGTACGTTTGCATATCACAAAATTCCCTTCGTGCTCATCAATGTTGGCACAACATTTCAAAGGTGTATGAGTAAAATTTTTCCTAATCTAAAAGATCAAATTATAGTTATATACTTGGATGATCTCACTGTGTTTTTGAAAAAAAGAAAAGATCACATAGAGGATTTGAGGAAAGTATTGAAAGGTGTTGGGAATATGGAATCTCACTTAGTCCCAAAAAATCCATTTTTTTGTGTAATAGAGGGAAAGATCCTTGGCCATATAGTTTCTCAAGAGGGTATTAGAATTAATCCTACACAAGTTGAAGCCATTCAAAGATTGAGTTTTCCATCAAATAAAATAGGAATTAAATCATTCTTCAGGTAGGTGAATTTCCTCAGGAGGTTTGTACTAGATTTTATAGAAACCAAAAAGTGTATTATGGACATGATGAAAGAAAATTGAAATTTCAAATGGAATGAAGTGGGAAAATAGGCCTTTCAGAATATAAAAATTGCTATTGCTAATGCTCTAGTATTATGTCACCTAAATTATAAACAAGATTTCATCATCTACTATTATGCTTCTGAACACACTCTATCGGCAATACTTATGCAAGAAAATAATGAAGGGATACAAGACCCAATAGCTTTCATGAGCATACCCCTAAAAAATCATGAATTGAAATACTCACAAGTTGAGAAACATGCTTTTGCAGTGGTCAAAGCACTTAAAAATTTTTGATTTTACATATTGCATTCACATTCTATCATTTATGTCCCAGATGTAGCAATAAAAAGTGTGTTAACACAGCAGGATGTAGTGTGTAATGTCAGAGGAACATGGATAGAAAAGACACAAGAGTATGATATAGAAATTAAACCTACCAAGCTAGTAAGGGGTAATGCCTTGTGCAAGGCAATTGTGGAAAATAATATTGCTAAAGAATTAGAAGAATTGGGAGAAAAGAAACTAGTTTTGGCTATAGGTCTCCATGATCCGTGGTTTGAGAATATTACTTATCTTCTAACATATGGAGAATGTCCAGAGGGCCTAACTACAAGACAAAAGAGGGATCTTAAATTGAAAGCAGCTAAGTATGTAATTTGGGATGGTAAATTGTTTTAAAAAGCCATAGATGGCACTTTCCTCAAATGTGTGGACAAACAACAACAAGAAAAGTTGTTCAAAACATTTCATGATGAAGCCTGTGGAGGGCATTTTTCATCCTCAATCAAGACTTTCAAAATATTAAGACAGTGCTATTACTAGCCCAGAATGTTCAAAGATGTCTATTCCTGGGTGGCCAAATGTGAAAAATGTAAGATGTTCACTAGGCGTCCTCAATTAGCTACTCTACCGTTAAGACTTATCATCCTTGAGGGACCTTTTCAATAATGGGGTCTTTATTTCATTGGTCCAATTAAACCAACGTCCAATGTCAATCACCAATATTTGATAACTGTGACTGATTATTTCACTAAGTGGGTGGAAGCTAAAGCAACTAAGAAAACTACTTCTAAAGTAGTATGCGAATTCATTAAGGAAAACATACTGGTTAGGTTTAGTGTTCCCATAAAATTAGTGATGGACAACACAACCTATTTCTCTTCAATTGAGATTACCATTTTTTTCTTTGAGTATGGAATTACAGTCAGTCATTCATCTGATTATTTCCCACAAGGAAATGTTCAAGTCGAGTCCAATAACAAGCACTTGATAAATATCATTAAGAAATTGGTGTCAGATAATCAAAAGACTTGGCACAAGAAAATTCATCAGGCACAATGGGAAAATAGAGTAACACCTAAGAGGGAAATTGGCATATCTCCTTTTGAATTAGTCCATGGAACTAAGGCTAATCTCCCATTACCTTTGGAATTGGCTATAAGAAAATTTAGAACAATTATTGAAGATATCTATAAAGATGGTTAGAAAAGAGGATTTTGTACTTGAGCAAGCTTGAAGAGGAAAGAGAAGAAATCGTGGATCACATCACACAACACCAAATGTGAGTAAAGAATCTATTCAATAAGAAGGCAAGACCATGGAAATTCATGGTAGGAGACAGTGTGCTACTTTGGGATAAGAAAAGTGCTCCAAAGGGTATGCATAAAAAGTTTGACACCTTGTGGAAAGGTCCATTCAAAATTCATCAAGTGTTAAAGAATAATTCTTTCAAATTGGCTTATCAAGATGGCGAAGTGCTACCTCTGACCTATAATGGTCAAGATCTGAAGCTTTATCAAATTTCAAACTAAGAAAAGGTAACCCCTATTTTGTATTATAGTTAGGTTTAGTTCATTTCCGTGTTTTCCTAGTTAGTTTTCCTTGCCTTTGCCTCCCTGTTTTTCCCTGTTTTAGTCTTGTTGTGTTGACAACTTTTATTTTTGCAAAACCAGAGATTTTGAGTTTCTTACTTGGGTATAGTGTACCCAAGTCCCCAGTCAAAGCCAGCAGTTGCCCCACCTTTTACCTTATAACCATTTTGCAAAAGTGGAAAATTTTGTGTCTTAGTCAAGCCTAGGTATGTCTGGGTCTAGTTTTAATTTCTCGTAGGTGAAAAGAGTCTCCATCAAATTTTCCATCTTTCCCTTCTCCCACATTTCATGGCTAGGTAGTTTTCCTTGATGTTGTGAGTTTAGGGGTAGCTTAGTACCTAATTTAATGGGGATTCTTACAACATGCAAAATTTATTCGTAAAGTTGGGCTTGTTCATGGCTTAGCATGTTTTCAATGAAAGAAGGAAGCTTGAGAAAAATTGAGCATCTTCTTCTCCTCGATAGGTTTCCTACCCATGAAGGCAATTTTCTATTGTTGTGGTGTCCACAACACACACCCCATTCCTAATCTCGGAATGGGAACCCCCTACCTTTTTTCAACTCCCGAACTCATTGTTCAAGAGTCAGGAGAAGAAATTAGTATTAGAGTTAGAGTTTTAGAAGGAAAAAAAAAAAAAACTCTCTCATGCACACGCATCGAGGCACGGCGTGCTTCACATTTCACAAGAGAGAGGGAGAAGGTTATAAAACCCTCCCTCCCCTTTTTTTTTGCTCATTTCTTATCGAAGAGCAAGGAGGGAGAGGTAAGAACACCCCCCCTTTTTCAATTAAGCCACGTGCCCTTATGGGTGCATGCGTGTTGCGCTTGAGTGGCGCACCATTGCAGTGCCACAAGTAGCGCCCTTTCTAGGCACATGCACAAAACCTGTGAGGCATGTCACACGCCCTTTTTAGCGTGCGAGCGGCACCTGTGCGACACCCATGCCTGCTCCCCTTTTTGGGCATGCGCATGGCACACCATGCCACTTTTTGGGTGCGCTTGCAGTGCTGCACACAGCACCCACACGGCTCCCTTTAGCACACCAAAGTAGCACATGCATGCACATGCCTACACCCTCGTGCTTGTGCCTGCTCCATCATTTAAATTTTTTTAAAAAAATTTTTAAATTGAATATATATATATATATAAAAATAAAACAAATAAGTCCCTAGGGGGGACTTTTTTTTTCTTTTTTACGTTTTTCTTTTTTGATATCCAATGATTAATCATGTTTTCTTTTTCCCATGATGCGCAAGTAATATAATCAGATGGCATCCACATCCGGATCAGCAGCAAAACCAATTGTTTACAATTTCCAAGGCATAACCCCAAAATCACAGTTACACGATGAGTACGCTGAGATCAAAGACATGGACCTTAGACACACAGACTTGGGAGAGTTCTTGAGAGTTTGTAACAATCCAATCGAAAGGTCATCCTTGAGGTCCTCCCTAATCCATTTTGGATTAGTAAATGTAGCATCATATCCCGAGATCGTGTAGTCAACTGAATTGATTATGACCCTATCTCAAAATGTTGTTCCTGATGAAAGGGTGGTAAAGAGTGTCACTGGGGAAGTGGTCTTGGATCTATGACCTAATAATATCAAGAGGGTTTTTCATCTACCAAGAGCCGATTAGTTCATCAGACTTTCGTATGAAGCAGCTGAAAGGTGGCATAAAGAACATTACCAAGAGGCCATCGACATCATATATTCCTTATACTTCATTAAGAAACCACCTCGGGTGAAGACAATCAGCAAAGTGGATATGACTCGAGGATACATGAAGGATGACATCGAATATTCAATCATTCTCCTTAGCAAAGTTATGGGATTGCCTGCAGCGGGTCATCTCGCTCCATTCATGGTCAACTTCATTGAGACCATCAAACACGCAAAGATGCCACTAGATTGGGCCACCACACTTAGTGATAACTTGTGTGACCAATTGCGAATGGCAAAGGACAAGAAGAAGTTCTATATGACTTCTTATGTGGTGTATCTACTTGCAACAAGGGCAACCGACTATCCCAAGTTGTACAAGAAGGGTAGTATGTAGAACCCTAATGCATGGCCATATATAGTTTATCCTTAGCTGGTGAAAAAGAAGCTCTCACATAGAACAAGGAGTATAGAATTGTAAATGATGCCTTTATCTTTTCCATCATTTGATTCATTGAAGGGGATTATGGGAAGAGATTTTTTGATGAAGCCAAGATGCAAATCATAGCTCTCGGTGCATATTTCATCTAGTTCTAGACATTCACATACATTTGGGTTGGTGGTGCATCCATCAATCCAAAGAAACTCCCAAGGTACCCAAGTGACAAGTTGGTCCTGATGGAAATATCCTAACAGATTGAGTCAACTCGTGAGAGGATCAAAAGATAGTGGAGGCCTTGTTGGGATTGGCCTTTTGTAATAGGAGCATACCAGGTAAAGAGAAAGTAGGATATCCTAACTTTCGAGTGGGAATGGGAGAATTATCCTCTTGAAGAATATAACTCTCCCCAGTCATTCTTCAACAATGTTGGTAAAGTGGAAAACCTAGCAGGAAAAGAGTTCTATCACAAGGACACCATTGAAGATCATTGGATGAATGCCACAAATGACTACGATGTTCGTATCAAAGACTATTGTAGAATGACTTTGTATTTAGTAGAGAAGGCTCTCCATTTGACCATCCCAGATGAGATAAGGCTACAGGACTCGCATGAGCTACTGGATCCCCTATTCAATATAGATAAAGTTGGTGAGAGGCCCATTCTAAATGCAAAAGTTGATAGAGAGGAAGGAGATGATATTAATCATCAAGTGAGACATGTCATTAGAATGACAAAAAGTTGGATCAAGAAACCCTTTCCACTTGATCCAATTCCAAATACAGTGATCTTCCATGTACATGCTCACCCAGAAAGGGGAAAGGGAAAGAAAGTCACAGTTCCTATCTTTACACTCCAGTCTCCTATCAGGCCTAAAATAGTCTACCAGCTTGATCATCCAGTAGGATACTACCACCCTCTAGAGAAGAAGGGAAAGAGGAACAGAGCCTCTCCTTAGAGGTTTTAGGCAGAGCATGTTGAAGAATAGGCCCCTTCCTAGTGACAGGAATCCAATCCCCAAGAGCCCCAAGATGGTGGAGCTTCTCATATCCAAGTTGAATTTCAATTGCCTCTTGTTTTGTCAAGTCATCAAGAAGAGGGAGAAATTCTAGAGACATCCATTCATCCAGTGCATGAAGAGCCTGCTTCTCCTATGGTTCCACAAAAAAAAAAAAGGATCAAGGTTACAATGAACAAGAGGCAAAGAGTTCATAAAAGATTAGTGCCTAATCCATCTATTCCTGAAACCATTCCTGAGGAAGAATTAGATGAGGAAGAAATAGAGTTAGATGAAGAGGAGGAGCAAGTGCCTCTACAAAGGAGAACTCGGCTAGCCAAAGCCACAGAATTGGAAAGAAGGAAGAATGTTACAAATATCCTACCACCCACCCAAGCTGAAATGGTAGAACTCTCTTCTTTGAAAGACAAAGTACAACAATGGGTGAATGAGAAAAGGGAACTAGGTGATGATGTTCTCTCCATCCTAGATTTTGATTTTATGCTTGTGGGTATAGAGTTAGTTGGAAATAAGATTAGAGATACCCCTATAGGTGAACTTAAACAACAAGATTGGACACAGATGCCACCTGAGACACAAGGTCCTCATCTCACTCCCCCATCTTCACCTCAGGTTATGATGGTAGATAAGGTTTTAGTAACATCTCCACCTCTGAGTTCAGAAGAACATGTTCAGAAGGAACCATCATTACAAGGAGAACTAGAACCAAGGGTCACTAATGAGCCATCAAAAGAGGCACAGATAGTAGAATTAATACAACAACCTTCTCAGGAAGTTGAGGATCAAACTACGAGATCTATAGAAACTAAGACTACAGAAGAAGAATCCTCACAATAGGAGACTCCAAGCAAGAGAAATAGAGGGAAGGAGGTAGTTGAACACATCCCTTCATCATCTAGAGCCAAGGTTATAGAAAGACATATCCCAAGATGGTTTCAGAAGGAAATAATGAGAAGTGCCAAGCATCAAATTTGTGCTTCAGAGGATGATATTTGTGACATTGGGGAGATTTTGAACAAGCCTAAATCTCCATTACATGATGCAATGCCATTTGAATTCATTACTACTACATGGAACCAGGAATTATTTGCACAAATGGCTCACCCTCTAGAAGGAACAAATGCAAAAGCTATTAGTCTTGAGGACTATGAAGTAAAATATATTATGTTAGGAAAGCCTACACGGGATACATCCTAACAAATGATGAATATGGAGTCAAGGAGGTTCTTACCCATATGGAACAAGATGAGATTGAAACCAGAACACTTTAAAGGCAAGTTGAGATCTTAAAGGGATATTTAGCTAAATTTATTGGTCCTCCTGATTTTGAATGACCTGAGGAGACTTTGAATGCCATTCTTCGAGAAGGGGAAGGTGTATGGCTCAGTCCATTTTTGAGAGCTTGTTAGAATTGGTGAGATAGCCTTGAGGATAAGGGTGTCACTATAATCACAAGAAGTTTGAATTTATTGCATGCTATATAAGAGAATTTTGATAAGATCATGGAAATTTTGAGGCAAGACTTCAGTATCATGGATGAGGTACGGGCATGGAGCGAGGATTTACAAACTCTACAAGCCATAAAAGGGAAAAGGTACTACATTTTTATTAATGTATATACTAGAGAGGAGTTATACATGATAGATGATTGGATAGAAAAGATTGTATATGGAAATAAAGTGATGGAAACATTGCACGATGAGATACCTAGACTCAAGGACCAAGCTTGAGAGCAAATTTTGGAAGCAGGAAAGTTGTACAGTGATGCATGCTTGGACATTTTTGAAGATGAAGAATGAGAGAAGTTGTTGCTAGTTGAGGTAGTTGTGGAAAATTTTAGAAAGACTTTAAAGAAAGCAGTCAGTGATGAAGACATCAGACAAGCCTTCAAGACAAAGGAAGCACTGTTAGAGTTAGACACCAAACTTGGAGATTTTGCAAAGACTCGAATTGAGGTGGATAACTACAAATAGAAGGTCAAAAAAAAGTATGAGGCTTTGGATCTTCTAGATGTTGCTAAGATTACTAAGATTATAGAGAAATTCAAGGGCAAACATCCAAACATAGCTTTAGGTTAAAGACGAACAAAACCCAGATGCTAGAATTTCAATTTTGACACTTAGTAAAATTTTAAGATATTGACAATTTTGATATATTGACCTAGTCAAGGTCCATAGCTTCATAGCCCCGTAGCTCTATAGCCTTGTAGGTCTGTAGGTTCATAGCTCCACAAGTCTATAGCTCCACAATTCAGAGGTGCACTGATAGTTGACTGCCAGTTCCAAAAATAGCACTTTCCATGCATTGGGAGCGCATTATGATGACAAGTTAACCCTGACACACATCTAGTAAAAGGGAAGCTTCTATTTTTGGTGTCTCCATGTACTTCCACCTTGACTAATGGATTCCTCCTACTTTCTCTCTCATGCTTTCTCTATTTTTGACATGTAAAGGCTCATGCATCCAATTAATGAATAACATATGGATGGAGTCCCTCTCAGCCCCAGTTAGATTGTCAGTTTGTATATATTTAATTTGTTTAAATGTTTTAAAAGCATTTTATTGCATCAAGATATCTCTCACTCTCAAAAAAAATTGAGGAGATGATTTCTTATAAATACCCCATTGTAAAATGTAAGATGGGCTGTCGTTATTATGCAATAAATTTATTCTTTTGGTGCTAGCATTCAAAGTGTAGTTATTCTTGCCAGAATGTGTCATTGTTTTGTGGATTTTATTCATGAGATTGTGATTGAGCCAAAGGTTTATTGTGTTGTTTCTGGATGTGTGATCTTTTAGTTCTACTTTTTGCTATAGATATATGAATTTCCTCAACATAACGAGCTTGAGAAGAGATCACCCGATTGTGTCTACATAACTTTTTGTCTTGCATGAGCACACTTTTCGTGGCCTTGTGATTTGATGAAGAGTGAAACATCATTTGATTTTTTAAAGATTCTCACCAAAAATTGCATTAGTGGATTCTAGGAAGTGTTGCTCCTATTTTCATTGGTTTCCTACTTATTTCTTCAAAGGTTTAACTCGTAGCGTGTTGTGTCCTGTAGATTATGTCCATTTAGGAATTTCAATTTCAAAGTCATTTGATTTCATGTTATTTTCTTTTAGTTTCATTATTTTCTTTGCTAACCCCTTGTTAGAGTAGGACCTCATACTAGCTGCATTGTTAGAATTGCATATGTTGAAAAATAGAAAAAATACAAAAAATATTGTTCTTTTGGTGTGATATTTTTAGACAGCGAACAGATTTTACTTCAATTCTAAGATAAAAGAGTTTTTAGAACCAGCAAAGGCCTCCTTGTGAACACTCACATTTATCTTCTACTGAGTAGATTTTGGTATGTCACAAGACAAATACTAAACCTTGGAGTGGATCCTTAGAAAAGATTTTCTTTTCAAGAGAGGAATTATGCAATGGATTCCTGCCAACATCTGCAAAGAGCAATAAATGATGATTATGGGCCTATATAAGAAGATAATGAGCTATTTAATAGAAAATCCCTATTTTAATTACAATATTCTACCTTGGGAAACATTCAGGATTCATCACAATGCTCAGAATCATCTTAAGCAAAAAACTCAAAAATGACTTCTCCTCGGCGGGCTTTTGACCCATGAAGTCTATTTTTTGCGAAAGGCAATTGTAAAGGAAAGAAACAAGGAAGTGGGACCCTTTTTTACTTTTTTAGTCCTTTCAATATTTTTCAAACTCAAAGGATAAAGTTTAAAGGAAAGCTAGGGCAGAAAAATGAGAACTATCTTCTCCTCGACGGGTTTTCAACCCATGAGGATGATTTTTTGCATTCATGAGAAAATCAACTTTGTAAGTGGATTCAGCCCACAAATTACACACAAAACATCTTGAGATGATAATGGAAACAATCTAACCATTGCAGGAAAGGTACACAAAGTAGAGTTTAGTTAGGCAGATATTTCCTTACAAAGTACTCTATTCATAATTCTCTGAAACTTAATGAGAAATGAAAAATT
This sequence comes from Cupressus sempervirens, assembly GCA_028749045.1. Taxonomy (NCBI): domain Eukaryota; kingdom Viridiplantae; phylum Streptophyta; class Pinopsida; order Cupressales; family Cupressaceae; genus Cupressus; species Cupressus sempervirens. The sequence continues at coordinate 539,001,528 of CM053790.1, forward strand.
AAGTATGAAAGAAAGGAAAGTTACTATTGGGCCAATAGAAATAGTGAAAAGACACTAAAATATTTGCTAGAGTTCCCACATTTACTATTTCAATGGATCTATCCTTTAATTCATTCGTGTGGTATGAATCTTGAAGATCAACAAATGAATTGAGACTCCTGTATAGATGGAAACATAATAGTTATTCAAACTACCACTTTTTCTTCAACTATTATTCTATTAAATTGCACAACACTTTCAAATTGTCTGTATTTGTGAATTCAATATCATGTTCTTCATCTACATTCAAAATTTCAATTTACTTCATTCTCAAATAGAATGGAAACCAGATTTGTCGAGTTTGAGGGGCTAAATGAAATCAAGTCCATATTGCAGAATTTCATGGATACTTCACTCCATTTTTATGATATGCAAGATTTCCAAACGAGGTTGAAGTCAGAGAAAATTCATCCCATAATTGAGAAGCTCCAAGGAAGTGGACTAGTAGAGGCAGTTGGTTTCTAAGTGGTAGTCCAAGCTCCAAAAAATATTTATGAATGCATAACTCACTACAATCTAGATACCAGACAGATTGTGTTACTTGATTATACAATATTAATCTCCATTGATAGGAAAAATGTGGTGAACTACCTCCAAGTTCCAGAATGAGAGGAGTTTTTGTACTTGATAGTACAAGAGGAACAGTCTCTAAATTCTCCATGAAGAAGATGGTATGGAGGAGAGAAATTATGCAATCCTAGTTTCAAAATCTGTGAAGCACCAAGAATAAGGTCCCCAAAACTCTATTTGGTACTAATCTCAAACGTAAAATTTTAAACATTTTGGTTCTCCTACACAGACTAAAAGGTGAGGTAGAAGCTTTAAATTTTTTTGAACAGTATTTCTTTCTGGTACAAGTTATTTGTTTAGATACACAATCTATTGATTGGGCCCATGAGGTAAGTGAAAATCTTTCCAGAGATCTCAACATCACAAAGTTCTACAACACTTTCTATATATCTTCCTTTCTAATTTACATGCTAGCATCTCTATAGTTATGGTTGGGCCTTCCAAGAATAGAAAAATTTCTTGATGAGGTGACATGTTATGAGTTCTATCCATGTTTTCAATTAAAAAATAGTTATGCGGATTATGTCAAAGTTAATGACACATTCACAATGAGAATTTGTAGGGAACTCCAAGGATGCCTAGAGAGGAGACTTAGTCCAAAGTCAATGGTGTCAATTAGTCAGTTCAAAAGCTATTTTATCTAGTTCTCATCTTTCTCATATTTTCATCTTGCAACTTTTGACAGATTCCCCTTGAAGTTGCCCAGGTATCTAAGCGACATGATCATTCTATTAGAGATCATGAGGCAGGTGGTCTAGGTGAATGTGCTAAGTGAAAGCTTGAAGAAGAAGGGATATGAGTTCCCTATGAATGTAGGAGCTTTCAATTGTGAGTCTAGATCTAATGCAAAGAATATGCTCAAAGTATTCTAGATGAAACACAAATTGGAGATGTATGAGGTCTTGAGACCTATGTTTGATCTGAATGGAAATGTTAGGGATGTGTTGTAGATTGGGAGTGTGATAAAACACATTACCATATTTTAAGATTATTGGGTAGATTGTAAGAATGAATTTGAAAGTCAAGATCGTGCTTTTTTCAGGCTCACAATGGAGCAAATAGAAACATATAATATCAATCTGAAGGATTGGAGGATGATGGGAAAAATATGTATAGGAATACATATTTGACTAAGTTAAGGAACACTCCCATCATTTCAGAGCCTTATGAGAATTTTGAGGAAGATTTAGACATTATGATGGCTTGAATCATCAAAAGAACTGGGAAGTTGGTCGAATGGATGGCCAAAAGAAGTCAAAGTAAAGGTACAACCACTCAAGCTTAAAGCATGTAGTTCAATTCAAAAATGATCCTATTAGCAAAAAAAAGACTTAAGGAAAAAAGGATAAAGTGAAGAAGACCCAAGATAGAGGATTTGAGCTCATGAAGGGGCTACATACAGATTTACAAACTAGTGGCCAAGGGAAAGCACTCATTGGGATAAATTTCATGAAGGTGAATTTCTTCAAATTCTTAGATAAATGTTATCTATAAGTATAAACCACTTACAACACTGCACAAGTTGTAGACCCAACAAGTCATCATACATATCCAAATCAAACATGAATGATCATATCATCATAAGACCAATTTGAAATATAAGTTGAGTATATAGTGACATAAAATCTCAAATCTCCAAAATATACAATTTCATACACTCATAATGTTACCATTGTGTGTGTGTGTTTGTGTGTATCAGAAACCATTCATATTAATATATTGCCTAATAAACCATACTAAACATGCACCAAATTTGAACCAATGTGTAGAGCTCTCCAAGAGCTTTCCATTTACTATTCAAAGTCCAAAACTTGACTCTCTATGCCCATGTTATGCCCAAATCTGTGCTCAAAATAAATAACATCTAACTTTCTATCTCTTAAACTTGAAAAAAGTCAAAATCATAGAATCAAACCTACACCAAGTTGTAGTAATCTGAATTATCTTTCCAATGACGATAAGAAGTCCAAAATATGATGTCCTGAGTGAAGGTTATGATCCTTTTACAAAGATATCCTTTTTACCACTTTCAAAAGAATTTTTTCCTCTTTTTTTGGTGATGAAAATTATGAGGCCATTAAATTTGATAGCCATCATAATTGACAACTAAAAATAATTTGCATTGTATATCAACATGGCTAAACTAGGGCACATTATATATCAACATTTATGGAAAAACCAACCTGGATCCAATGGTGAGGTCTATTTTTTCCCAAGAGGTAATTTTTGCAAGCTCCTTTAAAACCCTCATTTAAATGAAACATCTTTAAAACCCTTTTATCCAATAATTTTACATGCCCAAAATATGCCAATAACCCATCATAATAATAAATCTAAAACCCTCAAATCTATAGAAAACAACCTATGAAAGCCATAAATATTTCCCTTTCTTTTATTATTTCATGCATTCTCATGGATTCAATCTAGGGTTATAGCAATAAAACCATAGATCTGATACCACTTGTAAGGAAACTTGCAACCAAAATATTATCATTTTCACATAGCTCATAATAAATCCAAAATAAATAAGCACTTAAAATCCACATGCAAGAGAATGGACAACATACCCACAAAAATGTAACACAAGATATATCATGGGAAACCCTCATTAAGGGAAAAATCTAGCCTCCAAAAATATCCATAACATGTATTATTCAACCAAAAAAACCATTGCAATACAACCATGGAAGCCTTCAAAGTCACATCTACAACCAAGCAATCCATATGAAAAAAAATTAATCCACACATCCCATGTCATGTTTCCAACCTTCACAAATTCTCCCTTGGATAACTTGTCAAGCCTCATCTTGATTGACTTTTCTTTTTGCATTTTTTCCCTTACCTCTAGAGCTACCCTTTCGGTTACTTATATAGTAGCAAGCTCCAACAACTAATCCAAGTGGTATTACATAAATCATGTGTTGAAACCATGTGCTACCAAACCCATTGACCCCACATTAAATTTTGGACATTTAATTCATTTTTCCCAATATTAAATAATTACATCAAACATTATCACAATGTTATAATACAACTCATCAAGGATATCCCATGGTAATCTCTCCATGTTACATGTCCATTTTGGTGCTCCTAGGTGTAATATTACATAGAAAATTTTAAAATATAACATAACATTATTATGAAATGTGCAAAATACACATAATATCAAAAGATATGAGGTGTTCCTTAGGACACAAAATTTTGATTAATATAGTAATAAATGGAAAAACCAATATCCCCAAAAGTTTGGTCCTCAAGATTATCCTTATTGTAATAAAGTTTGGCCTAATTCACAACAAAACTTAGTGGTAGCCTACATAAAAAAATAAGTGGTAGCCACCACAATAGAACTAATTGTTCATCTCTAAGCCTATGTTGTCACTTAGTGTCCAAACACTTGGTCATATATTAGGAAAGATTACATGGTCATCACTATGACCAAGTTATCTAGTAGAGGTCAAGCATACAAATCTTACATTGAGCCAGATAGTGATTGCAGAGTATAGAGGAGATTGAGCATGTGTACGCACTGAGAAATATAGTAGAGATTGAGAACATTGACAAGTCATTGATTATTGAGCAAAAAGGTATAGATAAGTCAAGTGATATCATGAAGAAGTCTACATGATCTAGCATCAGATCATTCAAGTGTTGAGTAGTTCAGTTTTGACATATAAGTTTGAAATGGCACAAACACATAAGTAAATCACTTTAGCCAACTTTTATATGACAGGTAATATTTTTATACCCCCTAAGAAGGTGATCATGCATCATTTCAGAAGGTAATGATCCTAAGGCATGCAATCCAACCAATCACAAAATCATATAGAAATGGCAAAAGATAGCGAACTATAAATCATCAATCAAGATCTAGAACATTCACTGAACATCTATTTAAGGAGGATTTTAACCCTAGAATCAGTGTGTAAGAGAGTGAGAGAAAGAGAGGAAATAAGAGATGTATTCATTTTTCACATGTTAAGAAGAGAAGTAAAAGTTTGCAAGAAGTTCATAGAGAAATTAGAGCAATAAAGGAATGAACAGGGTTATTAGATCAAGAGATCAGATTGGAGATATAGCAAAGAAGAGACCCAAGACTAGCTTATAGAGAAAACTGAGTGTTAGGTACTAAATCAGCTATTGTTATTTGAGACATGGTAAATTAGATAGAAATGGAAAAAGATGGTGAGTTGTAAATCATCAATCAAGATCTAGAAAGTTCAAAGAGCATCTATTTAGGGAGGATTCTAACCCTAGAGTCAATGTGTAAGAGAGTGAGAAAAAGAGAGAAAGAAGAGGTGTAGTCCTTATGCACACATGAAGAAGAGAAGTTTCAGTTTGCAAGAAGTTCAAAGAGAAATTAGAGTAGTGAAGGAATGAATAGAGTTATCAGATTGGAGATATAGGAAAGAGGATACCCAAAACCAGCTTATAGAGGAATCTGAGGGTCAAGTACTAAATCAATTATTGTTAATTGAGACAATGTAAATCTCTTAATAGAGTGGTTTTAACAAACCTATGTAAACCTCCCAATAGAGTCCTTACTTTATCATAAGTGTAAAATCCTTTAACAAGGTGAGACCTAGTAGTCTTAAATTCTTTTAATAGGGTAGACCCCTAAGAGGATAGATCATATCTTATGATCAAACATTGTAACCCTAACAAGTTAACTTTATTTATTGCAACAATGAAGATTTGTGGATTTCATCCCCACCCCAGTTTTACCTTTGCATTTAAGTGTTTTTGGGTTACCAAATCATTGTGTTATGTGTTTAAATTTTCATAGATGTGATGAATTTTATTTATGTTTCATCATTACAGTTTTTATGGTAGATCTACTATGTACGATGAATTAGGAGTGAATTTTTGAATTGGTTTTAAAGATAAAAAGTACAAGATCCTAATTCACCCTCTCAATATCTTCTTTAGTATATACTCATTCCAATATTTAGTATCAGATCTCAGTTCTCTTATCAAGAAGCCTAATAGCTTGAGAGGAATTAGATCATGGAGATGGAAGTGTATAAGATGGAAAAAAATAATTAAGAATCAAATGATTGAAATCCAAATCATATTGCAACAATTAGAAGAATCAAGAGAGGAGTTAAGGAAAACCTTATAAATAAGGAAAGAGATATCTATTTAACAAAATGAAACTCAATACAAAGAAGTTGACACTAAAGGATTTATTATTAGTGAAAGGCTGGTAATAATGATGAAGCATTGACATAATTACTAGAGAAGAATAGTGCCCTATCAAAAGAAGAAAAAGATCTCAAGACAAAACAAGAAATTCAATCAATTACACTGTGTGAAGAAATAAAAAAAAAGAAGAAAGCAATGGAAGACAATCTCATGGCTAAATAATATAAAAGAAATATGGTTAGTAGACTTGAAGAGAGATTATTTGAAGTACAAAAGCTTACAAATAATCAACTGGATATGATAAATTAACTAGTAATTACAAATTAGGAAGTAAATAGAAAGGATTTGGATATCACAAATCTAAGGTTATAGAATAAGAAATTGAAAAGTGAGGTAAGGCATGAAAAGGAATTTGTGGAGAGATTGAACAAATAAAATGAAGCAATCAAACACTTTGAAGAACTATTGAGGTCACATAGAACAAAAGACACATGTGGACTTGGATATAACAAGCACGCTTCATCTCTAGAAGAAGAAGAAGCATCCAAAAGTGGAGAACAGAGGAATCAAAAATGCAAAGGAAAACCTACATGTCATTATTGTGGGAAAATTGGTCACATGGTCAACATTTTCAAAATAAAAAATGGTAAGCAAACTCCTAAACCTAAACTAAGTGGTAATTATTTTAATTGCAAGAAAGTAGGACACCAAACACATGAATGCAAATCAAAGAACAATGACTCAACCATAAATATATCTAAATTCCAAGGTCATTTTTAAAACTATCAAAAGCATGGACATAGAGCCCATGAGTGCAAAATCAAGATAGTCAAATTGGATATATGAGAAACAAACTCATACATCAAGGAAAGGTAATTCCTATAATTGGGATTATGACACATGGTATAATTGTCACTATTGTGGCTAATATGGACACATCCCATAGAACTGTATCAAAACACATTTTAAAAGAAATTACAAGAAATGGCTAAATGGAGAAATAGTGTATCTTAGTTATCTCAAAGTTGGATATATCAGTAGAAAATGAAAAACCTAAACACCATCACCAACACCAAGTAATGAAATTGACGAACCTGAAAGAAAGAAAAAATGGATAGAGATAGTAAGAGATGGAAGTAATAGAGTAGAAGAAATTGCGATCACCCAATCTAATAGATCAGGTGATCACACTACATCTCTCTAAGGATAGAAGGTATGTAGGAGCTGTATACTCAAATGTTATATTTTACATCAATTCCTAGCATAAAAGTAATAAAAGTTCATATCTACATAAATAAAAGATGCATTAAGAACTAAAGGAATAATTAAATCATGGAGTACCAAGCATCATTGGTACAATATCTATTGATTGAGCTTTGTAGTATAGATCAAGTAATCAAGGAAGGTAATACATTGACTGAATGAATTAGTTATGAGCAAGTGAGTAACCTTGACTAAGATGAAATAGAGACCAAGCTAGTTTTCATACACCAACCAAGTACAAAGGCATTAAATGCATATCTAAAATGGGATTTTGAAGGTATTTATAAAATCTAGACATTCATTTTCAATCACCTCACAATCAAAAGAGTTTACAACAAGATTTTAAGGTGGTTGAACCAATTTTAGTGACTAGTGCAAAAGAATCATAGCAATTTACCATCAAATTTGTAAAACAAAGTAAGTTTTACTCTCAATGTCAAGTTAAATATTCAATGGAGATATTGCAAAAGGTTTTGTTTTAAAACCTAATTTAGAATGGCATACAAAAGTGAAAATTTGAAGGACAATATTGCACAAATTATAAGAAATGATCAAACTCCTTTGACTAACTTCATAAATTTAGTAAATATCAAAAAAAATGTTGATGATATTGGAGTTTTATCATCAATTCCACCCAAAGTCTTGACCATTTAGGATGTAAGATCCTTTTATCTATTCAAAATAGGAGAAAATAGAGTTTTTGAGATTAGAGAAGGTTATGATAAGTTGTGTGTTAATGGAGTCTTGAAAGATAGATACAAGATTGTTGTTGAGAAAGGGCTTACCTATGCCCTAGGTTTTCCAAAGGTTTTTAAAGTCAAATGGATAAATATTGTACTCAATCATATTCATAACATGAAAATATGGTTAGATGGTTGGTCGATCAAGATAAAAAAGGCTATCATTCATAGGGTAACTTGGTACCCTACCTTGGATTGACCAAAAAGTATAACAAGAGCAACAAAGAACGAAATTGAAAATTTGACAAAGCAAATGTGGAATGGTTGTGGTATGTCAATTGATGGAATTGAGGAACCATTAGTTGAATTTTATGTTCATGTAATTGCACACAAATTTTATCAATCTAGAAAGTTGAATAGTCTACCTTGTGTAGCAATGGATTTGGGCTTTAAAATTGTGAAGAAAGATCATTCCTATTATCTTGTTAAGCTACAACTTCACCAACTTATAGAGAATTTAGAGGCAGTGAGGAAAGTGAAGAATACCTCTTGTAAGTTTGGATATTTTTTAGTTTGTATATTTTTCTATGTACAAAACTCATTTCCTACCATTGGAACAATTACTTGGGATAGAAATTGACTAGCTATGGAGCATATTAGTGATTTAATTAATAGATTGGGAGAAAACATTGAAGTAATAATGGAAAACTATTTTGAAGAAGTCAAAATAAAGATGAGGAACATAATAAGGATTCCTAAGTTAGCTATGGACAAGTACTATGATGAAGTGTGTTTTATTGTAGATCCAAATTTTGTGTATGCCCAATCAGCTTTTCTAAGGATAGCATGGCTAAGGTCAATGCCCTAAAAAATTAAATGTAGATGAGGTCATTGTAATAGTTACTGTAATTTTAGCTGAAGACATAGATGCAAATGTTGAGCAATTTAGCACATATGAAATATTAATTATTGAGCTATCTTCTAAATTTGGCACACCCAAAGAAGGAAAGAAAAGAAAAATAAAGATTGTCGAGGGTGGAAATAAGGAACAAGGAGAAGGGTCTAGTTAGCCTATAAAGGCCAAGGAAAGAAAAGGGAAAGAACTTGGAGTTGCAAATCCTAAGGCTACCAAGCATAAAAGGGTTGTTGTTATTGATCCTAAGTTAAAGGATGAACTAAAGAAAGACATGAAAAAATTGGTGACACCTCCAAAGCCAAAAGGAAAGGTGATCATCACTAGGAAAAGGATATCTTAGCCCCATGGTTAGAAAATCAAAGGAATTCCATTAAAGAAGAGGAAACTAGTTGAAACTCAAAAGCATCCAACACAAGGAAAGTTGAGGAGGAAACTAATCATAGCACAATAAGAGGAGGAAGATGATGAGAAAACTAAGTCTGATGAAGCCATCAAACTTCAAATAGTAAAGAGACTCCCTCCAATGACTATGGACCATGTACATGCAAAATTGAGAGAATCTAAAAGTTTTATGGGATTCAAATATATTCATTATAATTCATTGAATAAAGATGATCAAGATAAGATTGAAGCAGTTTGAATTGATATGATGATTAAGTTTAGACATACACCATTGGAATCAGGAGTAGTATTTCCATTGGAATTATATAATCGAGTAGATAAAAAGTGGAAGTGAGTATTGTCCACTAAGAAATAAATAAGGGAGACAAGACTAGCACAAGCTATACAAAATTTGGGAAAGACTTGTATGTCTATAACCCTTAAATATTTTGTAAAGAATTTTGCACCGAGAGATAGGGCACATAATATTTTGAAAAATAAAGCTCATAAAGTTGATCAAGATAGCATTCAAATATGAAAATAATTTTTTGTGTTGCTTACTCCATCTATGGATGTGAGGGAAGGTTGAGACACAATAGAATTTGAAGATGACTACAAGAAAGAAGTGGCCAAGCTGACTGGGGATATTCAACAACCTCTTAGTTAGTGTGAATAGAAAGAGACTATCATAATAGAAGATAACACTGACACTCCTCCACCAAATCTAAATGTACTGAAAGAAGAGGACATTCAAAACTTAATGATAGATTCAAGAAAACTCTATACTAACCCAATTTTGTTATAGATTGTAGATTATTCAATTCTTTAAAGTAAGAAGACTAATGATGTTGATGTGACATCATTTATAGAGTATAAAAGTGCTAAGAAACTTGGAAGGGCATTAATTATATTTGCACCATTAACTTGTATGCCTATAATTTTAGAAATGATTAATGCACTAAATCGATAGAAGAAGAAGAAACATAGAAAGAGAAAGAGACTACTCAAGCTCTTATTCAATTTTCAAATGCAAAGTTTGTAGAACAAACAACTATGACACCTATGCAATAGGTGATTCCTACATAAGTGCAACATCCAAGATTGAGATCAAGTGAAAAGGGGAAACAACTAAAATTATCACTACCAAATGATACACCCTCGTGATCTCAAGATATGACTCATTTAGGTGAGGATGATGAGTTAGTGAGCCTTCATGAGTTAATTGCATTACCTATGTATAATTTGAAGAATCTCAAACTTGAACAAATGCAAGAGTTATGAACCTTGTTGAGCTATACGGCATAGAAAGAACAATTGAGGAGAGAGTAGAAGAGAAGGCAGGTATTACATACTATCAAAGATATTTTTGTAGATGCATTTGAATAATCAAAATACAATTTTGGATCAGCTAGTATATTTAATTGATAAGATTCAAACATAATATATTGAGACTAATGACAAATTATTACAATGGTCTGAGAGAAGAATGAAACATAAAGTACTAGAGAAAGTCTCATGGGAACTTGTACATAGACAATGTGAGTTTTCTACATCAGTCACACAATTGGAGACAATTTTTCAAACCATTAATTTAGTATATTTAAAATTGTGTGATATTGATTTCTTTATAGTAGATACTACACATTTATTAGAAATGTCACATGCAGACATAAGAGAAACTGTAATTATATTGGGCAAGAATGCAACTTCAAGCTCATTCTCATATCATGAATTGACATCAAGTCAAAGGTGATTAGTCAAGCTCATGGCTAAAGAAATAAAGATCAAGAATAAGTTGACATTGATTCAAATTCAATTACTCCCACACATAGAGATTATTTAGAAGAGAGTATCTATTGCCAAAACCATTTTGAAGAAAGATTAACATTTTGCACACATTGCAGGATTCATTGATCTATTTGTCTAGCTAGAGATTCAACATCAAATTTTGAATCAAGTTCAAGATGGAATAAAGGCTATGCCCATATTTTGGCAAGTCATTAAAAATTCTTTGATAAGTACCAATTAGCCCCAACAACCCCAAGTTCCATCAATGAAAAAATCAAGGAGGGCAAAATACGAAAAAATAAGAAAGGGGATAGAAGGGAATAAGACAAGGAGAAATAAGCAATGAGAAGTACAAAGATTAGACAGAGTAGTAGAAGACCTTTTAGTTTCCCTAGATTCAAGGGAGTATCTTACTAATTTTATGATTGTCTCCAATAGCTATATTAGGAGGATATCATGCAATACTAGTAAGACCATGGTTAGCCATTGTTGATGTCTATTTGGTTTGTAGATCTAGTGATATTATAATATTTGATGGATATATTAGTAAGAAGCTTAATTTGTATGCTCCTTCTCAACCTCAACTTGAGAATAAGGAAGTATTTTGGTCTGACTCAAGAGAAGTGAAAAATAAGTAAATTTTGTGGAAAATCTCATGATGATTAGTAAAGAATTAGTTATTCAAAAATAAGAGGAAGAAGGATTCCTATCCAATGTACTTCAAAATAATAATGGTTTAGAATATCCACTTTGTTGAAAAGATTTGTGTTCATTGCAAACCATCGTGTTTCCAACCATAATTGATTTCTTATATACTCTATTACTTTATTGTGTCATGAAATAGAAATATTTTCCTTGTCTAATGTATCCATGCTTGAGTTAACCATGCAAGTAGAGGAAGCTACAAGAAAAAAATTTAATGTTCATAGTATTCTTACCAACCATAAGCCTATGTTCTTTATCAGTGTCCAAAAACTTAATTATTTGCAAGTTATTATCTATGAAATATTACAAGGTCACCACTACAACCAAATTATCTATTAAAGGTTGAGCACATAGTACTTATACTAGGCAAGATAATGATTCCTGAGAATTTAGTAGAGACTAAGCAAATATGTGAGCCAAGAAATATAATGAAGACAAACCATATTAAAAAGCTAGTAAGAGCCAAGAAAATAGACATATACAAGCCAAATAACAGCATGAAGGGTTATGTTTGACTGAGTGTCAAAGAATTCAAGTGCCACATAATTAAATTTTGATATGAGAGTTTCTAATGGCACAAACTCATATATGTAAACCATTTTAGCTGACATTTTTATGGTATTTAATATTTGTAGATCTAGATCAAATGTTGTTTACACACTATTATAGAAGGTAATGAACCCAAGGTGAACAATTCAACCAATCAAGAAAAGGGATGTAAAGAACAAAAGATGATGAAGTTTAAGTCATTGATCAAGATCTAGAAACTTCACACAACACCTATTTAAGGAGGATTCTAACCATAGATTTGTATAGAATATAGAGGAGAGACTGAGAAGCATAGAGATTGTAAGTGTTGTGAATTTTTATCCAGATGTGAATGTGTGTGTGAAGAAGTAAAACAAAGTTTTAGAGATAGAACCAATAGAGAGAAATTAGAGCAGTGAAGGACTGAACAAAGATATCAAATTAGGAGAATTAGATCAGAGATACAGGAAAGAGGAGAGCTAGTATTAACTTGTAGAGCATACTGAAGGTTAGGTGCTAAATAAATTATTTTTTAATTGAGATAGGGTAAATCTCTTAACAAAATGATGCTAACAGGTTTATGTAAGTGTAGTGGAGAATGGTTGTAGGCTAGTTTCCCTTACGAGACTTTCGTACCAAGTACCTACTCTGTTGGCCTAGGGTATAAGATTGGGCTTTTCCCCCAAAGTTTAATCAAAAAATAATTTTCTAACTAGAATGGGGAGTAGGAGTGGGAGTAGTGCAAGTGTGGTGGGCAGGAAAAATGGATTTAAAATTTTGGGGGGGAATGACATAGAATCGACTGGATCGGGAGTGTAATCAAAGTCAATAGGGGACAATTCTAAAAAGGGAAAGGGTCCTGATGATGGAAGGACTATAGAGGATCTGAGGGGAGGTCCTAGGTAGGTTGTTGTTCTACCCAAAATGGGCTAGTCTATTTGGCATCAAACTGGTAGGCAAGTCATCCTTTCCACTGGTAAAGAATATTTCTTTGAATGATAAATGTATGTTTCCACTAGAAATATTGAACCAAATCATTGATATAAATATTTTATGGATGGAATCAACCTTGGTAGGAAGGTTTTTAGGTGCTAGACCCAACATTGAGGTCATCAAGGCCTTTGTTGAAAGGAAATGGGCTTTAAAAGGCCAAGTTGACATTGTTGTGATGGAAAAAGGTTCCCTTTCATTTGGTTTTTCCTGTGAAGAAGATAAATGTGAGATCCTTAGCAATGGTCCCTAGGTTGTGGGTAAACATACATTGATTCTATAGAAATGGGCTCCAGACATGTATTCTTTGGATGAATCTAGGATTCAAGCTCCAGTTTGGATTAGATTGACAGGGTTACCACTGGAGTTTTGGGTGGAGGATGTGTTTCAAGGTATTTCTAGTACCTTTGGTGAGCTCCTCTGTATGGATTCAATCATAGATTTGAGGAGAAGAGTGACCTATACTATAATCTGTGTGGGTGTTCTTCAAGGTATGGATATGCTAGAATTTAATTTTACTCAAATCTAAACTTGGTATATGGAAGTAGAATATTGAGTATGAGACTATTCCCTTTGTTTATCTCCACTACAAAAATTTTGGGCATTGGACTAAAAAATGTCCATCTTTGAATAGAGCACTCAAAAAAAAATTTAAAATTGGGTTCATAAAGGATTGAATGATCAAAATAGAGCTGAGATAACCAAAGGTAAGGAAAGGAATATCCATGAGGTTAGTGGTTTGGTGAACAGAAAGTTGGTGGTTGATGAAGATTCTTCTCAACCAAAGGTGAATGCTAAAGGGGATAATTAGGTAAGGGTTCCACTAGATCACAGTAGTGAGGCTAAAGTTCTAGTTCATGAAGGAGGTGTGCTTAGTCCCAATAAAGGGGATGAGGAAGATAGTGGAGAGATCCAGAATGATAACACTATTGAAGATGTTTTTGATTCATTTGATCTACCTAATTCTATCATCATGAGTAAGGAAAATCAATGTTTGATTGAACCTCTTGCAGATGTTACTACCATAGAAAGTAATCAAAAAAGGGGGGAAGTTGAGGAAATCTTTGAAGTTCTACAAGGGGTAGAGGAGGACTTTGGTGTAGATGGGACTCAAGTTGGGGGTAAAAAAATCACTAAATCTAAAAAGAAAAATGAGGTTGTATCTTCCAAAAAGAATAAAGATAATGCTTTGTTTAAAACAAGGAGTAATAAGAAAGGAGATATCTCTAGCACACCTTTGGGAAACAAGGCCAAGCCAGGGACTATTGTCTATCTGAAACACCATTGGGTAAAGGTATTAAGGCTAGAGATGTTGGTTTATCTCCTTCTTAAGTAGTTAGACCATCTAATGTGCAGAGAAGAATTGTTGAGACTAATAGAAGTATAGCAGGTGGTAGTCAAAGGACTATCTTATACTCAAAAAAATTCCATAAGAAATGAAGTTCATATCATGGAATATCAAAGGATTAAATAATCCTCACAAACAAGATATTATGAAAAATATGATTAGGGATAAAAAACCAGATATTGTTCTAATTCAAGAAACAAAAATGTTGAAGGATAGAGTGGAAGGTCTATTGGATTTTTGGGGAGGCAAGATTATTAGGAATGATTCTGATGGGGCCTCAGGTGGTATGGTGGTATACTAGAATGACAAATGTATTGATGGAGAAATTATCTCTCAGAATAGAAATATGATGAACATCAAATTTACCAATTCTAAGGATGGCTTTGTATGGGTGCTTACTAATTTTTATGCTCCCAATTCTAAATGGGGTAGAAAGGCTCTTTGGGAAGCTATCACCACTAAGAGAGAAAAAAATTGTGGAGGAGAATTGGATCATTATGGGGGATTTTAATACTCCTTTGAAAGAAAATGAAAAGATGGGAGGAAGTCATACTAACTTGGATAATAGATTGGATTTAATGGAGTTTATTGACAATCATCTTTTAAATGATATGGATTTGTATGGGATTGATTATACTTGGACCAATAGAAGAACTGGAAAGGACCTCATTCAGGTCAAGTTGGATAGAGTTCTTATTAGTAGTGATTGGTTCTTAAAATATAGATACTCTCTTTCTACTCAGGTTCATATTGGCTCAGATCACTATCTCATTTTTCTTGTGGCTGATTTGTTAACCTTTAAGAAGAATTGTCCCTTTACATTTGAAAAAATGTGGACTCTCCATCTGGGACTGGAAAATATTATTAAGGAATGGTGGAGCATATGTGTGGAGGGTACTACCATGTTCAAAATTTCAAGTAAGTTCAAAAATGTTTAAAAGGTTATCAAAAGTTTGAATAAGGATACTTTTTGGGAATATTTTTGAGAATAAAAAGAAGGTTTTAGAGGAGCTTAAAGAAATTTAGGATAGTATTCAGGTTGATGGATATGGGACAGTTTCTAGGGAAGAAGAGAGTGTGAAATTGACTGAGATAAATAATATTATTACTAAGGCGGAGATGTTCTGGAGGCACTGATCTAGAAAAAGAATTGAAGGAAGGGGATTGGAATACTAAGTATTTTCACATGACTACTTTGAAGCATAGGATGGCTAATAGAATTTCTAGACTCAATGCTAATGGAGGTACTACGGAGGATGAGGGGATTATAAAGAGGGAAGCCATGAATTTTTTCAACAATTTACTACAAGGTGATCCCAGTTTGGACAAGGAGAAGCAGAATATGTTTCTAGGTTGAATCCCAAACTATATATCAGAGGATCAGAATAAATTCCTAACTTCTATTCCATCTAATGAAGAAATTTCCAAGGTTGGATTATGTAAGGATAATTGGATGGAACATATTTGATTCAAATGATGGATGCAAGGGCTTCTGATGGAGATTTTGGGTCTACTAGGGGCTGCACACCCTATCTCGACCCATTTTCTCTCCTCCTCCTTGTGGTGGCTTTCTTGCTGGTTCGTGGCTCGCGTCTTATGCTTTCTATTATCTGCTATGTGGTGGGGTTTGTGGCTCACATTTCATGCTTGTGGTGGACTATTGTGTGGTGGGGTTCTATGTGCATGAATCCTTTTTGGTTGTGGGTGTTCTGATTCATCATGTTCTTAGTGATCCTTGTTTAGTTTTTTGTGGGAAACCACAGTAATGCTGGGTTGAGGGGCTCTTGCCCAATTTTTTTCCTTTCTCGCATGCTTTATCTAGGCTTGAGGTGTATGAGAGACCTTGGTGTCTCCTCTCCCCATCCTTTAGGTGAAGATTTGGTGATGGGTGAGCCAGCTTTGGGGGTGCATGCTAGTATTAGGGCTCTGAATGGTAAATCCCAATTGGGGGAAGGAGAATCCTCTTCTAATGGGAAGCTCCAATTACAAAAAATTAATGGATGTTTGCAAAAAGTTGAGGTCTAACCAATTTTAGTCATTCAACTTGAATAGTTTTTGGAGGACATTGAGTACTTGAGTAATCATGCTCTTATCTGCAAATTTTTGGGCCTTCGTCTTTCATTGCCTATGTTGGATTCCTAGGCCCGTCGGGTGTGGAACCTAGAAGGAGATATGGAAATTTTGTTAGCAGCTAACAATTACTTTATGGTCATCTTCTCATGCATGTCAGATAGGAATGAGGCCTTTGAAGGTGGCCCTTATTTCTTTAATCAAGTGGGGCTATTCATCAAGCCTTGGCACATGGGCTTTAACTCTACTGAGGACATCCCCTATTGGGTTTTGGTATGGGTACACTTATCTAGACGTCCTTCAAAGTGCTGGAGGGAAGATATTCTTCACTCAATCTTGATGCTTCTAAGAAAACCTATAGGATCGGCTACACAGACTCAAGATCAAAAGGTAATTTCTTTTGCTCGTATTTGTGTAGAAGTTGATTTAAATAACCCGTTGCCAGATTCTATAGAGATTTGTATGGGATCTATTTCCTAGATTTAGCAGTTGGACTACAAGACCCTACCTTTTAGATGTAGAATATGTCCTTCATAGATGTCCTAGGTATAAGGCCCCTTCCTTGGATGCTTCAAGTCCCCTTAGAGAGGACAAGGGAAAGGCCATGATATCTAATGGAACTACCGACAATGAGGGATTCACTCAGGTTAGATCTTGTAATAAGGGCAAAGGTAAGAAAAGAACCTGGATGGATAGGTGAACTGATGGCACCTTTAACAGGTTTGAGGCTCTTGGAGACATGGTCTAGGAGGAAGGCATCCCACTCGAGATCTCTTCTAAGGCCAAAAGTTAGCATGAGATTCAAGAAGGAGATATGTAGAGGGAGGATCAGATTCTAGTTATAGGAGATCTACAAGCTGAGTAGTTGGATATTGATTTGCCCCCTCTAGTTCAGGATATCAAGGATCTTCGTGGATCACAAGGTTTGCAAGGTCTAGTCTTGGTGGCCACTGACCCCCTTAGGTCTAAGGGGACATAAAATTCTAAAAAATGTAATAAGGCTCCCCTTGTTCTAGGCATTCATCAGAAACCCTTCAAAAAGGGACCTTTAGATAAACCGTCAAAAAGTGGCAAGAAGAATGATCAAGAGAAAGTGAAGATAATGGGTGAAAATTTGGTTGAGTCTGGGTCTATGTGACCCATTGATTTTCATTTCTCTCACCCCCATAAATGATAGTGCTATCATGGAATGTGAGGGGTTGAATAGCATCCCCAAAAAAAAGGTTTTTCATAGATTAATTGAGTCACAATCTCTTGATATGGTCTTCATTCAGGAAACTAAACTTTCATTGGATGGATTGGCTAATTGTGCTACATATATCTAGTCCCAAGGCTCTTGGTAGGGGGTGGGTGCCTTGAATAGTTTAGGAGGGGTGGCTTGCTTTTGAGACCCAAGGTAAGTCTCCCCACTATGGTGGATTTATAGCCAATCATCCATTTCTTTGATTGCCACTAGCTTTGGGAATGGAGAAAGGTGCCTCTTATCCAATATTTATGCTCATACAAACTTTCCAAGTAAATCTTAGTTATGGAACCATATTAGATTTATCTAATCTTTGGGACCTTATCTTACATGGATTATGGTAGGTGATTAAAATGTAGTTATTAGCCTAGAGGAAAAAAGAGGAGGGTTAGCTAGGTTGGACTAGTCCTCAAATTTACTCAAAGATATGATTAGCCCTTTGTTTCTTATTGATTTGAAGCCAACTAATGGTGTCTTTACTTGGAATAATCGGAGATGTGGTGGTGAGGCTATCTCAGAAAGGCTTGACAAATTTTTAGTTTCCTGTTATTGGATGGACAACAGGTGGATCACTAGTTCTGAAATTCTTGACTGGAGGGGATCAAATCATTGGCCCTTTAAGCTTTCCATTGTTCCATACAGAGTCAACAAGAATCCCTCTTTTAAGTTCCAGTTGTTGTCGCTCAAAGACTTGTCTCTACCTAATCTTATGGTGGATTGGTGGTATGAGGGGATGCATGATCATAGTATGACCATGTATACTTTTAGTAAGAGGCTTCAACATTTGAAATACAAGCTTAAGAGATGGAATAAATAGTGCTTTGGGCATATACATGTTTAGAAGACTACTTGTCAAACTAAGCTAGATAATATTACCTGCCAGATTTGGGACCAAGGGTTGAACTCTGAGATGAGTGAAGCTAAGTCCCTAGCTCTTAAAGAGTTGGAAGAATGGGAGCTTCAAGAGGAGATTTTCTAGAACCAAAAATCCTTTATTGAGTAGCTTTAGGAGGGGGATAGGAACACGACCTTTTTCCACAACTCTGTTAAGGAATGAAGGCATGGGAACTCTCTCTCCTTCCTTGTCTTAATGGATGGAATTCAGATCTTTTCTCATGAAGGCATCTCTAGGGAAGTAGTCAATTATTTCTCTGTTCTTTTTTTTAGGGAGGATCCTTGTGTTAGGCCTAAAGAGCAGGATATTTTGGATTGTATCCCTCACCTTATCTCTATAGAGGTGAATGCCACCCTCTTAAGTCCTATCTTACTTCCAGAATTGGAGAAAATTGTGTTTAATATGAAGAAAGGTAAGGCCCCTGGTCTAGATGGGTTTTCGATTGAGTTTTTCCAAGAATTTTGGGAGATAATAAAGTATGATCTCCTAGATGTGGTCCAGGAATCATATAGAAATAAATAGATGTTGAAGTCTTTAAATTCTACTTTCTTGGCTCTCATACCTAAGAAGGAAGGGGCAATCAGTTGGATCAATTTAGGCCTATATCTTTATGTAATATTGTCTACAAGATCATCACCAAATTGATTGCTAAGAGGCTTAAGCCATTCCTTGGTCTTTTGATCTGCTGAACAGGGTGGTTTTGTTGATGGAAGACAAATTTTGGATGGAATTGTGATAGCTACAGAGGCAATCCACTCTATGGCTACTTCAAAGGAGAAAGCTATGTTCATTAAACTGGACATGGCCAAGGCTTATGATTGGGTGAGTTGGGAGTTCTTACAAAAAAATCTTTTGACTTTTGGGTTTTTTGTGTAGTGGGTCAAATGGGTTCTTAGCTGTGTGACCTCAACCTCCTTCTCAGTTCTTATTAATGGAGAACTGTCAAAATTGTTTGGCACTTCTAGGGGGCTTCGACAAGGTGACCCTCTTTCTCCTTACTTTTTCATTATCATGGTAGAGGGTCTTGGAAAGTTTTTAAAAGCTTAGGTGTGGCAAGGTATTATCCAAGGTTGGAGCTAGAATAAAAACCTCCTTTCTTTTTCTCATCTTCATTTTTTGGATGATACCGGATTGATGGGCATGGCTAGAACCAATGAGGTAGTGAATATCAGGAAAGCTTTGGATATTTATTTGAAAGCCTCGGGATAGAGAATTAATGATGAAAAATCTTCTATATATTTCTTTAACACTCCTTAGCTTATTTAGAATAGGATTTCTAGAATTCTTAGACTCCAAATTGGCTCTCTTCCTCTAATGTATCTTGGGGTCCCTTTGTTCTTGGGTGCTCAGCAGAAGGATTACTGGTAGGGGATTTTGGATAAATTCAGGAGTAAGGTTAGTCATTAGACCTACAAATGGTTATCTTCTACTGGGAGAGTGGTGCTGCTAAAGACTGTGGTGTAGTCTCTTCCCATTTACAGGTGTTGTGTTCATGTTCCCCCTTCTAATTTTGTGAGGGATTTTGATGCTTTATCTCAAAAATTCCTTTGGTCTGGGAGCCTTCTTTTCTCAAAGTGGAGCCTGGTCAAGTGGGAGTATGTGTGTAGGCCGAAACATGTGGGTGGCCTTGGGCTTCACTCAATGGTTCTTGTTTTCATGGCCTTGGCTGCCAAATTGTACTGGCAATGGTGTAACAATCAAGATCAAGAGTGGGCTAAGATTCTTACCCATAAGTACTTTCCTAGTGTGGATTTCTCTAAGGTGCCACGTCTTCCTTTGGTGGGTAAGGGCTCTTGTATTTGGGATACTCTTAAGAAGGGAACCCAACTTGTTAAGGAGGGGCTCTTTTGGATTTGTAACAGAGGCTAAAATACTTTGTTTTGGTAGGACTTGTGGGATGGCCATCCTCTTATTCTTTCCAGTTATCCCTACCTTCTTCCTATTTCCCAAACTTTCACTAATGTTGGCTGGCTTAAGGTGGAGAATTTTAATACTGTCAAGCACCTAGGGCAAGTTGAGATAACTTGCTAGAATGATTCTTAGGAGTGGCCAATGGGTGGCTTTGATGAGGAATAGGCCCTTCTCTCTAGAGATCTGGAGGATAGGTTTTGCAACTCTCTCAATGGGAGGGACAGTTTGGCTTGGAGCCCTAGTCCAAAAGGTAAATTTATAGTGGCTCAAGGCTATGCTATCCTTGATAGGAACTTACATGATCTAGCTGAAGTGAATTGGTGGAAGAAGGTTTGGAGTAGCTTCTTATGGCCCAAATGTAACATTTTCTTATGGTTGTTGGCTCAGTAGAAATGCCTCACTTGGTAGAATCTCCACAAATGAGGTTTTCAAGGACCTTAGGTTTGTGTTCTCTGTTTGCACAATGAGGAGTGTATCTCCCATTTATTTTTTCTCTACCTTTTTTTGAGAGAGATATGGCATAGATGGTGGGAGGCTTGGTGTCATGGTTGTATTCATGCTACTTCTATTATTGATTTCTAGGAAAGCCTAGGCAAACCTCAAGTGAAGACTTCCTTCTTACAGATTGCTTGGATGGTTAGTCCGATCTTCATTCTTTGGAACATTTGGCTAGAAAGGAATCATAAAATCTTTTGTGATTTCAAATTAAGTAGCTCCCAATTGTGGAAGTTGATTCTCAATAGGCTCCAGGAGATGATCTATGCAAAGTGTGATATGTCTATTAATATTGATCTTGGGGATCAAGTTATTGTTAGGAATCTGAAACTAGGGGATAACTATCAAGGATGCATCCCTAGTAAAAGATCAAGCCATGATAATCAGTGGGTGTATTGAGATGGGAGGTGGTCTCCTCCCTCGACTGGGTTCTTGAAGATCAATACAGATGGATCTTCTCGGGGGAACCCTGGTCATTCTAGTATTGGGGCTATTCATAGACACAATGATGCTGGTCTAGTTTTCCTACTCTTTGTTTACAAGGGTCAACATTTGAATAATCTAATGGAGGCCCTAGCTATTAAAGTTTCCATTGAGCGTGGTTGTTTGTTAGGGTGGCAAAGGATCATCTGTGAGTCTGACTCTCAAATTGTCATGGATATGTTGAATAACCAGAGGTTGGAAGATGTTAGATGGAAACTTGCCTCTTTGGCCAGACAAATTCTTAGTCTTTGTAGTTCCTTGGACTCTGTTTCCTTTCATCATATCCCTCAAAAATGGAATAGAGTGGTAGATTTTCTGGCTAAGTGGGCTTCAGAGAATGTGGGTAGTTGGGCTATTAAGGGTAGGGATGAGCTACCTTCTGAGTATTATGAGATCATTGATCAGATGTTACTAGAGGATAGGAGTATGTAATGTTGTTTTAGGCCTTCAAATTTTTCTCTGTAACTTGATTTTGAGTGAATAAATTTTTACCCCTCTTTTTTTCAAAAAAAATGAAGAAATTTCCAAGGCTATTTTCTCACCAGGGACAAATGGGTTTCCTTTCCTATTTTTCCATAAGTGTTGGTGTATCATTAGTGATGATGTATGTAATGGGCTTAAGTAGTTCTTTGGTTCTAGGAAAATACTCAAAGAATTGAATGGTACCTTCCTTGCTTTGATTCCTAAAAATTCGGTTGCTAATCTAGTATGGACTAGTTTTGAACAATCAATCTTTGTAATTCTTTGTATAAAGTTATTTCTAAAGTGCTAACTCTCATAATTTTGTCTCTTCTCCCTAA
This sequence comes from Cupressus sempervirens, assembly GCA_028749045.1. NCBI lineage: Eukaryota > Viridiplantae > Streptophyta > Pinopsida > Cupressales > Cupressaceae > Cupressus > Cupressus sempervirens. The sequence goes on from CM053790.1 coordinate 539,023,778, forward strand.
TTTGATATCTAGGCAGCAGATTGGTTTTGTTCTTGGTAGGGAGATCTTGGATTCAATTATCTCAGTGCATGAAAATATTCATTCTCTCACTTATCCAAGAAAGAGGGGTTCCTCCTTAAACTTGATCTATCCAAAGCTTATGATAGAGTGGACTAGGATTTTTTTTAAAGAGGGCTTGAAGCTTTTGGTTTTAATTAGAGATTTAGGGATCTAGTCCTTATGTTGGTTTCTTTTGCTCCTCTATAGATGTTGGTGAATGGTTCACCAACTCCTTTTTTTCAGGTTTCTTGTAGTTTAAGGCAGGGGGTCTGCTTTGGCCTATCCTCTTCATTCTAATGGCTAAATATTTGGGAAGATTTGTGGAAAAAATGGTGAATGTGCGAGATTTTTTTGGTCTAAAACCCTTGTACAAAGTGTTGATGTGTTCACATTAGAAATTTGTGGATGATTCTATAGTGATGGGAGAAGCTTCAGTTAGAAATACTAGAAACATAAAGAAGGATCTGGAGGATTATGGGCAAGCTTCTGGTCAAATTATTAACTAGAATAAAAGTGTTATATATTTTATCAATGTTAATGATATTAGACAAAATAAAATTAAAAGAATTATTGGCTCTAATATTGGCACCTTACCAGGTTCTTATCTAGGATTACCCCTTTGTTTGGACAGTTTGTTGATTGATAAAATTAATTCAAAGTTAGTAGGGTGGAAAGGTTCCCTCCTTAGTTGGGCTAGTAAGGTTATTTTCCTCAAATATATTTTACAAAATGTTTTGTTGTATGCCTTAAGTGTTTTTCAGATCCCTAGAAAGTTTGCATTGGCAATTGAGAAAATTCAGAAGCTTTTCTTATGGACAGGTATGGAAAAAAGAAAAGACTACCCCTAATTTCTTGGTAGAAAGTTTGCATGCCTTTTAGTAAAGAAGGCCTTGGCCTTATAAGAGTTACCACTTTGAATAATTTTTTCCTTACCAAGTTGTTATGGAGATGGCATAAAGAGGAAGGTGAATGGTGTGATATTTGGAACAATAAATACAATTGGGAGAATCAAGATCTTAAAAACTTTATTAACAATGAGTCTGTGTAAGGGGATTCAATGATTTGGAAACATGCTCCAAAAAATAAATAGATTATTAAGAAAGGGGTCAAATGGAAGGTGGGAAATGGGAGGACTATTCTTTTTTGGGATGATATTTGGATTCTTGATCCCCTACTCAGTGTTGATCAAAGGTGGAATGGTTTTATAGAGTAGTGTACGAATCTCTTCGAGATTTTTGTAGAAGACTATTTGGAGGAGAATAAATAATTGGATTTCAATAGAGTGGATAAAAACCTGAATAATCACAACAAGATTCTAAATGTTTCCTTTTGAAGCCATGAGGAGGATGCTCTGATATGGAAATATAATCCCATGGGTTTTTTCCTATGTCCTTGGTGTATGCTAATAATTTGGAGAGCATCATGAGCCTTGTTGGGATAGAGCGTGGTTCAAAGGTATGACTTTCAAAGTTAACATATTTTTTTGGATTCTTTTGCAAGAAAAAATTTTGACAACAGATAATTTATTGAACAGAGGGTTCAACATAGTTAATAGATGTTATCTCTGTAAGAATGATGCTAAATCAATTAACCATATGACTATTAACTGTTCTTATACTAGAAGGGTATGGGAAAGGGTTTGTAGTTTGCTAAATATTACTTGGGTTATCCTTGCTACAATACAAGACTTTTTAATGTTTGGAAGTCACCATCTAATAATTTCTTGATTTTGAGATTGTAGGATTTTATTCTCTCGTTCCTTTGCTGGGGAATTTGGAAGGAATGTTATTATAGGGTGTTTAGGGGCGTTGAATCTAATCCAGATCAAGTATTCTATAAGATAAAGAATATGGTGACTGAGAATATTAGATCCAGTGGAAAAGGTCAACAATCTCAAAATGATTAGGAAGAATCAATGCTTTAGAATTGGAATTTAAATGGTATCAGTTTGGTGCAAATTGGTCCTAACCTTAAGGATCTAGTTAGATGGGATTTCCCCTAGATGGACTGGTACAAGATAAATTTTGATGGGGCTTCAAAGGGAAACCCAAGAATTTTTGTTAGTGGTATCATCATTAGGAATGTGAATGGGGATAGAGTGGGTGGAATGGCCACTCCTATTGAAGTTCAAACTAACCATGTGCGAAAAGCTAGTATGGCCCTCTATGGTCTTAACTATGCAAAGAGTTTGAATTTGAATAAGATATGGCTTGAGGGGGATTCCCTTAATATAATTAATTATCTTAATAAAGTTACCAATTCTTCTTGGACTATTAATAACATTATAAGTAAGGAAATAGATCTTGTCAAATCCTTTGAAATTTGTGTTGTCACTCATAATTATAGAGAAACAAATCAAGTTACTAACTAGGCAGCTAATGTGGCATGCAAGAGTGATGAAAAGGTAATATGGAACCACAATGATATCATGCCTATTGAGGGGTGTTTACTAATCAAACATGACAAAGCGAGAAGTAAGAAAAAGTGCTTCATTAATGATGAATATGCTAGGAAGGACTAATTATTATATGGGAAGAATTCGGAAGCAGTGGACTATTATGAGAAGGATAGTGTGTTACCAATCAATACCACATGGATTGTGGGTCTTTTTTCCCACAATTTTCCTTGGTCATGACATTGACTATAGTTTTCAGTTGCAGAGGGTTTTTCTAAGAAGAGATAAAATTTGTCTTCGAGATAAGAAGATGGGAGGAAATTGAAAAAGAATTGAACCAGTTAGTTGCAAAGAGTGGAGGAAGAAGAAGGAAATATAGGAGATTCTAGAGCAAGGGAACTTTACTAGTTTTATGGAAAAATTAAAATGAAGCAACCCTACCATCACCCAACATTTCATAGACTTGGAAAGACAAAAGCGCTCTAGTGGGAAATCAAAGGGTGGAGGTGTTTGAAGACATCATAGCTGAAGCTATGAGGCTAGATATGGAGGGCATTAATTTCTACTAGGATAGGAAGCTCTTAGATAGGGCAGTCAACAAGTTTGCAGATTCATCTAAAGAATGCAACAAATTGGTTAAAATAGGTAATTTCTACTTTAGCCCACCTTCCATTTCATGTCCTTGGAGATTTTTTGTGTTTGTGATTATTGAGCATCCTTCTTTAGATGGGCACTTCACTAAGATTTATGGTCACCATTTCATGTTAGTCAATCATTTTAGGCATGGGGTTAGGATAAATTTTCCTTTTTACCTCAAACAATCTCTAGGTAATTATATTCTTACCTTTCAAAATGACCCTAAGGGAGATCACACATTCCATGAGGGGTCAATGGTTTTAATTATGAACCTTCTAAAGTCAAAAAAGGTGGATAGGCCTAGGCTGAGTAAGAAATTGCTTGATTATGAGATGGAGGGTAGTGATTCTGAGGAGGATTTTGATAAGGATACTAAGGATGAGGTGGATGAGGTTGATAAAGAAGACCATGAAAGGGTATCTAGGAAGTGCTTCTAAGAAGAAAAGAAAGGGAAAGGAGAGTGAGTTGGATCCAGATAGTGATTATGAGGAGCAAAGAAAGGGTTTTCAGAAGAGAGGAACATAGGAAAGGTCTCAGGAAATAAGGGAAAGAATGCAAAAAGTGTCTTTCTTCCCTCTAATGATGAACCTTTAGTTAAAAGGATGGAAAGAAAAAAGAAAAATGGAGTTTTCTTAAGATTAGGTTAATGACAATGTTACTAAGCAGGTGGACTTGGACAAAAACAATCAAGGGAAGCAGGAGGACTACTTTGAACATACCAGGGAAGAGGATAAAAAGGGGTTCCTAAAGGGAATCATGGGTAACCAGGGTCAATTATGAAGGATATTGGTACCCTTAAATAGTAAATGCATGAGATTACAAAGGACTTTGATCAACTCAATAGGATGGCAAGGGGGGAGCATATATTGGGTTAGCACATTGATAGGCTCTCTGAAGTCACTAGCAATGTGAAAGAGGTAAAAAAACTTGATGAAGCATGTGCGACCAATTGAAACCAAAAATAGTAACCTTGAACAAGTAAACAAAGATATCCAAAAAAGGATGGAGAGTCTGGATGATAGAGTAAGTAATATGGAAAAAATAGTCAAGAAATTGGCAAATTAAAATTGTAGTATTTTGAAGACTGTGGCTGATAACTTCAACACATTGCTAAACAAAATGGATCAAAGTAAAGGCCATGACTACTCTATTGTGAATGAGGACCAGGGCTTGAGCAAGCACACAAGTGCCAATTCTAGGAAGACTAAAGGAGTGGAAGCAAAAAAGCTAGATGAAATGAAAGCTTCTATAGAAAATATGAACATTCTAGCAAATCAAGTTGCAGACCTGTCGATCACTCTATAGTTGTTCGGGTGTTGTCCTTTTGCTTTTATTTTGCTATCTTTTAGTGCTTAGCTATACATTGGCCTCCTATTTCTATGGTTGTTTAATTATTCTCTGAGGCCTTTTATTTTTTGAACTTTTATGTTTGTACTTCTTTGATACTATGTTAAAGGTTTTAGGTCCTTCAAAATCTATTTTTATGTAATCAAAATAGGCTTATGTAAGTCTCCTAATGGAATCCTTACTTTATTTTGAGTGTAAAATCCTTTAACAAGGTGAGGCCTAATAGTCTCTTAAGCTTTTAATAGGGAAAATCCCTCATAGGGTAGATCATATCTTATGATTAATCATTGTAGCCTTAACAAGCTCATTTTATTGTTGCAATAGTGAAGATTTGTGGTTTTCATCCCCACCCTAGTTTTACCTTCATCTTGAAGTGTTCTTGGGTTACCAAATCATTGTGTTATTTTTGGAACTCTTATGGATGTGGTGCATTTTATTTATGTTACAACATTTTAGTTTTATTGATATATCTATGAGATGAATTAGGAATGAATATATTATTGGTTTTGAAGATAAAAAGTTTAAAATCCTGATTCATGCCCCCCCTCAATATCTTATTTCACATATACTTATTCCAATAATTGGTATCATATCCTTGTTCTCTTGTAAGGAAGTTGAATAGCTTGAGAGGATAAGATCATGGAGATGGCAGTTTACAAGATGGGAAAGATCATTGAGAATTAGATGATTGAAATAAAAATTATGTTGCAATGATTAGAGATAGAAAAAGAGTAGTTGAGGAAAACCCTAAAGAGAAGAAGAGAGTTAGTTATTCAGCTAAATGATACTTAATGCACAAAATTTGACACACAAGGACTTCTGGAAAGTGGAAATACTAGTAACAATAATGAAGCAATGACATAATTGTTAGAGAAGAATAGTGCCCTAGTGAAAGAAGTAAAAGATCTCAAAATAGAACAAGAAATTCAATTTGTTACACTATGTGGAGAAATTGAATAAAAGAATAAAGTAATGGAAGACAAGGTCATGGCTGAGGAAGAAAAAAGGAAGATAACTAGAAGACTTGAAGAGACATTATTTGAATTTTAGAAGCTTACATATAATTATCTTGACGTGATAAATCAATTGGTAACTACAAATCACGAAGAAAATAGAAAAGACTTGGAGATCACAAATCTAAAGCTACAAAATAATCGATTGAAAAATGAGTAAAGGAATGAAAAGGAACTCATAGAAAGGATGAACGAATCGAATGAATCAATCAAGCACTCTAAAGACATGATGAAGTCACCTAGAGAAAAAGACACCTCTAGAATTGGATACAACAAGTAATCTTCAACTACTAAAGATGGAGAATCATCCAAAAGTGGAGAACAAAGGAATGAAAAATCAAAAGGAAAACCTACATGTTTTAAATGTAAGAAAGTAGCATATCAAATGCATGAATGTAAATCAAAGAGAATTTATTCAACCAAAAAGGTATCTAGATTCCAAGGTCATTGTTACAATTGTAAAAATTATGGACATAGAGCTTATGAGTGCAAATTTAAGAACAAGTCACACTGGTTACCTGAGAAACAAAATCATACAAAAAAGAAGGGCAATATCTATTATTTGGATTAAAATACATGGTACAGTTGTCACTTAATGGAGAGTATGGACACATTCCAAAAAATTGCATCAAAACACATTTATGAGGAAATTACAAGAAATGGTTAACTGGAGAGATCGTATGTTTAAATTGTCTCAAATTTGGACACATTAGTAGGAACTACAAAACTAGGACACCAACACCAATACCAATCAATAAAAATGACAAACTTGAATGGAAGAAGAAATGGATAGAGATAGTAAGAGCTTGAAGTAGTGAGGAGAAGACATTGTGATCACCCAATCTGATGGATCAAGTGATCACACCACATCTCACTAAAGAAAAGAAGGTATGTAGGAATTGTACACTTAAAGTTATATCTTACATCAGTTCCTAGCATAAAAGTAATGAAAATTTATATCTACATAAATAGATGCATTAATATCTGTCAGAAATAGAAAATTAGAAAGTATCGAGCATCAGTGGTACAAATCTAAATTGACCAAGCCTTGTTGTATAGACCAAATGATCATGAAGAATTACATATCAATTGAGTAAATTAGTTATGACCAAGTGTGTAACCTTGAATGAACTAAAGACTGAGCTAGTTATCATACACTATCTAAGTATGAAGACATTAATTATAGACCTAAATTGAAAGATCAAAGGTATATATCAATTTTGAACATTCATTTTTACTCACCAAGCAATTAGAGAGCTCAAGAGAAGATTTAAAGTCAATAGAAGCAATTTTAGCAACTATAACAAAGAATCTTAGTAAGCTATCTACAAATTTGTGAAGTATTAGTCACAGTGCCGAGTAAAGTATTTTGTAAAGGTATTTTTGAAAGTATTTTTTTTAAACCTTAGTTCACAATGGCTTATGAAATTAAAATGGTGAAGGATAGTAGTGCACAAATCATTAGGAATGATCAAAGACCTCTACATAATTTCATAAATATAATTAACATTGATACCCCTATTGCTGATGTTGAAGCATTGTCATCAATTCCACCAAGAGTCTTGACTATTCAACACATCAGATCATGCTATCAATGTAAGATTGGAGAGATTGGAAATGTTGAAATTAGAGTAGCATATGACAAGATATACATTGATGGAGTGTTGCAAGATGAATTCAATATCATTGTTGACAAAGGGCTTACCCATGAACTAGGATTTCCAAAAGTTTTCAAGGTGAAATGGATGAATATTATGCTAAGCCAAGTTCATGACATGAAATTTTGGTTAGAAGGTGGACCAATAAAGATCAAAAAGGTAGTCATTTGAATGGTAAATGAGTACCCTACATTGTAATGACCAAAGAGCATAAGGAGTGGAACACAAAATGAAATTGAAAACCTAACCAAGGCAAAGTGGAACAACTATAAAATGTCAATAGACAACATTGAGGGTCCAGTAATTAAATTCATTGTTTGTATTATAGCACACAAGTTTTATCAATGAAGTAGATAGAAAAGTGTGCCATGAATTGTAGTTGATTTGGACCACAAAATTGTGAATAAAGATCATTCATATAATCTTGTTGAGTTGCAATTGCATCAACTTATAGAAAACCTAGAAGTAGTCAGAAAAGAAAGAACACCTCTTATAAGTTTGATTCCTTGGTTGTTTGTATATTTTTCTATGTACCAAATTATTTTCCTACCATTGGAAGGATTACATGGGATAGAAATAGGACTTTTGTGGAACATTTAAATGACCTAATAGATAGGTTGGGAGAGAATTTTGAGGTAGAAATGGACAACTACTTTGAGCGATTCAAAGAAAAAATGAAAAATAGAATGAGAATTCCAAAGTCTATTGTAGGAAAATATTATGATGAAATATGTTTCATTGTAGATATAGATGTTTCATATACATAGGAAGTATTACTAAGGGTAGAATGCCTAAGGCCAATTCCTTATGAGGTAAATTTTGAACATGTATCAGTAGTAATTACTACATTATTGGTAGAAGATATTGATGCTAGTGTTGAGTAGTTTGGCACATATGGGGTTATAATTGTTGGGATAACTACAAAATATAGTACACCTAAGGAAGGTAAACAAGGAAGAGAAATTTTTCCAAGGCCAATATTAAAGAAAAAGGAGAAGGGTTAGGACAACTCTCAAAGCTCGATGAGGGCAAAGGCAAAGAGCTTTCAGTTGTGAAGACAAAGGCCACTAAATAAAGAAAGGTTGTTATTATAGAACTTAAGGTGAAGGAAGACCTAAAGGACATACAAGAAATAGTGACACCTCATTGGCCAAAGGGAAAGGTGGTCATCACCAAAATGAGGTCAGCACAAACCCCTTACAAGCTATTAAAAGGTAGTCCATCAAAGAAGAGGAAACAGGTAGAAGTCCAAACCAATCTGAAGAAGAGAAAGTTGATCATTTCACAAGAGGAGGAGGAAGATAAAGAAAATACTAAATATAAAGAGACTAGTAAGCTACTAGTGGTAAATAAATTACCTCCAATGGCCATTGATCAGGTATGTACAAAGTTGATAGAATTAGAGGGCATAATAGGATTCAAAGACATTTAGTATGATTCTTTGAGCAATAATGATCAAGTTAAACTTTAAGATGTAGTGATTGATATGATGATCAAATTTAGGTGCACACTCTTGGAATTAGTAACATAATTTCTAGTAGGATTGTACACAAAATTAAGGCATTAATTGTATATTTGGCACCAAATTTTTGTACAAATTTTGAGAAAGGAAGTAAATTTTGAGAAAGATTCATGCACCAAGATGGTAGAAGTTGATGTAACACAGAAAGAGAAAGAGGCTACTCAATCTCTTATTTAAATTTTGAGTGTAAAGGTTGTAGGACCTACACAAGTGACACCTATATAATAGGTGATTTATACACTAGTGCAGCAATTGAAAGAGAGATCAAGTGAGAAAAGGAAGCAATTACAATTATTACTAGCTAATGACATACCCTCCAGATCTCAAGATGTGACTCATAGAGAAGAGGATGATGATGAGTCAGTGAACATTGATGAGGTAATTACATTGCCTAAATATAATTTGAACAATCTTACACTAGAGAAAATGCAAGAATTGTAAATCTTGTTGAGTTGCAAGGAAAAACAAGAATAGTTGAAAAGAGAGCAGAACAGAGGTCAAGTATTACACATGGTCAAAGATATTTTCTCAAAAGCATTTGGAATTACAAAAATAAATAATTAGCATACAATTTTGGATCAGCTAGTAAATGTAGTGGACAAAATTTAGACAGATGACATAGAGACAAATGAGAATTTATTACAATGGTTTGAAAGAAGAATGGAGCATAAAGTACTACAGAAAGTCTCGTAGGAACTTGTATAGAGAAACATCAAGCTTTCTGCATCTATTATACAATTGGAAACAATTTTGAAGACCATAAATTCTTTATACTTGAAACTATGTGATATAGATTTCTTTATAGAATATACTACATGGTCATTAGAGCTATTGCATTCAGACATGAGATATAATGTTATCACATTGGGTAAGAATGCAAGTTCAAGCTCATTCTCCTAAAGTGAAATAAATTTTAGTCAAAAGAGGTTACCCGAGTTCATAGTTAGAGATGCAAAGATAAGGAACAAATTGGTATTGATTCAACTTCATCTATTACCACATATTAAGACAATTTAGAAGTTAATCTCTATTGCTAGAGATATTTTGAAGAAAGAGACACATTTTTCAAAAAATTTAGGATATATTGACCTAGCTACCCAACTAGAAATTCAATCTCAAATTTTGGAATAGGTATAGGAAATATGGAATAAAGGTTGTGCCAATATTGTGGCAAGTTATCAACAATTCTTTGAGAAGTTTCAACTCACCCCAAACACCCCAAGTTCCATCAGTGACAAAAATAAGGGGGATATTGATGAAAAAGATGAAATATTAAGAAAGAGGGAGATTAGAAATAAAGGAGGTATAAAGAATCAAATTTTGGTCTCAAGGGGAGAATACATTTTTGGAACGAAATGATTTCATGAAAAAGTGTTTTTTCCACTAATGTTAAAGGGGTAGATTGTTGATCTCTAAGCCTGTCTTGTCGATTAGTGTCCAAACACTTAGTCACTTTCAAGTCATTAACTAGGAAAGATTACAAGGTCACCACTGTAGCCGAATAATCTAGTAAAGGCTAAGCACACAATACTTATACCAAGCAAGATAGTGATTTCCAAGAATTTAGTAGAGACCGAGTAGATATGTGAGTCAAGAAATATAATGAAGAGCAAGCATACTAAAAAGTTTGTAAGAGTAGAGCAAACAGACATATAGAAGTTGAGTAATAGCATGAAGGTTTATGCTTGACCGAGTGTCAGAGAATTCAAGTGCCAAGTATAGTTTTGATATGAGAGTTTGTAATGGCACAAACTTGTATGTAAACCATTTTCACTAACATTTATATGGTATTTAATATTTATTGAGCTAGATCATATGTGTTTATGCATCATTATAGAAGGTAATGATCCCTAGGCAAACAATTGAACCAATTAGAAAAAGGGATGTAAATAGAAAAAGATGATGAAGATTAATTCATTGATCAAGATCTAGAAACTTCACACAATGCCTATTTAAGGAGGATTCTAACCCTAGAATCATATAGAATATAGAGGAGAGAAGGAGAAGTATATATATTACAAGTGTTGTGAATTGTTATCAAGATGTGAATGCGCATGTGAGGGAGTAAAACAAAGTTTTAGAGATAGAACTAGTAGAGAGCAATTAGAGTAGTGAAGGACTGAATAGAGATATTAGATTAAGAGAATCATATCAAAGATATAGAAAAGAGGAGACCCAATATCAGCTTGTAGAGCATATCGAGGGTCAGGTGGTGAATTAGTTATTTTGTAATTGAGACAGGGTAAATCTCTTAATAGAGTGGTCCTAACAAGTCTATGTAAATCTCCTAACAGAGTCCTTACTTCATTTTGAGTGTAAAATCCTTTAACAATATGAGACCTAATAGTCTCTTAAGATTTTAACAGGGAATACCCCTCACAAGGTAGATCATATCTTATGATCAAACACTGTAACCTTAACATGTTCACTTTATTGTTGCAATAGTGAAGAATTATGGATTTCATCCCCACCCCAATTTTAATTTCATCTTGAAGTGTTTCTAGGTTGCCAAATCATTCTATTATGTTTTGAACTCTTATGGATGTGATGCATTTCATTTATGTTACATAATTTTAGTTTTATTGATATATTTGTGACATGAATTAGGTATGAATTTATATTATTGGTTTTGAAGATAAAAAGTTTAAGATCTTGATTCACCCTCCCTCTTAGTATCTTGTTTCCCATATACTTATTCCACTGAGTTTTATCTATCCTGTTGCAGAAATCCATTGGGTTTCCCCATTTTCCATTCTACCTAAGAAGGGGGTAAAGTGGAGTGTATGTGTGGATTATAAAGATCTTAATACATAAGTAAAGAAATACCATTTATTTTTCAATTCATTTCTCAAGTATTGGATTTTTTTTACGAAAGAAATTTTTTCTTTCCTTTATGTATTTAATGGGTACAATAAGATAAATATTGCACTAGTGGACCAAGAAAATACCACCTTTAGATGTCCTTGGGAAAAATTTCCTACTTGGTCTTTCCCTTTGGTCTTTGCAATGCTCCTGCAACCTTTCAATTGGTTGTGATAAGTATATTTCATGATCTCTCATATGATTGTATGGAGATCTATATGGATGATGTTGTTTATAGAGAAACTTTTGAAGAAGATAAAGACAGTCTAGGAAAGGTGTTATAGAGATATAAAGACTATAATATATATCTCAAAATTTAAAATCACTTTATGATGATGAAGGACGGAATTTCCTTCAATCACTACATCTCGCCTACAAGAATTCAGGTAGACCCTCTAATATAGAAGTTATTTCTAGTCTACCTTTTCCTTCCAAGAAGATGGAGATAAAAAGATTTTTTGGAACATGCTATTTGTTATAGAAGGTTTATTAAGGACTTAAATAAAAATTTAGCACCATTGTACATTCTTCTAAAAGTTGATGTAAAGTTTGATTGGACAATAGAATATGAGAAAGAAATCTTAGATCTCTAAATTTCCCTCACTAATTCTCCTATGATGAATGGACCATATTGGTGTACTCCTTTCCATATACACATAGATACATCAAACTATGTTATCGATGTTATCCTAGGTTATAAAAATAGAATAACAAAGAATTTTATCTATTATACTAGCAAAAATATACAAGAGAATAACTTAATTACACTTTCTTAGAGAAGGAGATGTTGCAATATTCTATGTACTCAAAAAGTTCAAACACTAAATCATGGGATATCCAATATGTGTTTACACAAGTCATGCATTAATCTGATATCTCATGAATAAAATCTCTATCACAAGAGGGTTTTTTAAGTGGTTGCTTCTAATGCAAGAATTTGACATCACCAATGTAGACAAACCAATAAAGAAAATATTGTAGTAAACTTCCTTTCTATAATTCAAAGGAGAAATGATCTTGATGTCATATAGGACCCACTTCTTTATGAGCATTTTTTTTCATCAAGATTATACATCCTTGACCCATTATACAGACATAGTTAATTACATAACTACAAGAAGGAATCCCTTGCACTTCTCACCAAAGGGAAAAAGTTTATTATAGGAGAAAAGTTTTAACTTATCTTGTATAATGGATTACATTTTCTACACAAGTCCTAATCAAATAATGAGGATATGTGTGAGAGAGAGGGAACCTATGAAATCTTGCATGCATATCATGATGAACCATGTGGTGGACATTTTTCTTCTAACATGAAATCCATGAAAGTATTGAATTATAGTTACTATTATCCAACCTTGCTTAAAGATTCACCCAAATATACCAAAAGATATGATAGGTGCTAAAGATGGGTGGACCAACTAGATCTAATGAGATGGCCCTATTTCCACAAGTCATTATCACACTTTTTGACATATGGGGACTCAATTTCGTGGGTCCTATTGGTATACCTTTGGTAAGACCTATATCCTTGTATATATTAATTATGTAATAAAATGGGTAGATGTTAGACCTATGAAATATGTTAGGGATAATAAAGTTGTAGAATTCCTCCATGAGGAAATCTTTACTATATTTTTAATTCCAAGAGAAATAGTTATAGATTAGGAGGCATAATTCACTTATACTCTTATTATAGCCCTGGTAAATGAAAATAATGTAAGGCACAAGAAATATACCCCCTATAATCCTCAAGCCAATGGTTAAGAATAAATTATTAATAGAGACATAGAGGTCATCTAGAAAAAAAATAATGAATTTTCATAGAAAATATTGGGTTTATGGGTTGCCTAAAGCCATATGGGCATATCAAAACACATGGAAATCCACCACACCATTTGAGTTGGTGTATGAAAATAAATTTTTTCTACCCATAGAATTTTAGCATAAGACTCTAAGAAATTCTTTGGAGCTTGACCTAGACCTAACCACAAAAAAAATAGAGAAAATCATATAGCTCAATTCTTTAAATAAACTGAGAAAATATTAAATGCTATAATGCCTACCTCATTTTTCTTTTAGTTATATTTTCAAACACTTTTAGGCCAATTTCCATATCATATTATTGGATGTAGTGGTAATTGGTTACCCAGATGGGTTGATACTATCTTCATGGTTTGCTTTTATATTTGATGAGAAAATTTGTACTTGGGATATTTTGTGTTACTATGATTCATGGTTATCCATGTGATGATGTTTCAATGTTTTATATAATGGTTAAGATTATGATGATTTTTTATATTGACTATCAATACATACCCCTTACTTTCATGTGTGTGTGTGTGTGTGTGTGTGTGTGTGTGTGTGTGTGTGTGTGTGTGTGTGTGTTTTAGCTCTTTGTTTTTCATGACTAATGTGGTCAAGGGAGGGAGTTGTAGTCATCTGATAGTTGGGATCTACATGATGTACCACTCCCTATTATTGTATGTTTAGTTTAGATGTGTGTGTGTGTGTGTACATGCTTAGCTTTTATGCAGGTTGTAGGTATGGGGCATTGACTTCCCTAAATTGCCAAGATGAGCGTGCTCTATCACAATATCTCAATGGTAAAAGAGGGGAGATGGTTTTCAAGTCCAAATCCCAACCCTGAGCCATTTTTTCTTGTAGTAAAGAAAAAGTATATGATTTATCTACCCCTTGCAAATTCATCAAGGTGACGTGAATTCAATGACTTAAGCCTTGAGTTTGATATTTATGTTTTATTTCATTGTTGAGTTCATTTTTAGCAAATGGTTTACTTTGTGACTTTAAGTGTCATTAGTCAGCCAAATAAATTATTTAAATTAATAATTTAATTGAAAACTTTAGGAAGGAAAAACATTACCATATTTTATTAAAAATATTAGATTAAAAGACTTAGTTAAAAAGACAAAATTTGAAATTAATAATAAATTTTTTTCTAAAAGGCTTAAGTTGGCCAAATAATTATTATTTAATTTAGCCTTTGTAAATTTAGAAGTTTCTTTCTATATAAAAATAATTAAATATTATTTGGAATTAAAATAAATAATATTTTCCCTCAAAGCATCTTGTTAAATTAAAGTCAAGTGGGAATTATATATATATATATAGGCATTAAGTGTGAATGAAGTATTTAATTAAAATAAAATATATAGAAAATTAATAAGGTGAGAGGCTCTTTCGAAGATGAATACCCTTAGGGTTAAAGGTCTTTAATTGGGAATTGGAACTCATTTCTCCACATAAGTGTTTGGAGAAGCAACATGAGAGTTTACAAGGGGGAATTTCTCTATGGAAATTTAAAGGCGGGAATTTTGTAAGCACAAGGATTCACTGGCTGTTAAGCATCAAATTGAAGTAGGATTTCATAGAAACCCATTTTAGAAATTCTCTCAAAGATTTTGTCTTCTTCGTGCCTACAAGGATGAGAAATTATTGTGACAAGTCTATGGGAAATTTACATTGCTTTCATTTTTGTAAATCTGGTAGAAGAAATAAGAAACCATCATTGGAAAAAAAATTGATTGTTCTTGGTTTGAAAACATCTATGAAAACTCAAGATTGAAACGCCAATAGAAAAAGTTTGAATTTAAAAATCATTCCAAACTAAGGTTTTGATTAAAAAAATCTAGATCTTATATAGGAAAAAAAAAAGGAAATTTGAATGAATGAAATTATCTTCTCTGTCACTAGATCTCTATACAAAAATATTTAATTCATATACATATATAATATTTTACCACGGCAATAAATTTAATGTGGTAAAAAAAATGTTTTACCCATTTATGGGAATCGTGCTCTCTTTTTGCGATAGTGGGTGAGGGTTCCTTTATGGAAAAAAAAAATGAGGGGAGTGGGGGGACCACCACCTCCCCACCCCCCCATCTCCTTATCTCTCCACGACATATGTCATGCAATGCAAGTGTAGCGCATGTGGCTTCCCATACAACCTCCCCTCTAAAGGCTAATAAAATTTTAAAAACTTTATTAAAGGTTTTTTTTAATATTTTTGTACTGTAAATATATATGTGTGTGTGTTATCAATTTTTTATATATAAATAATATTTATTATTAACTATTCATAGATAATGATAGTTGATTTGATAGGCAAGAGCTTACAACAATATCGTGAATTATGAGCCTCTTATTTGGGAGGTCTTGGGTTCGAACCTATTCAATATGTATTTTAAATATGATTATCATTTAGTTTCTCTTAATTTAATTTAAAATGGTATTAAATATAAATTATTTGTAATGAATAGATAGAGTAATTATTCATATGAATTTAGTGGTATTCTCTAATAACAACCTAGTATTTATGAAATTGTGGATTCTTCGACTATAGAAATAGAACTTATACTTTTGATCAAACTAAACTTGAGAAAATAGTATCTACTAAGAAACTTTGGCAAAAAAAAATTTCAATATTATTCAAAAAAAACTTTATGAATTAATATGGAAAAACTAAGATGGTTGAAGACTGTACTTGTTTAATTTCAACTATGATGTTATGTTTTATCTCAACACCACTGCAGGATGTACCTTTGTTACAAATGATCTATTCTTTCTACCTGATAATTATATTGTATGTTCATATGGTGATAGTTTTAAAATTAGATATTGAGATCCTACAAGATGATGTATCTTATCAAGATGTATATTCTTTTAGCATATCATACCTTATGACATGTACAGTGGATGAGTATGCACCTTTGTACTTGTATATTATTTTGTGACATTTTGTACATGCGGTTATTCCTATGTCATGGATTGGTTTAATTATCAAACTTAAACTTAATAAAACTTACAT
The DNA here is from genome assembly GCA_028749045.1 of Cupressus sempervirens. Taxonomy (NCBI): domain Eukaryota; kingdom Viridiplantae; phylum Streptophyta; class Pinopsida; order Cupressales; family Cupressaceae; genus Cupressus; species Cupressus sempervirens. Next base: position 539,040,081 of record CM053790.1, read on the forward strand.
ATGCGATTCAACATTATGGAATTCTTGGGAAATATTACTATTATTTCTTTGTTTATGTATGTATGTGATGTTTATTTTATTTATTTCTTCCACATTATTGTATCTTGTATGTTTTACTCTTTCAAAAAAAATGTTTAATAAACTTAGCATTATTATAGGTTGATTTCTCTTGGGTTCCCTAGCGGGGTGTAATATCTGGTATCAGAGCACAATTTTCTACACTCGGAACTCTAGGAATATTGTGTGCCTACTAGAAGACAAGTAGACAACATGCAGCCAAAATTGAAAATAATTTGAAACAACTTGAATAACAAACTTGTCAAAAAACAATAGGAAATGGAAAATATTAGGAGAACTTATAACCTTTGTCTTCAAAACAAATGTTCATGTGATTTTTACTTCATGATGTCAAACCTTTGTTTGATTTTAGTATGTCATAGCTTTTTCTTGGTTTTAGTAGGAATATGGTAACTAAGACCAAATCAAGTGTGAGGGGTCATATTGTAGGACAAGGTAGAGGTTGAGGAAGGGGTGGGAATAACAACCCTCATACAATTGATCATAAGAGTCATGTTTAGAAGGAGAATAGTGGAGAGCATCATGCTGACTCATAGGAGGTCAACACTAGGTAGATGTTAAAGATTATCTTAGAGTGCCTAACCCCTCAAAAGGGTATCAATTAGAAGGAATTGCTTCACTTTGTGAATGATGAGAGATAGAGATCCAAGATCCCTTAGAGAGATCATAATAATGATAGGAAGAGGTCTATCAAACCTACCTAGATGAAGGACCTACATTGTACTAAGGTTAAACCTTTCACACTAGAAGGTATTGGATACAATACAAAAAATTGATTGATTACTTTGGATAGATGCTTTGCAATGTAGTACTTTGATTCTAATGTCAAAGAAAGGTATGACATTACCCACTTGGATATATTTGTGGCCAGAAGGTAAAAAATAGAGGAAAAGAAGCTCAGAGTAGACATGAGTATTATTACATGGGATTTATTCCTTGAAAACTTCCATGATCATGTTTTACTAGATAAATAACACTAACTAAGAGCATATGAGTTTCACAATCTAAGACAATATACCATGATAGTGGTGGAGTACAAGTGCAAGTTCTTTGATCTCATGTCATATGCAAGAAGTAGTGATAGCTTACCACTAATGGTACAACACTTTATTCAAGCATTGAATAACTATATCATAGGGGGTGTGAAGGCATTCCAGCCTAAGACCCTTAAGGATGTGGTTTAGTGAGCTATTCTTTTGGATAAAAATATCACTTTGGGACATGGTGGTTTTATGGGGGCACCTGCTAGTGAAAATGAACCTTTAGGATCTAGAAGCACAAAAAACCAAGGATCTGACAGTAACAAGAAACCTTCTTTCTCTAAGGGAAATTAGGGGAATTATCAACAACTAGTGAAAATGAACCTTCAAGATCTAGAAGCACACAAAACAAAGGAGCAAAGAGTAAAAGGAAACCTCCTTTCTCTAAGGAAAATTAAGGGAATTATTAGAAACAACAAAAAAATAGGATCTTTTTAGTCATCTCAAAGTGGTGGTAGTAATTCAAACTCCCAAAAATCAATATAGTTAACCAACATAAAGTACCCACTCCTTTTCCAATAAGGTTAGCTACCAATAGTCTAGTGCATCTCTAGTTGGTAGAGCTTTAGGAAAATGTGCAATTTGTTTCTTATGTGGACATTTTGGGAAAACTACAGCCAGCTACCCACGATGTGCTTCATGGTATTCTAGACAAAGACTGATAGCTTTTGAGCCTAGAGTGGGTGATGTGAGGAGATCACATAAAATATTTGTAGTGGTGGACCACTATCAAGTAGATCACTAGGGTACCATTCTTGATATTACTGGGCCTGTCAAAGGTACACCTCTTTCTATTTTATTTGATTTTGGTACTATAGAAACTTTCATATCACCTATTATAGTAGCCAAGTGTAAGCTTGAGGTGGTTACAAAAGACATAGGTTGGCAAGTGGAACTATCTTCAAGAGCTAGGGTAGCCATGAAATCCCTAGTGCATTAATATGGGTTGGACCTAGGAGGATTCACTACTATAGTAGACTTTCGAGTTATTCCCCTTGGATCTTATGATGTGGTGTTGGGTATGGATTGGTTAGGAGTTCATGGAGCTAGCATTGAATGTAGGAGAAAGATTATTAAGTGCAATAATAATGAGGGTAAGGATACAAAGAATGTAGGCATCTAGAGACTAATATCACTTTGTATGATTTATATGATGAAACTTAGGAAGAGCATCTAGAAGGGTTTTCAAGTGTTTGCCATTATAGTGAACAAACTAGATGAGGAAGAAGAATCTAAGGACAAGAATATTTAACCCCATATTATAGGATTGTATTGATGTCTTTCCTAGTGAGATTTTGGGAATACCACCCAAGAGGGACATTGATTTTCTTATTTATCTCATTCTAGGAGCAAATCCCATATCTAAATCCTTTTACTAGATGAATACTCATAATTTAAATAAGTTGTGATTGTAGCTAGAGGATCTCTTAGCTAAGTTTTGCATTAGACCAATTTTTTCTCCATGGGAAGCGTATGTGTTATTTTTGAAGAAGAAGGATGGATTGTTTCCCTTGTGCATTGACTAAGGTAGTTGAACAAGGTAATGATTTAGAATAGATACCCCATTCCAAGGATCAACTATTTATTTCACTAGATTAAGGGAGCTAAAGTTCTCTCTAAGACTAATCTTAATTTAGGGTACCATTAGTTTTACATTCATGATACAGACATCCATAAGATAGAGTTCTACACTTGATATAATCACTATGAGTTCACAGTGGTTCCATTTGGCTTGATGAATGTTCCATCAATATTTGTGTACCTAATTAATTGAGTATTTTATGCTTACCCTGATTGATTTATACTTGTGTTTTTGGCTGATATATTGATTTATTCTAGATCTTAGGAGGAACATGAGGAGCACATCTTTGGTTAGTCCTATAGTGTCTTAAAGACAATTAGTTATATGCTAATGTGGCAAAGTGTTAGCTCCTCCAGTTTGAGGTTTAGTATTTGGGGCATGTTATTTCAGGAGATGGTATCTTAGTTGATCCCACAAAGATCCAAGCTATAGTGGATTCACCTGCACTCACCAATATTTTTTATATTCATAGCTTTATGGGTTTAGTTTGGTACTATTGCAGGTTTGTTGAGAACTTTTCCAAAGTTTCTTATCCTATCACTTCCCTCTAGAGAAAAGGAAAGAAGTTTGTTTGGATAGAGATGTGCAAAGAGGATTTCTAAAATCTCAAGGATATTTGGACTAGTGCATCTATTCTAGTAGTACCTAACCTAGTAGGTGATTTCATGGTGTACATTGATGTTTCCTTAGAATGGATTGGAGCAGTCCTCATACAAGAAGGATGGGTGATTGTGTATAAGTCCCACAAGCTCAACGATCATGAAATAAATAATCCTACTTATTTTCTTGAGTTAGCCACAATGGTTCATGCCTTAGTGGGATGGAGACACTTCTTGTTGGGGTATCACTTTGAGCTACATAGCAATCATCATAGTTTATAGTATATCTTCACATGGTCCAATCTAAATTTTAGGCAGAGGTTTTGGATGGATTTTTTGTGCAAATATGACTTCAAGGTGAATTACATTTAGGGGAAGGAGAATGTAGTAGCTAACACCTTGAGTCACAGGAGACATGAGATATCATCATTAACTCTTAGTGTTGATTGAAGGAGTTGTATACTTTAGGTACTTCTTACAAATACATGGTATCATGAAGTGAGTGCAGAGATTGAGTTAGGTAGACCTTTGGATGGCAAATTTGTAGGCTACATGTTGGATTTAGATGGTCTTTAGCATCAGTTAGGGAGGATTTTTGTACCACCATTAAATGATCTTTGTACATTTCTCCTATCTAAGGTCCATTATGCACCTTATTTGGCACACCTAGGTGTCAAGAAGATGCATACAAACTTGTAACAGTTGTATTATTGGTATCGGATGAAGTAGGATATTGTTGATTGTGTGGCTAGATGTCTTGAGTACTAGAGAGTTGAGGAAAAGCACCATCATCCTATATATAGGAATTCTTCATCATAATATTGTTCCTTCATGGAAATGGTATATTATCCCTATGAGCTTCATCATGGGATTACCCGTGACTCCCTCCTAGTGACATGATGCTATCAAGGTTGTAATTGATTGGTTGGCTAAGGTGGCACACTTTTCATCGATGAAGTCATCCTACATAGTGGCTTCAATAACCTAATTCTTTATGGTCAACATTGTGATATTTCATGGTATTCCTCAAAATATCATTTTAGATAGGGATGTTGTATTTACATCTGCATTTTGGACTTCATTGTAGCATGATCTTGGAGTGCGATTAAATTTCATCTCAACATATCATCTAGAGATAGTTTTTCAAGTAGAGAGAGTTAATCAAATTCTAGAGGATATTTTGAGGATGTATGTCATGGATAGAAAGACTCTTTGTGAGGATTACCTTTACCTATTGTATTTTTCCTATAATAATAGATATCACAGTTTGATTGGGATGGCACCTTTTCAAGAATTATATGGTTATCCTTTTCATACACCTTTGAGTTGGGATAGTCTAGAGGATTTCATCATGTTGAGTTCCAAGATTCTTTAAGATATAGAGTAATAGGTTAGGTACATTTGTAAGTATGTGTCTCTAGTACATGATAGACAAAAGAAGTAGGAAGATGCTCACAAGGCAGATAAGAAGTTTGTAGTGGTAGACAAGGTATTCTTGAGAGTGCATCTATGGAAGTGTTTGATCCATTATGGAAAGGTTTCAAATCTAGCACCTTAATTTGTGGGTATGGTTGAGATTCTTGAGAAGATAGGTCTAGTTTCCTACCATCTTGTATTTCTACCCAACTTTTCTTGTATGCATTACAGGTACAAGATGGGCATGTGGCTTTGGAGCCTATGCACATTTTGCAATGGCAGGAGTTGATCCTCAGGGGTTGGTTCATAGAGTAGGTAAGGGTCCAATGGGATCCTACTAATGAGGCATCATCTACTTGGGAGGATGCAGCTAGATTAAGGGATTTATATCCCTACTTTTTCGTAGGCTTCTAGGAGTAAGCCTAATTTTAAGGGGGAGGATATAGGACCTACCCTATTTTTCTTTTAGTTATATAGTCAAACACTTTTATGCTAGTTTTTATATCATGTTATTGGATGTAGTTGTACTTTGTTACCTAGATGGGTTGATACTATCTTCATGGTTTTCTTATATATTTGATGAGATACTTCATACTTGGGATATTTTATGTGTTATTGTGATTCATGGTTATTCATGTGATGATGTTTAAATGTTTTATATAATGGTTAGGATTATGAGGATTTTTTATATTGACTATGGATACTTACCCCATACTTGCATGTTTGTGGTGTGTGTGCCTATTTACCTTTATGTTTTTCATGAATGATATAGTCAAGGGAGTGAGTGGTAGTCACCTTCTAGTCAAGATCTACACAATGTACCACTCCCTACCATTATCTATTTAGTTTAGATATATATAGAGAGAGATAGATATGCATATGTACATGCTTGGATTTTATGTAAGTTGCAGGTACCAAGCATAGACTTCCTTGAATTGCCAAGATGAGAATGCCCTACCATAGCATCTCAATGGTAAAAGAGGGGAGATATTTTTCTAGTCCAAATACAAACACTGAGCCATTTTTTCCTATGGTAAAGGACCAGTACATGATTTATCTACCCTTTTTGAATTTGTTAAGGTGACATAGATTTGACAACTTAAGCCCTAAGTTTGATTTTTATGTTTTGTCTAGTTGTTGAGTTCCTTCATAGTACATGGTTTACTTTGTGACTTTGAGAGTAATTAGTCAGCCAGATGAATTATTTAAATTAATAATTTAAATGGAAAGCTTTAGGAAGGAAAAATATTACTATATTTTATTTTAGTTTTTAAACAACATTGGATTAAAAGATAATTAATAATAGTTAAATTTGTCTAAAAAGCTAAAGTTAGTGAAATAATAATTATTTAATTTAGCCTTTATAAATTTAGAAGTTGCTTTCTATATTACAAGAATTAAATATTATTTGGAATTAAAATAACTAATATTTTATCTCTCAAAGCATCCTGCTAAATTAAAGTCAGGTGAGAATTATTAAAAATTAAAATTAAAAAATATCAAAAGGCACTAAGTGTGCATGAAATATTTATTAAAATTAATTATAAAGAAATTTAATAAAGTGAGAGGCCATTTGGAAGACAAAAACCCTGACTAGGGTTAGACACCTTTAATTGGGATTTAGAGCTCATTTTTCCATACACAAGTTTGGAGGAGAAATTTGGGAGTTTACAAGCAGGAATTTCTCTGTGGACATTCTAGTAAGAAAAAGGATTCATCGATTATTTAGCATCAAATTGATGTAGGGTTTTGTATAAACCCATTTTAGAAATTCTCTCAAAGCTTTTGTCTTCTTTGTGCCTCCAACAATGAGAAATTAATGTGAAAAATCTATGGGAAATTTACATTGCTTTCATTTCCATAAATCTGGTAGAAGTTGGAAACCCTCATTGAAAAAAAAAATTTGATTGTTCTTGGTTTGAAAACATCTACGAAAACTCAAGATTCAAACCCCAATCGAAAAAGATTAAATTTAGAAAATCATTCCACAACTAGCATTTTCACAAAAAAAAAAAAAAAAAAAAAAAATCTTATATAAGACAAAAAAGAAACAAATTTGAATGATTGAAATTATCTTCTTTATCAAATATGTATATGCTCTAAGGGGTAATAAAATAAAAACCTTATTATTATTATTTTTTAATATATTTTTTACTTTCATATATATATATATATATCTCATTAATTGTTTTTTATATAAATATTATTTAATATTAATTTTTGATAGATAATGATAGTTGGTTTAATATTAATTTGAATTATAATTTAACAGTACTAAATTTTGTTTTATTTAATTGAATTCAATATGTATTTAAATTATGATTATCATTTTGTTTCTGTTAATTGAATTTAAAATGGTATTAAATATGATTTTTTTGTAATGAATAGATAGAGTAATTATTCCTGTGAATTTAGTGATGTGCTCTAATAACCACCTATTGTTTATGAAACTATGGATTCTTAGACTATGAAAATAGAACTTATACTTTTGATCGAACTCAACTTGGGAAAATAGTATCTACTGAGAAACTTTGGCAAACAAAAACTTCAACTTTATCCAAAACAAACTTTATGAATTAATATAGAAAAACTAAGATGGTTGAAGACTACACTTGTTTAATTTTGACTATGATGTTATGTTTTATCTTGTGATGAGTTTTGGGAAAACCTAGTAGTTTGGCCAAATAGGAATGTCTACCAAAGGGTTGGGAAGTTGTTGATCTTTATGATGTCTTAATGTGATGCTTTAGCCATGATTATTCCTTTCCCAACCAATGTTCTTAACTCATGTGTTTTGTAATGAGGAATCAGTATTTCTATGTAAGCTCATGTGTTTTGATTCTTTTGATGCAACCTATTGAGGTTTTCCTATACAATCTATATATGACTCTAGTTGCTTGTATAGAACTAATTTTCTATGGTGACTTCTTATGAGATGCATTTTTTTATGATCTTAGGGTAGGTTATCTATGTGTATGGTGGAAAGTGGCTTGCAATGGGGGTCAGAGCCCTAATGAGGTTACATGGGTAATACATTGTAAGTATTATTAATAAGTGATAACATTCTCATTAATAGGTTTAAAATGAATTAATAAGATGTTAGTTTGGTACCTTTTCCATTCCTAAATTTCTAGTACAAACTAGGATAGAGGTGCAGGGCACCCTGACAAAGTCATGGAAAGGGGGGTCATTTGAATGGCTCTTGAAGAATGATCATAAATATTATAGGATCTAAAAGATCAAAACATGAATTTATCAATGTAATTGGCCTTATGGTCCATTTTGTGAATTTGATGGAATGTCATATAATAAGCCTAAATCTATAAAGGCATGAGTTGATGTAATAGGAGTTAGATAGTATAGGAGGCCTGGAAGGCTAAAGGATAAGTCTTAGAATATAATAATGGATTTAAAGTTATGTCAAGATCCTACATGGAAAAACTTTGAAGTCCTAAAGTCTACAAAGTTATTTAAATAAGTTTTAAAAATTAAATATTTGAAAGGTAACGGTCAAATGTATTTTAGAGGAAAATTACCAAATAAGGATTAGTCACTTTGTTAGAGGATCCAACTACTTTGGATTGGTTGAGTGTGTTATTTTAAGAATATGTAAGCCTCAGAAGGCATAAGGGTACAGTGGTGGAAGTTGGAGTTTTAGATTTTACGAACTGTGTCCATATTGGAAGTAATAACTGTATGCACCCTAAAATGGTTGCCTAGACTATGGGCCCCCATTATTCAATTTATTAATTTATCAAATTTACTGAATCAATGGTTTGCAATATTTTATTAAATCAATTCAAATCAATTTCCTTGATCAAGTTTGATTATTTATTTTTCTAAGGTTGATCATTTTATCCTAAGTCTTATTTAATTAAAAGAAAATCTCCCTTTTAATTAAATAAAATAAGTCCTCATTTAATTAAAAGAAAACCTCTCTTTTAATTAAATTCATCCACATTTCATTAATTAAGAGAGACCCCTCTTTTAATTTAATTAAATATTTCCTATTTAATTAAAAGAATTTGCTCCCTTTTAATTAAATAAAATTCCCACTTAAATATCTCTTTATGATGAAAAAAGAAATTAAATAAATAAAAATTAAACCCACTTGAAAAAGGAAAAAAAAAATTAAATAAATCTTTTTTAATTTTCTCTACACTTAAATGCACACATCTTTAAGTGGGAATGCTTTTTTTCCTCTTTCCACTTTCTTCTCAAACACTCCTCTTTTCTCATTGGTGGAATTTTGTCTCACATGGATCAAACTCTATTATCCCATATTGGTTGTGAGAAGCATCTCACCTCCATATTTTCCTTTATAAGGGAGAGCCCTCTCCTCATTTTAGACATCCACAATCATCCATAATTCATCCACAATTCATCTACAATACATCCACAATTACGCTATTGTTATGCTACAGGTTTGGAGAGCAATTTTTGAAGAAGGAGTTTGAGCATCAAAGCTTTTTGTGGAGAACTTCTATCTTCTTGTTTTATTCTCTTTTGCATCCATGGCTTCTATCATGACGTTCCATCCTTGCATTTTCCTATTATTTTAGAGTCATATTTATTTTCATTGATTAGTATTGCATTTTTATTACATTTCCTTTCTTGCATTGTTTGGCATTGTCATCATATAGATTAGTTTTCATTTTCATTTGCATGTATATTTTTGGATCCTTGAATCTCTTGTTTCATGGCGTACTTGCATGGGCTGTAAACTAGGTCAAGCTAAGGGCCTCCATTACAAACCCTTGCACTCCATGAATAGAGAGCTATGAGTCACCATTTGAGACCTCATTTTTGAGTAATCTTGGATATAATTACTCATAGAAGTGTGCTCACATTTTAGGCATACAATAACAGTTACTTTCTTGCAAATTTGAAGTCTTTTGATGTTGTATTGATCTATTTATTTGGAGATAGATGTGTAATGATTTTTAAATTCCATTAAATCTAGTTCCAAGTGATTTTTAATACTGATTCAATCATTAAGATTGATTGTTCTATAGAAATCTCTAATTTTTGTTTTAGTGCCAGTCATGGATTCATGAGATCCATCCCCTTTTGTATATATTATTTCTTGGGGATGGATCCACACTTGTAATATAATTTTCTAACAATTATTATGAAGGAATGAACCCCATTTACATGAGAATAAGAGAGGTTGGTTGTGTTGGAGGGTAGAGAAGTGACTGGACACTCATAGTAGGAAGGAATGCTTGTCTTAGTAAATTGCAGTTTAGTGCAGGGGTCATTTCTTTGAAGTTAACCATTGGATCTTGACAAATTTTGGATATGTTGGAGAGATCCAAATTGTGCCAAATATCAATGATTGGATTGAGAAAATAAGGGCTGGTTCAAAAGTTATGAATGACTATTGAGATGAATTTTCCAATGAATGTGTTAAGGGAGTTTTTTGTGAAGGGATTAAATGTTGTACAGGGATCTTTAGAGAGTCCTAATTTGTGATAAGAAGTAGTGGGTCCATTGATTTTGATCCTAGTGGATAGGTCTTTGGGAGAAGTTGAAGCAATAGTATTATGAGGATAGTTACAATACATACGATCAAATATGCATTGTTGCATGAGAGGAATATTTCCAAGAGTATAGTCATTAGTATGTGGAGTCTAGTGGAGTCTAAAGTGTTCGGAGTTGACCTTTGATAGGTCTATAGAGTGGAGTGGGCCTAAGAGTGATCACTAATTAGAGAAGGGGAAATTTTCTTTTAAAAAAAGAAGGAAAGAAGTTATTAAACTATGAAGGAATCATAACATTCCACTAGCCTCTACATTAGATGGGAGTAGAGAGGATGCTTGGTTGTGACCTTGCTCCATAAGTATGCCTTATCTATATGAGAGGATATTGATTCCACATAGACTCACTAGGGGGTTCGGGTCCTAAGAGATTGCCAAGATAACCTTAGAGTTGGCTCATGTGATTACACTTACCCATATGAATATTAGGTTTCCTACATGTCTTATTTGTCTTTGGGATTAGATGTTACCTAATGTACTTAGTACCTTTGAGATAGAATTCTTTTCAAGATCTTGACACTTAAATTCTTGTTGTGATTTTGGATTGCTATCTATTTGGGACTTGAGATTAACTCCTCAGCATGGTGGGAGCAGGGCCACTTAGGTTCCATGAGGTTGAGAGGTAGTAATTATTTTTCTATTGAGATCCAACATCTTGACACGAATGCAGGATGTACCATTATTGCAAATGATCTATTCTTTCTACTTGATGATTATGTTATATGTTCATACTCTAATTATGATGTATATTCTTTTAGCATATCATACCTTCTGACATGTGCAATGGATGAGTATGCACCTTTGTACTTTATATTCCTTTGTAATATTTTTCACATGTGGTTATTCCTATGACATAGATTGGTTTAATTATCAAACTTAAACTTAATAAAACTTACATACGTGATTCAATTTTATGGAACCCTTGGGAAATATAACTATTATTTCTTTGCTTTTGTATGTATGTGATGTGTACTTGAGTTATTTCTTCCACATTATTATCTCTTAATATGTTTTAATCTTTCAAAAAAAAATTAACAAACTTAGCATTATTATAGGTGAATTTCTCTTGGGTTCCCTAGTGAGGTGTTACACATACTACATATAAAACTAATTCATAATCAATGAATTAAGTGGCATCACAAATAAATCAAAGAGAAGAAGTTAAAGGTGGAAATTGGACTCCATTATATGACTCTAGATATAAGAACAATCAAGGAAATATGCAAACAAGGTAGTTTGGTCCTTATGATATTGTGAAATTTTTTGACAATGGAGCACTGCAACTAAGAACAATATATTGTTGGAAATATAAGGTAGGAAAGGTTACTGAGAGGGGAGGGGTGAATTAGGAACTAATAAAACTTTATCTTACTTTTGCAATTAATCCTTCATATAATATTCTAATCTAATTGCATGCATGGCAGAATGAAAGCAACAAAACATTCATAACATTTTGACACAAGATATGTGACCCAAAAACCTTTCAAATAGAAAGTAAAACTAGGGTGGGGATGATACCCACAAGCTTTAGTATTGAAGTATAAAGTTAACCTATTAAGGCTTACAATTGACCACTTCTAGTGATTTTCTCTATTAAGAGCAATAAGAACTATGAGGTCCACCTCATTAAAGGATTTACAAACATACAATGAAGTATGCACTCTATTAGTAGCTTTGGCAAAAGACTTTTAAGTCTACCCTGTTAAAGGATTTGACTGATCTTACCCTATTAGGATGAACCAATGGTTGATCTTTAATCTAAAACTCTAATTTGTTGAATGAGATTCCTTGTATTACAATGATCACCTGACTGTGATAGATAAATCTCTATTGCCCCTTATATTTCTTGTAGCCTTCTTTAATTTGTACTCATACACTTCATATTCTTCTTCACGTGCTTATTTGGATATGATACAATGCATTTCATATATACCAATCCAAATAACAACTTACTAAAATCGGCTACAATACCAATTTCATCACAATTCACAAAGTCAGCCCAACTATTGTAACTCAGGTTTAGAAGATAAACTCGATGATGTTCAGATACATGAAAAACACTATCAATGTTTAGAAAACTATGGCACTTTTTGAAGTCAAAACTCGGTCCATAATAATCACTTCCAAGTAGCTCAAACTTGATCAGCACTATGTGACTCCATGAACACTAAGAAACTTGATAGCTTCTGAATCACTTGGTTGACACTACATGACTTGATCAACTCTAGATTCATATCGTTAACATTGTGAGCTTGGTAGACACTATAGAGCTTGGTTAACATTGGAGTCTTCATAAATTCTATTGGATAGATTAGTAGACATTGCTACACTTGGGCTATTATTGTCACAAAAGTTTGCACCCTTGCCTAAAGTTTTACCTAAAGGAAACCTTGTGAAACATGGAAACAACCTCCAAGTTGTGGGACTTAAACAGTGAGGTTGAGTCTCAAGAGAAGGTTGGCTTCCTTTGCTATCAGGATGCACCTAAAATACACTTGAAGTTGAAAAGGGAGAAGGAATGTATGAAAGAAAACTACATAATCTATTCTAAGAAGGTGATGCACCAAAAAAGAGTGTTCAATCTTATCTCTTCCCATAAATTCACAGTTAGCCAATTGTAGTCTCAAAGAATATAGATCCAGGCCTTACTTAATCCAATAACCACAACTTGTCAACAAGTAGCATATATTAACATCTTTCTAGCACGAAATTCATTCAAGAGTGGTTAGGATTGATCATGGAGATCAAATCATGTAGAAAAAACTACTTTCTTTCATCACTAGCTTGATAAATCATCATGAATCAGTAGTCAAATGGGTCAAGCAATCAAGATGAGCCACATGGACCAATGACATTATTTCCTTTATCCAACCAACAACATCTTCATGATTTGACCACCCTAACCCAATTGTAGCTTTGCCACCTTTCTACTTCTATTAATTGTTTGTCTTGTGAAACCATGAACTCAATCAGATTAATCGTTATCATTACTTTATAGCCTATCTCTAACATCTTTACAACTTGGCGACTGTAGGATTCTAAGCTTTTGCATCATCATCACAATCTTCTTGGCTAATAGCAAATTTTAGAAACCTTGTGAACCATGGGGACCTAACCATCAACATTTAATTTGCATGATCATGATCTAAAAATTAACTTAACATGAAATACTTATGAATCTACAAATAAGATCTTAATTGACATGGCCAACTGCTATTGTTACTTTCTAACCAAGCCCATTAGGACACATATACATCCATCATTATATCAAATGAAATAAATTCCTTACATCTTTGCAAATAAAAATAGCAACAACCATGGATCTTATTTCATCTAACAGTCCCAAAGATGCGTCAATCTATGTCAGCACATCAACCAATGAGAATGTTTCTTTTTGTCAACCTGTCTGACACCTTTTCCACCTTGCCTATAGCCTACAAGAAAATATGGCTCACATGTCCATGCATCACACTATCACTATCTCACTAAATAAAATGAATGTAAATTTTCTCATAGTGAGATAGTAATAATTGTCTATTGTCTTTGATCTAACAGTGGAAGCAATACACTGGAGAAACTAGCCCATAATACCAAACATGAGTCAAAATATGCCAGTTGTACCTCACCTAACAACACTACTAGCCACAAAGAAAGGAAGTCCCAGCCTGGATACATGGCACACTATCACGTTTTCGCATGAAATAACATTTTTTCTTTTCTACAAAGTGACAAAGTGACACTCGTCAATCAATATTTGAATGTTAACTATGTTTGAATTCAAATCTTTCAATTTTGGCAAGAGGGAAAATATAACTAACAATTATGGTGACACGGGGGGAATGCAAGCCTATTATGCATACAACCAATGACCTTCAGCATCCATTGGGCTATGGAGTCATGAAAAACATGAAGATCCATTCCACAAAATTAGAAGCATCAAAGAACTATGACTCCTTGTAACTGTAACTCAGGAAACTTTGCCTCTACTCAACTCTTGAAAAATGTCATTCTAGAGGAACAACACCATGTGCACCTTGCACTTCTTAAAAAATAGGAAAGAAGTAGAAGGAAATGACTCTAACTATATACATGAAAAAATCACCTCCATCAGAAACAAGGTTTAAGATATATTCCATTGACTGGAATAGGCAAGATTTGGCCATTAGGTCTACTTAACTAGAAAGCATTTGACTTCTTGCAACTGACTATCACATAGGGAACACTCCATAGTGAATCAAATTTTTAATGTCTCCCTAGTTTGGCTTTGTCTGCATCCCATTTTAGCACAAGATCACCCTCTTTGAAATTCCTAACCTTAGCCTTCCTATGAAAGGACTTTTTCATCTATTTCTAATGTGTCTCCAAGGTCTACATGGCTTGGTTTCTTTTCTCCTCTAGCTCCATCAATTTAGCCATCCTAACATTCATGGCATCATCTTCAGCTAACTCAAGTTGATGAGCCAATTCAAGAGCAAGAAACTCTAATGAAATAGGAAGTCTGGCTTCTCTACCATACACCAACATGAATGGAGAATTTCCTATGGCCCTCTTAGGTGTAATTCTATCATCCCAAAGGGTTGTTCTCAATTTTTGATGCCAACACCTCTAATTATCCTCTATGGTTCTTTTCATTATTCTGATCAAATTCTTATTGGATAATTCAGCTAATCCATTACCTTGAGGATAGTAATTGGAAGATGTACTCAAATAAATATCATGGTCTACTACCCATACACATATCTAAGCTCCTACAAATGATTTAGCATTATCTAAAATATTAGTTGAGGGAGTGCCAAACCTTGCAACAATTCCATTCAAGAACTCAACAATTGAATTCTTGATGTCATCCTTTAATGCAACTACCTCTATCCATCTGGTGAAATAATATATAGCAATCAATATCCATTTTTGACTAGAACTAGATGGAGGGTTAATAGGACCTATGAAATCTAATCCCCATTGGGAAAAAGGTTGATCCACTTGAATAGGATGAATGGTATGGTTGTCAGTCTTTGCTTACCTAAGAAGAAGGCACTCTTCTCACATCTCCTTACATGTTTATAACAATCACGAAAAAGAGTTTTCCAATAATAACTAGCTCTCATGATCTTCATAGTTTTTATTCTTTCTAAAAAGTGGCCACCATTAGGACCATCATGAAGCTACTTAATCATTCTCTCAGATTGATCTGAATCTATGCATCTTAGGAGAGTACCATTGAAGTCTCTTCTAAAGAGGATACCATCAACTATAGAATAAGGGATTGACTACAATCTAAACTATCTTCTTTTATCTCTATCTAATCCCTAAGGATATCCATTTCATGATAGGAAGGTCATTATGTCATCTATCCAACTCCTTGGATTCTCATCTCTTACTTATTGTTGATCTATCAATACTAAGGCAACTTTTTCATCTGATTCTTGAGATGAGACCATCTATTTACACAATCCTTTCCCTCTTACCAACTTATTAATTTTGATGTCCACATTATATTCCATCACTTTAGTCATGCAACCTACTCTTTTCTCTCCAATGTCTTTTCTTAAAAGGAAATCCTTAACACCTGCATGGGGCACTAGCAAATGGATCTTATTTTGGGATAGAAGATGTCTAAATTTTTTCAAAGATCTAATGGCTACAAGGTCTTATTTCTCCACATAACTATAGTTATCCTCGTATCCTTTAATCCCTTCGCTAAAGAAGGAAATGGATTTTTCTTCATTCTTATCATTCAATTGAGTCAAAATAGTAGAAATACATGACTCACCTCCTAAGGTGTAAAGATTGAAATCTTTATCAAAATTTGGATTAATAAGAGTTGGGGCTGAAGCTATGGCTACTTTAATCTCTTCAAAAAAAAAAATTCCCTTCCTTCTTCCATGCAAAGACCATGTTCTTCTTGAGCATTTTTTTAAGAATTTTTACCATGGTAGCTAAATTAGGAATGAATCTATTGGAAATGATTGAAAAATATCATAAGGGAGATTGTTGGAAATGAATGAAGAGATTATACATAAAAAGTAATGGAACTGGTAAAGAATGTTCTCAATCATTGTTTTTTCATTGATGTCAAACTTGCTACTTGCAGGAATGACAATTGCTTTAGTATTCCAAATACTATCAATTGGTTGATTGAAAAGGAGGAGGCAATCAATAAGATGTAACTAGAGTACATAGAGAAAGGTTGAAGTTATGATGTTGTAATGAAATACAAGGATCAGCTAAGCCATTGATGAAAAAGTGTATTGATAACATACTCTAAGACACAGAGAATGGGCACACTGAAACATATCAAAGATGTAAGGTTTTAGCTAAGTCATTTGTAGAGTCTAACTAAGTTCATTAGAGAGAGAGAGCCAAGCAAGCAAGTGTTGAACAGATTCTTAGTTGAAGCTGAGCAAGTTCACTTTTAGAGTGTGTCGAGTAAACATCAAGTGTTGAGCATGAAACAGGTGTTGAGTAAACATATAGATGTTGAGCAAAAAAAAAGTGCCGAGTAAACATCAAGTGTTGAGCATGAAACAGGTGCCGAGTAAAGATATAGATGTCGAGCAGGATACAAGTGCCGAGTAACATAGAACAAGTTGAGTATCAGTAAACCAATAATGCTGAGTTGCTACATTATTTTGAAATTGAAGATTCACTAGATCTGAGCCGACAAGGTTGTTACCTAGAAGTTTATAAACCAAATAGAAGATAAGAGTGATGAGCTGGTGGCACAAAACACCATGTAAAAAGGTTTTTAGCAAATACAACTGGATGCTAGAAAAGGTTTCTAGAAGAAGAAGAAATATGGGGTAGATACATTGTATCCTACGTAATCCATTGAAACCCTAAAATTGGAGAGGGAGAATTGAGCGAGAAAGATATTTCAAATTTCTATTTAAGAAGTCATAAGGTCATGAAGCAGAAGTGTGGTGGTGAGAAAGTATGAAATCATGAGCTGCTGAAGAAAAGTGGTAAGGAGTAAGAGAAAAAAGAATACTTTGTTTCATTGGATGACCATAGATATGATTGCATTTGTTTGATGAGTAAAGAAGACTCAAGGAAACAAAGCTTGAGAGGAAGAAAAGCTAACAGAACTGAAGTGATTAAAAGCCAAGCAAAGGATTGAACTAAAGTGTGATCTGTAATCTGCAAGTTATGTTGCAAGTTGAATCAGATCAAAGCTATTGTTGTTACTTTTTAGCAATTTTAATAGTTAAGATAAAACCTATGGACTTAGGTTGGTTTAATAGCCATGTTATAAATCCTTTAACAGGGTAACATTCCAAGTGAATTTTCCAAAGTCCTTTAACCAGGCCCATTCCTAATAGTTTGGTGAAATCCTCTAACAAGGTCACATTTAACAATGTGTTGTAGCTTTTAACAGGGCAGGCATTTCACAAGGTAGACCATCAAAAGTGGTTAAAATCAATTGCACAGTTATTTTGTGGGTATCATCCCCACCCCAGTTTTACCTTCTTATTCTTGAAGGGTTTCTGGGTTATCAAATTCTTAGTGTTATGGTGTGATGCATGTTTAATTTTCTTAGTTATTTCAATATTTAAATTGCATGCATGATATTGTCAGTTATGCACCATTAAGGATTTGTAGAGAAAACAGAAAAAGTTTTATTATGGCATTTGGACCTTGAATAACTGATTCACCCCCCCCCCCCCCCCCTTCTCAGTTATTCTAAAGAATTATAACAGAATCTTCTCACAAAATTTATCTTACCAAGAAAACTTTGTAGCCCTTTCTTATGGTTAGGAAGGGGGAGAGCAAGAATAGCCTTAGTTCTTTCCGGATCAATAGTCAGACCATCCTTGGATACAATGTATCCTAACAAATTCTCTTGGTTAGTAGCAAAGACACAGTTACTTAGATTTAAGTACACACCAAACTCTCTACATCTTAAGTAGACTTATCTGAGATGGCCAATGTAAACTATCACACTCTTAGAATATACCATAATTTCATCAAGATAGACCAATACAAATTTTCCTATCATATTCTTAAAGCCCATCTCCATTACCTTTGGAAGGTGGCACCTACATTTGTTAGCCCAAATGGCATCTCATTGTAAGTATAGGTGCCCCACTTTGTGGTAAATGAAATCTTATATCTATCAGCTTCTTTGACCAACACTTGATTATAGCCTAAAAATCCATCTAGGAATGAGAACCTCTCTAAACCACTAACCTTAGATAGTATTTTTTCTATGGATGGAAGCGGATGATGATCCTTAAGGGAGGCCTAGTTAAGGTTGCTAAAGTCTACACATAATCTGATTTCTCCACTCTTGTTCCTAAGAGGGACAAGGTTTGCTACCCATGATGAGTGCATGATAGGAAAGATAATATTAGCCTCAATCAGTTTAGATAGCTCCTTTTTCATTAATGGTTTAATTTTAGGATTCACTGGGCTTTGCTTTTGTCATACTAGTTTGGCATCTTCTTTTAGCTCTATGGTATGTTGAAATAGGCTTCGGTCAAAACCCTTTAGATCATCATATGTCCATGTGAACACATCACTAAATTATTTCCATAGATGAATGAAATCTTCTTGTCCAACTTTAGTACATACCTTTACAATGTTTAGGGTGCTTCCATCAGCAACCATAATTGGCATATTTTCATCCTTACTTGTAGCAAGGTTCATGCCTCTATCTCTTTCTTGATCATCAGGAGTGAAAGAACTCTCTAAGGTAATTAGACCCTTAAGCAACTTTTTGGAACTGAGATTAATGATCTAATCCCCATACTGATAATGTAATCTTGACTGATTTCTAAGAACTCTGCTTTATTCTACAAGAAACTCACAATGTGTGCATCACAATCAAACACTTGCCAATTGGCATTATTATTACGAATGGAAAGCCTAACCACCACTCTAATGTGTTGCTTCTTCTCATCTTCAAGGCTCCTTGGCACATCATAAGATGCATCAACTATTGCAAGTTTATCGACATCTCTATTCTCTTTTCTAGGGATGCTTTGAATATTAAATGAATTGAAACCTTCAAGAAAATCCCATACTCTACATTTATAAGATTTAAGAAAATCATTCTTGGTGACATTTTGGCTTCTCACTTAATGGAAAATCAACACACTATCTCCATATACAATTAAGTCTTGAGTTCCTCTTTTTTGAGCAAGTATGAGACCTTGAATCAATGCCTCATACTCTACTATGTTATTAGTACAATTGAATTGAAGCCTAAATGAGAAGTGGTACCTTTCTAGTGTAGGAGAAATCAACATCACACCAGCCCCTGATCCATTCTTATTCCTTGATCCATCAAATTACACGCTTCATATCCAACTAGTATTTTCTTTGGTCTTCATTAGATCAAAAATAAGAGCATCCCTTTTTGATATACAATATGTGCTAAGGCCTATCTCTAGGGCTTCTAGTTTTGGATCAAATTGGTATGCAATGGCCCAGTCATCCAAAAGATAATTAGGTACCTCTTCTAAGGAAGTAGTAGGCTATTGTGTTATGTCTCCATCCTCTTCTTCAAAAATAGTGCAATTCATGTTTACCGAACTTGGAGTATAGGTATCTATATGATTAAGGGCCAAGGGCTCTTCTCTTATGAAATTTTAGTCCCATATCTTGTTCTAAAATATATATAAGACCAATCAGATGAAATATAGCCACCTATTTGGGTAGTGAAATCTCTTGACAAACAGATGACACAGTGTGGCTTAACTTTAGCAATTGATATATCTTGAACTATAGTACAACCAGGGCAAGCATGTAGATCTATTTCAACATTCCTAAGGATTCCTATAGTCTTGACAGTACTACCATCTAACTATAATACATCCCTAACAATGGGGTCATATCTCATTCCTAGGACATCAACAATAGATTTAGGCATCACTAATGTACTAGCCCCTATATCAATCATGCAATTGTGGACTAGCTTATCTCCTATAATCAGAGAAACATAAAATGGAGGAGGTTTAATATTCCTACTCATTTATCCTTCCTTTGATGGTTGTATAAGGATTGTGGCATTATCCATGCTAGGTGGCAAATTCCTTGGTTCAACGTCTTCCAATTCTTGTTGCAGCAGCCTCTTTTGCATGGGTATAGTAGAAACAGCATCCTACATGGAAATATTCACATTTTTTTTCTTAATTTGATCTACTACACTGAATGATGCATTAGGTGCTTTGGTAGAGACATTGGGAGTTGCATGTGCAAAAGGTTGGGATGGAATAACCTGAGGATCATTCACATCATTTTTGCTATTGTTTTGCCTCTACTGCTAAGGAACATTTGATTTATCATTTATTGTTGGCACATGAGGAATAGCACTCAGTTTTGAGGCCTAATTAGGAGGAGGAGGGGTGGAATCTTCAATGGCTCTTCTCCTAGTCCTAGTGTTGTGAGAAATAGGGTCTTGATTGAGATGACAATGTTCTTCCACTTGATGATTCATGAAGGAGCAATCACCTTTGTCATTGCAAATGTGAGGCATCATTGAGTTGGTTTGTATTGTATGATTCCCTATTACAAGCTCTTGAGTAGTCAAAGCTAAATAGGATTCAACCTTTTGACACATACAGTAGGCATAGGATTAATTGTAGGAGGGACAAAAATCTTGATCTTGAGCCATATTGTTTTCAAGGACTAAGGCCCTACTTTGATTTGCAGTTGAAGTAGAAGCATGACCATTCTACCTATTTTGATTGAAAGAAGTATTTGCATGATTGTGGTTTGGAGGCCTACCACTCAAAGGAGCTTGGTATTGTAGTTGAGGAGCCTTATTACCTTGATCTTGTTGACTCTCCAAAGTCACCACTTTGTTTCTCACCTTCTAAATCATAGAAAAGCTATCCTCCAACTTCTTGTCTTGAATTTGCAATTTTTTTCCTATTTCTTGCATTAGGGTTTTCAACTCTCCTAACTCACTAGATGATGTGGAAGCTTGGGGGGCTAGAACAAGGGGTTGTGATGTGGAAGATGTGGGAATAGGGGCAACTATTAGTTGGTGATTTGGCATATCAGGGAAGAAAGGTATAGGAGGCCTTGGAGCTAGCTTACCTCCCTGTATCAAATTCTTCCCTTCTTGATATCTCAAAAGCATCAAGTAATGTGTCCCCTCCCATGGTTTGGATTGGAGTGGAAATATCACTATTTAGGGCTCTTAGATAATGCAAGAGACATTACTAGGGGAAGGCTTTACTATAGTTGGTATTCTATCGCATGTTTTTTGGAATCTATAGTTAAAGTCAGTCATGTATTCATGGGGTCTCCTCTTTATAGTAGTCACTTTCTCTAGGAGTGAAAGATAGTCACTTTTATCTTCAAAATGGTTTCATAGGGCTGCTCCTAACCCATCCCAATATATTATAGAGTTATAAGGAAACCCCCTATACCATTGAGGTGTTTTTCCTTTCAAGGATGAAGCTAGAAGCCTAAATACTACATTATCCTCAATAACACCATGAATATTACAAACATTCAAACCTCTTGAATGTGTTCAACAAGAGAAATAGAGGTCTCACCAATGAAATTAGGGATACTCTTTAATGTTGATACTAGTATGTCATGTCTTTGGGCTAGCAAAATGGGACCTCCACCATTGAAGGTTGCAAAGGCATGAGCCTTAGGTAGAGCCATATGAAACAATGGTCTATTGAGATGAGAGGATGGAAACCTACATTGAGTCCTATCAATAGGAGGAGTGGAAAGAGACCTTGCAGGTGTATAATTTATTGCAACATTCCTAACTGGTGATAAGGACAAACTTTTTCTCTTCCTTGTAGGGTTTGACAATGAAAGATCAATGTATTGAAAATTACCTCTAGAAGATGCCCTTGTTTGAGCTTTGGGCATGAATCACAAATTTGGTCTAGGAACCAAAATATAGAGATGGAGTCACCAAGTACTTGAAAATGAGCCTCTTCAAGGCCTGAAACACTAAGAGCAGCACTATCTTCTCAATAGCAACTTGAAATTCTTCTTTGAGACTAGTGAACTTGAGATCCTCTTATATGATTGTCCCACAGGGCATGCAAAAAATTGTTGTTACAAAAGTTTACACCCTTTCCTAAAGTTTTACCTAAAGGCAACCTTATGAAACATTGAAATAACTTCCAAGTTGGGGGAATTGAATAGTGAGGTTGAGTCTCCAGAGAAGGTTAGCTTCCTTTGCTATCAGGATGCACCTAAACTACACTTGAAGAATGAAAGAAAACTACCTAATCTATTTTGAGGAGGTGATGCACTTAAAAGGAGTGTTCTATCTTATCTCTGCCCATAAATGCATAGTTAACGAATTATAGTCTAAAATAATATAGATCCAAGTCTTGCTTAAATCAAAAACCACATGTAGATCAGACAACAAAAGAATGCTATAGAGAGGAACTTCACTTAATATCATTCATATGCCAAAATAGATACAATCATATAGTTGTAGAATATAGACAAAATATTAATTAAAGAAAAAGAAGTCTTGCACAGTATGTTAATGGATGAAAGAGATACAACAAAGAATTACAATGGCTCAAAGGCACAGGAAATTATAGTAGAAAGTATAGAATACAATACTAGATAATCAAAGAAAAATTAACCCCTAGGAGAACAAAAAACTTACTTTTATAGTTCAAGCATAACTCAGGTAACTTCAAGGAGAAGCCAGTACAACCACTATCATCAATGCTATAGAGAACAATCATGCAAATCTAAAGAAAATTTGGTCTCGGTACATGTCCAAATGCATGGAAATCTAATATTTGTCAAAAGAACAACCCTGAGAAGACAAGAATGGAAACCATTAATGCTAAAACTCTTCAAATGGGCAACTAGTCAACAAGTAGCATGTCTTCACATATTTCTAGCATGGCATTCATTTAAGAGTGGTTGGGATTGATCATGGAGATCAGATCACGTACAAAAAACCACTTTATTCCATCCTTGTCTTGACAAATCATCATGAATTAGCAATCAACTATGTCATGCAACTATGATGAGCCACATGGACCAATGGCATTATTTCATTTCATCAACTTGCAACATATTCATGAGTTGACCACCCTAACCCATTTGTAGCTTCACCACCTTTCTACTATTAATTGTTTGCCACACAAAACTGTGAACTCAATTCGATTAATAATTATCACTTCTACACAGCCTATCTCTAACATCTTTGCAAACTAGTGACTACAAGATTCTAAGCTTTCAAATCGTCACCATAGTTTTCTTAGCTAATAGAAAATATTAGTGACCTTGCAAACCATGGGGACCTAACCGTCAACATACAATTCATGTCGTCATGGTCGTAACCTTAACATGAAATGTTTGCAACTCTGTGAATAAGATCTTAATCGCTACTGCTAACTACTATTGTTACTTTCTAACTAGACCCACCGGGACATGTGTTTTTCTATCATTATGTCACATCAAATAAAGTCCTTGCATCTTTGCAAAGTGACATAGCGACAACCATAGATCTTATTTCATCTAACAATCCCAAAAATGCATCAATCTCTATCAACACCTTGACCAATAAGAATGTTACAATTTGCCAACCTATTTGACACCTTTTCCACCTTGCTTGTGGCCCACAAGAAAATAGGACCCATATTTCCACATGTCACATTATCACTATCTCACTAAAGAAAATGAATGTACATTTTCTCATAGTGAGATAAAGATAATCGTCGATTATCTTTGATCTGGCGATAGAAGAAATACACTAGAGAAAATGACCCATAATACCAAGTATGAATTACAACCCACCAGCTATACATCACCTAACAACTCCACCAGCCACAAAAAAGGAAGGCCCAACCTAGATATGTGGTACATTGTCACTTTGTCACATGAAATAAAGTTCATGCTTTTTTGCAAAGCGATGCTCGTCAATCTTGGAAGATCAGATGAATGAGAAGATGTGGACCCGCTAAAATATTAAAATGATAAATACCTTGGATACTTAGGATATAATGTGTATAACCAAGGTTCTAAAATGCATTTTTTGTGCCCTAATATTTTAACATTAACTATGTTTGAATTCAAATCTTTTAATTTTGGTAGGAGGGAAAATATAACTAACAACTATACTACAAATAGTCTCTAATGCTCAATAGATATTGTGTTGCTCGACATGAACTACAAACCGTCTATTTCTCTCAATAGCATTTGAGACACTTGGTTAACACTGATAGATGAAATATAAGCTTGGTAGCAACTATAGAGCTTGGTAGCAATGTAACCATTTGTCTAAGTGTTGAGTCATTGATAGACAAATTGACCTAAATGTCAAAAATTTCCCCCTTTGGCATTAGTGACAAAAACACTTATCAAACCAAAAATTTGAATACTCAAAATTACAAGTCAAAACTTTCTTTATCGACATACTGTGTCTTCAATTTGGTTTTGACTTCTAGCTATTGTGGCTCGATAACATACTCTATTTTTCTAATTTTTCAAAATTTCTTTTGAAAAGATATTTTTTGCTTATTTGTACATGTATCTACATAATACTATACTACTCCCCCATGCAGATATCTCTCCTATATACATATATCTAGAGTATAGTATACTTCTCCTTTTTCAATATTATCTCCCTCTTTATGAAATAACACAATATACAATATCTTCTCCCCCTTTTTGACATAAATGCCAAAGGTGTATAGTATCTATATGTTAATACCAAAATGTGACAAGAACCAGAAGGTACCTTTAGAATTAGTACCATAGTCTTGTCCCAATTCTCTTGTAATGCCCTACTTGCATGCAATGCAATCTATGCTTTTGTCAATAATTCCATCATGTGGTCAACTATGGAGAAGTTGTTGTCATGGATGAGAGATTTTCCATGAGCTATGTGTTTCTATAATGCTTCCATGTTTGGAAGAATTATGCCCTAAATTTCTACAAGTGTGGCCCTAATTTTGGCTTCTTCCCTTAATAATTTTGCTTGTAGCTTTCTTAGATATCTAATCCTTATATAATGAGAAAAACTATAACTCAAATCAAGTGATAGCTAGTGTGCACTTTCTTTAATCTCCTCATCTATCTTGGACAATTTATCCCTGATCTCCTTTGTGAAGATAGATGTATCACTTACTTTGAAAAACAATGAAACAACATTATTAACAGATATTTCTAGTGTAGCAAGAATATTAGATAGCTCTACTTGATCTATTGTAATCTTCAGTGCAACTTTCTCTAGCACTTTGTTCTCAAACTTTCTTTCAGATCTTTGTAGCAATTTTTCCTATCCATTAAAATCTTCATTGTACTTGTGGACAATTTTAGTTAGCTAACCCAAAATAGGTTGTTTACTATCAACCTTAATACTCAAAGCATCAAAAAATATGCTCTTTATGTCCTCAAAGACTTGATTTTTCTTTTTCTTCTTTTCTTTAAACTTATGTTGCTTATCCCTTTTCTTTAATAGTTCACTTAGGGTATTCATTTAATCAAGGGTGAGGGTAGAGATATCCCAATTTGGAATAACTATGTTATCATCTAGATCAATTTCTTCTTCTTCTTCTTTACCTTTTTCCTTTAGAATGGTAGAAACACTTTCTTTACCCTTATTTATAACTTTAGTACTTAGTTGAGATTGATTCTCAATTGTCATTGCACTAGCTATGGATACACTTGGAATAGAAACAATTGTACAAAAAAATGGAATAGCTATAAATGTAGAAATAGATCTAACAATAGGAATACATTGTTGTTACTCAATCAAGCCTGATGATGGAGGAACTTGTTAATCAATAGATGAAGTGTTGGGCACTTCAATCAATGAAACACTTAGCAGTAGAAATTGAGAGATTGGTTGGGTGCTTGGTGTAGCAGTGGTAACCACAACCAACTTGTTAGGAGCCTTTTCTAAGCCAGATTGCACTATATCTTTTCTTGGAGAATGACGAAATGAAGTCATGACCAATTTTGTCATCTTCTCTACATCAGTTTCCTCAATGCTCTATACTTTAGGAAGACTCTCCCCGATGGCTTCCTAACCTTCTTCCTCATTAGCTAGATCAATGTCATCTATTTTATCATCTTTTATTTCTACTTCTTCTTTTGCATCCTCGTCTTCATCAGCCTTATCATCAACATGCACCACAAAATCACTAGGTTGGTGCAACCCTAATGTAGAAGAATTCTAGGTGTAAGAGCAATCTTGCATTACCCAAAAATATTTTTTTATTTGTAGTCTTTGTTATTTTAACAAGGACTAGTAAAAAAGGGGGTTGCTATTTCTAGGAACTTGCTATTTTTAGTAAGTTTTTCATGTGAGCTCATAATGTTCTAATTTTCTACATGAAGGTCCATTTTAGACTTATAAGACAACCATAAAAATCCCATTGCTCTAGCTTAAGTATCGAAGAAGTTATTGCAAATTTTTGATGGAATAATTTGCAGAAAAATTGTCAAGCTCATCGTTGGAGGCCTTAAAGTGTCTAGATGAGGTCTGAACACTCGACAGAAGGGTGCTTGCACCATTTTTAGCCTATAGATCAAGAGTTTGTGTTTCTAAAAAGTGGTTATAATAGCCAATCGGAACAACAATTCAAGAGTTATAGCTTTTCAAAGTTGGCTACCTAAAATTTCTAAAATAATTTGTCAAAGATGTATTTAGTGGACTCTATAGTATTGTTAGGGTCTGTCGGCCCTAGGTATTAAATTTGAGCATCTAGAACCTTCCCAGGTGGCATAAAATTTCCTATTTTAGAAAGGCTCGAACATTGTCTAGGACAGCTCTGGGTGGAAGTTTGTAGCATAATCTTGCATATTACTATAATGAAGGCTCCCATTGGGGTTAGCATATTGTGCTTGTGAATTCTGTAATTCTACATTTGCGGCAATAATAAGAATTCCATATTTTGTTCTCACATTTGTTGTTGTTTCTTTGTTTCTTTATGTGTTATGGCATAAATGGGAGCACCCTTCATCAAGTGGTATCAAAGCCTAGTTCTTGAGTGTGTGGACAAATCACTGATTGTGAGGTAGTTCACTCTAGGAATGTGATTTGGGCTAAGTGTGTAGATAGATTGTCAATTACGAAGTAGTTTGCAATATGGTTTTAGTGAAAGTGAATAATGCCTCCATGAAGGGAGCATGGAAAAAGAGTTGTACACATTACACCAAATTGTGAAAGTGATGAAAGTGAGGGTGAGGATAAAGAAGAAGAAAATGCCAAAATAGAGGCAGTTCTAAACCTAGAGGAAGAGAGGCTTTTTAAGGACATCTCCAACATTGGAAAAAGACCTAAGTTTGAGGTTCCCAATTTTTTGTGAAATCTTAACCTACAGGAGCTGATCAATTGGATCAATGAATTTGAGGAGTACTTTGAGTATGAAGATATTGAGGATCCTAATAGGGTCAAGATTGCGAAGGCAAAACTGAAGGGCAATGCAAAGATCTGGTGGCAAGAAGTTTAGTTGAAGTGAAATAGAAAAAGGAAGGAAAAAAAAACCAGATGGTATCGAATGATAGCTAAACTAAAGTGATAATTCATTCTTGTGGATTATGAGCTTGATCTGTTGAAGAAAATGCAAGGGTTGAAGTAAGCAAGAAAATCTATTCAAGAGTATACCGAAGAGTTCTATCGATTTCTCATTATAAGTGATCATACATAAGATGATAAGGAGAAAGATGATCATTATCTTAATAGGTTAAGGCCAAGTATTCAAGTCAAGCTGAGTCTAGTTTGAATGAATAGTATTGAGGAGGCATGTCAATTTTCCCTAACAATTGAGGAGAAACTAAGCAAGAAGTTTGACAAAAAGAATAGTGGAAGAGGTCATGATGGAAGATCTAGATGACAATCTTATTGAGGTAATCATGATAATCAGAAGAACAAGAATGAGGCTAGAAGTAGTACTCATAACCAAAGTGAAAAAAATTCCAATTTTTTCCATGATCAGAACAATAGAGATTAGAGAGGAAGAGGCAGAGGACAAGGATATGAAAGAGGAGGCTTTCGTGGGAATTTTTTTCACCATGGAGAAGAAGGGTAATAGATCATTTGAATGTTCCTAGTGCCAAGGAAGGACAAATCAAAGAACATAAGGCTAGGCTAGAGTTACACATGTTGATGAAGATGTTGAAAGAGGAGAAGTCCTAGTTACCAGAAGAGTCCTACTAAATGGTGAGAATGAACCTGATCAAAGAAGGGGCTTATTTCCAACAAGGTGCAAATGTGAAGATAAGTTTTTTTATGTGATCAAGTATGTTGGAAGTGCTAACAATATGGTTTCATAAATGATGGTCACAAAGCTAGAGCTAAAGAGATGAAAGCACTCAAATCCATACCACATTTCTTAGGTGCAAGATGACCACAAGGTCATGGTCAATGAGCAGTGCTCAGTGAAGTTCAAGATTGAAAACTACAAGGATGAGGTATTATGCAATATCATACCTATGGACATATTTCATATGTTGTTAGGTAGGTCATGGAAATTTGACAGGCATGTTGTACATGATGGGCGAGAAAATACCTACACTCTAACCAAGGATGGAGTGAAGCATAAGTTGAAGTCATTGAAGGATAAAGAAGAAAAGGTATGTAGTGCTACAAGAATACGATTTTTTGATGGAAAAGAGTTTCTCAAAAGTATGAAGCATGAGCATATGTAATTTTCTATAATTTCAAAAGATAGTAAAGAAGTAGAGGAGGTACCTATAGAAGTTGCAGATATGTTGGGAGAGCTTTTTGATAGTGTATCAGATAATGTACCTAATGGATTTCCCCCAATGAGGAAGATCAGTCAACAGATGGATTTGGTTCCAAGAGCAGGTTTTTCAAACAAGGAAGTTCATAGAATGAAACTAGTAGAAAGTAAAGAGTTGAATAGAAAAGTTCATGAGTTGTTGTAGAAGGGGTTAATTTGAGAGAGTTTGAGTCCATGTGTTTTACTAGTAGTATTAGAACCAAATAAGAATGGAGAATGGAGGATGTCCATAGATTCTCATGCTATCAACAAGAACACAATCAAGTATAGATTTCCATTTTTGAGGATGGATGATATTATGGACTGTCTGAGTGAGGCTATTTATTTCATAGAGATAGATTTGAAGAGTGGATACCATTAAATTCATATCAAAGAAGGTGATGAGTGGAAGACTAATTTCAAGATAAGGGAAGGACGATACAAGTGGTTAGTCATGCCTTTTGGGCTAACCAATGCACCAAACACTTTCATGAGGCTCATGAATGAGGTATTGAAGGAGTTTCTAGGTAATTTTTTTATTATTTACCTAGATGATATTTTGATCTTTAGTAGGACATTAGAGGAGCATTTGATTCATATTCAAAAGATGTTTGATAAGTTGAGGAATGAAAAGTTACTAATAAACCTATGGAAATGCACTTTTGTAAAGGAGTTGGTGTACCTGGTATTTGTAGTCTTAGCAAAAGATCTGAAAATAGACCCAAAGAAAGTGGAGGCTATCCTTGAATGGCCTATCAAAGGAGTGCGACAAAGGTAAGATCTTTTCATAGACTAGGTAGTTTTTACAAAAAGTTAATAAGAGGTTTTAGCAGTATTTGTGGACCCTTGACTGAAACAAAAAGAGGGGATAGGAAAGAATTTAAGTGGACTATAGGAGAAAATAAGAGTTTTAATCCATTGAAATAGAAAGTTACTAAGCAACCTATTTCAGCACCTCTTGATTTCAACAAGGTGTTTCAAGTATATTGTGATGCTAGTGGTACTACAATAGGAGTTGTTTTGAGCCAAGAAGGTAGATCTGTTGCTTATTTTAGTGAGAAATTGAATGATGAAAAAAAGAAATATTTTGTTTATGATTAGGAATTTTATTCTATCATTCAAGCATTGAAGAAGTGGAGACACTATCATCTTCCTAAGGAGTCTTTTTTGTATACTAATCATCAAGCTTTTCAATATTTGAATAGTCAAGGAAAATTAAACCAAAGGCATTTGAAGTGGGATGATTTTTTGCAAGGTTATACATTTTTTTTTTAAACACAAGAGTTGGAAGTCTAACAAAGTTATAGATTCTCTTAGTAGAAGATAGATTTTGCTTACAAAAATTCAAATAGAGGTGGTTGGGTTCAAGGAACTCGATACTTTGTATCTCGATGATCCTAATTTTGGTGAAATGTGGAAGGCTTGTACAAAACCCATTACACTTGATAGGACAAAGTGGTTGGATTTCATGATCTAGGATAGTATGTTGTTCAAAGTAAGCCAATTCTACATTCCCAAAAGTTCAATGAGATATAAGACCATTTCTTTGGTTGCTAACAATTATTATTGGCCATAGTTATAGCAAGATGTAAAGAAGTTTGTATAGAGTTGTAGAGAATGTCAGATGGCTAAAGGAGTGAAGCAAAATATAGGATTGTATCAGCCATTACCTGTACTAGAGAAGTCATCAAAGGATGTCAGCATGGGTTTTGTTCTTGGATTTCCAAGGAATTAGGGAGGGCATGATTTTCTTTTTGTGGTGGTTGACAAGTTTTCAAAAATAGCACATTTTATTCCTTGTAAGAAGACTAGTGATGTTATTCATGTGGCAGAGTTGTTTTTTAGAGAAGTGACGAGACTACATGGTCTACCGAAGAGTATAGTTTCAGATTGAGATACCAAATTTTTTGGGTATTTATTATGGAATAAGTTGAAGATAGATTTAAATTTTAGTTCATCACATCATCCATAGATCGATGGACAAACAAAAGTGGTGAATAGGAGTTTGGGAAATTTACTGAGATGTTTGGTTGGAGACAAGACAAAAGGATGGGATCTTATTTTACCATAGGCAAAATTTGCATATAATAATTATGTCAACATGAGTGCTAGTAAATCATCATTCTAGATGTATATGAGAGTAGTCCCAAAAATGCTTCTGAATTGTAGTAGTTAGATAAAGGGGAGATAGTAGTACTGAAGTAGAAGAATTTGTTGAACATTTGAAGAATATCCATGAGGAGGTAAGGAAGCACATCATAAAGATGAATACATAATACAAGGCTCAAGTAGATGTGAAAAGGAGGTATAAGGAATTTTATATTGGAGATGATGTCATGGTTCATTTGAGAAAAGAGCATTTTCCAGTGGGTACATATAATAAGTTGAAGATGAAAAAGTTTGAATTGTGCAAGATAGTGAAAAGGCATGATTCTGGAAATGCTTATGAAGTGGAATTGCCTATTGAATTGAAAATTTCACCGGTATTTAATATTTCAAATTTGATAGAGTATTATGAAGGAGGTGATGGAGATGAAGTTGCAAAAGTGCAGTGGATTATTCTAGTAGCTAGTTCGTGTACACAAGAGATGGAGGAGATATTGGATAGTTGTGTTGGAAAAAGTACAAGGAATAGAACTTATGAAGAATACCTAGTCAAATGGAAAGTGAAGCCAGTAGAGGATTCATCATGGCCAACAAGGGAGTAGGTTAACTATCTTGGTCTTCCTCTGAACACCTAAGACATGACTCAGTGAATTCTCAAATTACACCGGGTGTCTAATGTAGGAGCATCCTAGGTGTAAGAGAAATCTTGTATCACCCACAAATATTTTTTATTTTTAGTCTCTTCTATTTCAATAGGGACTAGTAGATGGGGGGGTTGTTATTTTTGGGAAGTTGCTATTTTTTGTAAGTTTATCATACAAGATCTAGATTTTCTCATTCTCTACATGAACGTTCATTTTAGAATTATAAGCCTACCATAAAAATCGTACTACTCCAGCTTAAGTATCAGAGAAGTTATTATGGATTTTTGGTGGAAAAAATTATAGAAAAATATTTAGGCTCACCATTAGAGGCCTTAGAGTGTCTGGATGAGGTCTAAAAATTTGAAGGAAGGGTGCTTGCACCATTCCAAACCTATAGATCAAGAGCTAGTGTTTCTAAAAAGTGGTTATAATAGTCAATCAAAGCAACAGCATAAGAGTTATAGCCTTTCAAAGATGGGCTACCCAAAATTTCTAAAATAGTTTATCAAAGATGTATTTGGTTGACTCTATATGTATTCATAGGGTCTACTGGCCCTAGGTATTAAGTTTGAGCATCTAGGACCTTCCCAGGCAGCATAAAATTGCCTATTTAAGAAAGGCTCAAAAATTATCTAGGACAGCTCTAGGTGGAAGTTCACAACATAGTCTTCCAAACTACTATAATGAAGGCTCCCATGTTGGTTAGCATATTGTATCTATGAATTCTATAATTTTTCATTTGCAGCGATAATAACAAGTCCATATTTTGTTCTCGCATTCGTTGTTGTTTCTTTGTTTTTGTATTTGTTATGGTATTAATGGGAGCACCCTTCATCAAACCCATAGATATTCTTCCATGTGGTATTAGTTGTCTTCACTACAGATTCAATATCCTTAAGAAGTATCAGACATGTATTAAACTTTAGAATGAGCTTCTTCTCATTTTTCTTCAAGGATTTCTTCACTTCCTTTTCACTAAGGCTCAACATAAGTTGTCTCAAAGTCTATTCACAAATGTCCTTAGCAGTCTCCATTGCATTTTCCCATCTATGTTTTACTACCTTCATAAGTTCATCATGAATTTTCTATGAAAATTCATCTGGTGAATAATTCCATTTGCCTAATTTTGTCATGAGGGTATCCTCAATCTACTTTTTCTCTTCCTCAGTCCTTGTTCCATACTTAAGAGAATTAAAACATGTCATGCCAAATCCTTCTTCCATCCTTTTCAATTTCTCTTGAAGTTAGGTGTAGACCTTTTGAAAATGATATGTTCAACTTCATCTTCACCTAACTTCAACTTCTTCTTGGATTTGGCTACTCTTCTTGTAAATATTTTAGGGGAGGACTTAGCAAGTCTGGTTATAATAACCTTCCCTTCATCTTGGGAGACTCTTCTATCTTAGATTCATATTCCTCCACTTCATCATCTTCATCTTCTGCATCATCTCCTTTTCCCTCTATAATCATAAGAGGAGAACTTGATGATTTTTCATTCTTGATTATCTCTTCTACCCTCTTTCTTCATTTTCCCACTGCTTGAGGTAGT